>CM040400.1:50275865-50668365 GCA_022702515.1 Ilyophis sp. 1 JC-2022 | reverse complement strand
CTAAACACAATTTGTTGCCACCTTACATGTTAGCGACAGGCTGCTGATGTCATTTCCTCTTACAGCAGGATGTGACAGATCCCAGTGCTTCCTGTGAGTGCTTCCACTGTCTGTCTCAACCTCTTGCCTCTTTCTTCTCAGAGTGTTCTGCCCAGCCAACTGCAAGAGCCAGCCTTCCTATTGGGCCCCGGTGGTGGGGAACACCTTCTACGCAGACGTAAGTATATAGTTCCCGCTGGGCTCGCTAGCACTGAGAGAGGCCCTGTGTTTGGGTTGACTGGCTGAGCATTCCCTTGCGGATATGGAATATGCTGAAAATGTATTGAAATAAAATATTATCAATGCCTAAAAATAGTGCAATATAGTTTAAAAAAATATATATATATTATTTTTACAAATGCACGTCTGAGAAATATAGTCATCAATATATGTTCTGATATAATTTTACATATTTACAATATATTGCAGTATATTCCATTTCCACCAGCACTGATAGGCCTGTACACAGGAAGTGGGCAGGGTCAGGATGCTGGCGGTTACTGGCGCTAGTCTTTGCGTTGCGCGCCCACACCGCAGCTCTTGTCCTGGTTGGGCCCCACTGGGCCAGAGGGCTCGTATCCGGCACGGGTCTGGCGTGCTTGTGGCTTGACACCAACAGGAGGTGGGGCTTAGCTCCCTGGGCAATGCCAAGCTCCTCCCCAGTTCTGTACCCTCCCTGCCAGATTTTCCAGATGAAAAAAAGGGGAAACCTAATTATCTTTCCCGGGGGGACCCGGGGGTTTGGGAACGGGCGTTTGGAAACACTCTGCCCTCACGTGAACCTGTTGCCCTCTGCAAGTTTGAGCTTCCCCTGTAGAAGCTGACGGCCTCTCCATCTGGCTGCACTTCAGAGAGATCTCCAGAGGCCTCCAACAGGCCCTCATTTCTCCCCATTGTTCAGGAATGGAAATCAGGTCAACTCCCAGCGCTCGCACACAAGCTTTACTGTACAAGCAGCAAAAAAAAATTGAATAGATAGAATGGAATAGAAAAATAGAATTAAGATAAAACATTTGCAGGAGGATGATAAGACACAAGTACTTCAGGCAGCCCAGCTCCATCACACACCTGCTTCCTGGAGGGCCACAGCGCCTGCAGGTTTAACTCCAGATCTGAACTGCCACAGCGCCTGCAGGTTTTTGTGCCAGACGGTCAGTTAATTTTCTAAATTTGTAAAAAATAACAATTTACCCCCTCCCTTTGTCTGAGGGTGTTGGTGGTTTAAAGAGAGTTTGAGAACCTTTCAGATGTCAGCCTTCTGAGATTTGATTTTGATGTGAGTAGGCCTTGATCCCAGGGGATAATAGATATGCTGGGTCTGTTTTGTACGGACTTCCATAAGGGGGAGAAATCGAGCCGTTCCAGGGCATGGGGGCGCGCTGAGCCTGCGGAGGGTTGCAGAGATAGAGGGACCCTTTAGGGGTCCTAAGGTTTTGTTCATTGGGTCATTTGTGTGCGCATCAGCCGTGTGGAAAAGGGAAGTGAAAAGCGGAAAACACCGGCCTACTGTTTCATGGTGGCCGCTTCACCAATTGCCGTTATGAGCTTGTGGCAGAA
The DNA here is from genome assembly GCA_022702515.1 of Ilyophis sp. 1 JC-2022. Lineage (NCBI taxonomy): Eukaryota > Metazoa > Chordata > Actinopteri > Anguilliformes > Synaphobranchidae > Ilyophis > Ilyophis sp. 1 JC-2022. The sequence continues at coordinate 50,666,769 of CM040400.1, read as the reverse complement.
TTCCACATTCTGATCAGTGATGTGGCGTGTCTGGATGAAAGAGGGAAGTATGGTGGTCATCCAGCCTTTGATCAACAGGACCTTCTAATGATCCTGAAGAGTTGCCTGATAGTGTCAATTGGCCCAGTGTTTGTGTGTTTGTGTGTGTATGTGCGTGTGTGTATGTATCTACATATGTGTGTGTATGTGTGTGTGACACACAATGGGAACGGCAGAGCTGATTGCTGTGTTTGGAGAGGAGAATGTACTGTGTGTGTGTGTGTCTGTATGTGTGTTTGTTTATGTATGTATGTGCGTGTGTTTGTGTGTGTATGTGTGTGTGTGCACGTGTTTGTGTGTGTCTGTATGTGTCTGTTTGTGTATGTATGTATGTACTGTGTGTGTGTGTGTGTGTGTGAAACTCAATGGGAATGGCAGGTTGCTGTGTTTGTAGTGGAGAATGTGTGGCAGTATCAGATTTAATGAAGCTCTTCTCTACCCTCTCAAACAGAGCTCCAGTATCTGCCGGTCAGCCATCCATGCCGGGGTGATCAGAGCCAACGGGGGCTACGTGGACATCCTGGCTCTGGAGAAGAAGAGGAGCTACGTGGGAATGATGAAGAACGGGATCCAGTCAGAGAGGTGCCAGTTCCCCTCCTCCTCCTCTTCCTCGCTCCTTCCTCACTACCCACTTTCCCTCAGCTATGGGGCCGCGCGGTCAAAAGCCTGGGCCCTCAAGAAAAAAAAAAGAAAAAAACCCCCCAAAAAAACACAATGTGTGCGGCATAGCGATGAATGATTGCACCGTTTTATATGCGGGGAGACCACACACCATCGCTTTGCTTTCTTTTTTACGCCGTCGGCAGTTAACTTGTTGCAGTGTGTGAAAAGTGCAGTGTTGACAAAATAAGCCAGAAAACGCGTGTGAAATCTAACGCGGAACTCCCCGCTGAACCAGAAACCTCAGTTCTGGCATCTCGATCGTCATCTTAGGTTCTTAGGGGGTTTACTACAGGGCAGATTAAAGACCCAGGAAAACTGCTTGGTGGGACGTACTGTGCCAAGCACTTACACCATGAATCAGCCTTATAAAGGCTTTTGACTTTGGCAAGCAAGTTCCTTTTCTCCGGGTTGGTTTTCAGGAACCCCCCCCCCCCAATAAAACATATATACGGGGCGTCTCGGTGGTGCAGCCTGTAGAGCACTATCCGCATGCTCATTGCGAGCTGCAACGTCGGCGGTTTCGAATCCGACCGCACAACCTTCGTCTTTTCCTCTCTCTCTTTCATCCCATTATTCCTGTCTCTGTACACTGTGCTGTCCAATAAAGCTGAAAAAGCTGTTAAAAAACCTTACATATAATTAGTCTGATTAATCGTAGATATTACAGTTTGGCACAGAGGGTGTCCTAATTGCAAGGGCTGCGGTGGGCCGCCATGGCAACGCCAGAATTCCCAGAAGACACTCTGTCAGGGGAGGAATTACCGACAACAAGGCCGCCTCTCATGTAGCAATGGGATAGTGCGCTGCTGCGCAAACGGAACCCAAAGCGGCCTTGGGAAAAAACACCCGCGTAGGCAAACACTCATAAACAAGGAAATGACTGCAAACTTGGGTCCTTAGCCACATGTGGGTGGAAACTCCGCCGCTGGCTGACTCATTGACTCCTATTGGCGTGCGATTAAGGCCAGTGGGCTTGCTATCGTCCAAGCAAGTTCTGAGAACATTAGGGCATCAAAGCTATCTCAACAATCAGTTAATAACATGCGAACAAGCCAAGAAAGATAGTCAATACGGATTGCTGGAGAAGTCGGCTACTGCAAGAAGGGGAGGGACCATCGATAGCAAGCAGGCAGCTTGACTCGTATTCAGTACATGAACCACAGTTAATTTTTTTGCCCTGTTTGGGAATATGTTTGCCATAGAAAACAAAAGAGGGCTGGAGAGGGAGGGGGATTTTAAACAAACGGTCTATTTATTTCAGTTAGTTTTTTCTGAAGTCATTACAAGAGGATCAGTAACTTTTAAACATCATCCCTGATCTTCAGCCAAATGGTGCTCAACTCTGGAAACAGATTTTAGTTCTTCTTAGGTTGTTACCCTTTTACAAGAATGGAAACTGTAATAATCTTACTATTTAAGGCAAGCAGGGGCACTCCAGATGGGTGTGTGGTTTTATTGGGGTATAAAGATGAATAATCAAAGATGATGCTGAAGTGTAATGGCTTCTCAAGTGAAATCTTTGGGCTTACCAGTTGGACAGAGTTTCATATAAGGGCTGAAAACCTCTGGTGTTTAAGGAATATGATCTGAATTTGCACTCATGCCCTGGAAAACCCATTGGGAAAATATTGCTGCGTGCAGTTTGTGTGTGTGATGAGGTTTTCCTCTCGTCTTTTTCCTGCAGTAAGAGTAACCTGGACGGAGGCTCGTTCCGCGTTTTCACCGTGAGACAGTGAGACGTCACGCACAAGAACGGGGGCCTCCAGTCCTCTGGCTCCTGGTACACACAGGGTCTCCCCGTCCACTCTGCATGAACAGGAAGTGCACACAGGTCATCACCATGGCAATTTCTCAGCTCCCCCCTGTAACAGCTAACCTACCCGTGGAGGGGGTGAAGCTTCACTATACTTCTCGGACATTTTTATCAGTCAATAATGTCGGTTTTACAACGCAGGTGGAAACTAGAAAGGGCCTTTTGTAAATTCTATTATTTGTATAGGCGTCAGGTTTGGATATTTTTAATGCCAATACAAGAACATATGCAAAATGCTGTACAGTATCAATAATGATTTTAACAGTGGTGCTGGTATACCCATCTTGAAGTGTAGGTTGTAGGTTAAAAAATTAAAATCTCTTCATTTATATATTTATATATATTATTATTTTTTTTATTTACAGAAGTAAATGATTGATCTCATACATAGGAATGTAAATTGATCGCACTTGTGTTTAATCATTTTGTACAGATTTAATGTGATATATTTGATATTTACAGTATATGTTTAAGCCATTTTTTGTTTCGTCTTTTTTTGGCTTTGCATGTCTTTACAATTGTTTGTTTCTAAGATATTTTGATTCCATTGTAAAAACACCAACATCTAGGTGCCTTTCGTAGTTATGTTTTAAAGCATTTAAAGCAGAACAGGTAGTTGTGGACGTGAACGAGATGGAAAAATGTGGACCCGTAACACACACAGATAACACACACATAGCCATTACTGTTACTGTGCAGAAGACCTGTAACACACACACAGATAACACACACATAGCCATTACTGTTACTGTGCAGATGACCCGTAACACACACAGATAACACACACATAGTCATTACTGTTACTGTGCAGAAGACCCGTAACACACACACAGATAACACACACATAGCCATTACTGTTACTGTGCAGAAGACCCGTAACACACACACAGATAACACACACATAGCCATAATAGTGTTAGTTTCAACAAAGGAAGTAACTGTCCACAATACTGTCTTCTTCAGAGTGTGAAATTAACTCCAACCACCAGCCAAATGCTGGTAAAATTTTGATTGTAACTGGTAAACTTTTTACTCTAGCAGCCACTTTGGCAGGTCGACCAGGTTGTGTTATTTTGTAAAAGGTAATGTGGCTGGTAAAATGTTGAAAATGGCTGGCGATTTTTAGAATCCACAAGCCAGTCTGGCCAGCGGGTGAAAACGTTCATTTCATACCCTGATACCAAACCGAATCACTTTAACCCCCACTATTTCTGTTCAACTCAGTGGTAAATAATATATTTACTGTTTACACCCCCCATCCTGACCCACACCACCTGCCCCTCCTCTACTCCACATAACCTTGAAGTGGATCTTCACCTGAAACACACTGAAGTACACACATTCTATAGCAGTGAAGACAAGGGTATGACACTGGATTTGAATTTGGAGACTATATTTGAATTTGGACATTATATTTTTGAGATTCTTCTCAAAAACACAAATTAAAGACCAGTTACAGCCCAGCACACGAAGTGCCTGCTTAGGGTTTTTTACTTACAGTTTTAGCACCGCACCAGCTCATGTCCTTGGGAACGATTTGTGGAATACAGACCACATCACCAACATGGATGTCTTTTAGTCCGTCATACACATGGCAATGTAATACAAATATATTTAACCTGGAGACATGCAATGGAGAGTAACTAAGCTTCCATAGTAATGGACATACAACTCTGTGCTTAGATCTTAAATCTTCATGCTTTACTGCTTAGATTTTTTGGTTGAGGTGTAGCCCCCTCCCTTCCCCTCCCCCCTATTTGTGGGAATCCAGAGTGGCGTTATTTTTTTTGCTGTGCATTTTTGCTTTTTAGTCCTTCAGGTTGAGGGCTGAGTATTAGTGCTCTTCGGACAAAGGGGGCGTGTTTTTTTTGGTTTCTAACCTCCTGCTCTGTGATTGGCCTACAGATGTCACATGTGGCTTCCAAACCAATCAGAGGAAAGCATATAATGTGTATAATAATGATTTCCTTTGCTGCTCTTTTTTCTGTTATCTCAGTTCTGTCACTGCATTCTGTATGAACTATATGATAATTCTGGAGGGAAATTGTATTATTCAGTTATTTGTACAGCTGCAGAAATGTGTATTATGTAAATATTTTGAATGGTCTTTTTTAAGGTATGGTCTCTGTTGTAAAAGTGCCTAACATAAATATTTTTTGGAGTGATCTTTTTACTTGTATTTTTTTATATGGCAAGCAGTTTGTCTTTTTTGTTGCACAATTTAAAAATAAAGAAGGTATAAAAATAGACTGTTGTATGCCTTCATTTTGATTGAACTTATTTTTAATCTGCTGCGATTAAAGTTAGGGCCTTACTTTTACACTGACCAGATGTAAACTGTAATTCAGTCCTTAGGAGGCAATATGCCAATACTGGCTTCTTATGAAGCCGCCTGTTGAGCGTTCATCATTGACCGTCATCCGACTGCTGCAGCCTTCATCAGTAATCCACTTATTTTGGATTATGCGCTGTTACAGTGTTCTTGAGTATTGACACATACAGAGCCAGGTCCAGAATGAATTTGGCATGCTTGATAAACGTGCAAATAAAAGACAAATAACAGCATTACTGAGATATATTGTCATTTTCCCCACATGCAGACAATATTGTACTTTATTGATGATTCAATGGAATCAGCCAAAGTAACACGTTTCAAATTATATATAATTACATAATTACTTTCCAAAGAAAAAAGGTTTCATGATGATTGGCACCCCTGAGATTAGTTGGGTCAGCTTCTCCCGGTAAGGATTAACTATAATGTTTGATAAGGTGTGAGAACGCTTTTGGAGGGATCTTGAACCACTCCTCCCGTGCAGAACCTTTCAAGATCCTGAATGAGCCTTGGTTTGTGCTTACAGACTGCCCTGGTTAATTCAGACCATAGGCTTTTCCATAGCGTTTAAGTTCAGAGACTGAGATGGTCATTGCAAAACACTGATTTTGCTTTCCAAAAACCATCTTTGTGATGATTTTGAGGCATACAGTATGCGGGGTCTTGGTGGAAGGTTTTAGCAGTGGCTGAAACAGTTGGCCCCAACCCTGTTCCTGGAGATCTACAGTCCTGTAGGTTTTCACTGCAACCCTAACAAAGCATGCCTCATTCAACAGCTAACATCAAACATCTCATTGAGCTGCTATTTAGTAGAATCAGGTGTGCCAGATTGGGGTTGAAACGAGAACCTACAGGATGGTACATCTCCAAGAACAAGTTTGGGGACCACTAGGCTAAAATGTTTTTGTACGTGGAATTAATTTTGCGCCTAACCCTAACCCTCGACCACTGGCAGAAAAACAACCCCAAAGCATCAATGATCCACCAACATATCTGACGGTAGGTATGAGATTATTTTCTTTGTATGCATCCTTCTATTGACACCAAGCATGCCGACAGTGTACAAGACCAAAAAGTGCATAGCACCTGGTTTCAGTCACGGTTCCAATTATGTTTGGCAAAGTCCAGATACTTCAATTTGTTTGTGGTTTTCAGTAAGGGCTTTCTTTGTGCAACCTATCGTTTGAGACAGCACAAGTATTGGTGCCTTGAATAACCATCGTACATATGAGCTGCCCTGTAGGCCCCAAACACAAGGTAACCGCACTGTACTTTCACGAATGTCTTGTGGTTTTATTTATTAACTTTACTGTTTGTTGTCTCCTTATCCCAACTCTAAGCCTTTTTCCACTGCTATATCGCCTGTCAGGTCCGCAGAGCACAGAATAGATCTTGCATCCTTCAAAGCAAGTGTTTCTTGTCGCCTTTTCTTTTCCGTCATCCATAAAATAGTTGCTCTGTCCAGCACAGATATTGCCCCAGAGCAGGGGTAGGCAACCCTGGTCCTAGAGAGCCGCAGGGTCTGCTGGTTTTTGTTGTTACTCACCACTTAATTGATCAATTAAAGCAGTTGATTACACAGTTAACTCACCTCACCTGGTTTCTTTGGTCTAATTAGTTGCTGTGTTTAAGGTGAAAACAAAAACCAGCAGACTCTGCGGCTCTCTAGGACCAGGGTTGCCTACCCCTGCCCCAGAGGATATCATCAGTAGCCAAGTAGCATGGTTACCATTTGACCACATTCATTCATTTAGCAGACCCTTTTACCCAGAGAGGTTTACACAGCTTATCTTTTTAAATACCATCCATTTATGCATCTGGATATTTACTGATGCAATTTCGGTTCATTATCTTGTTTAAGTGTACAACAGCAGTGCCCCATCTGGGACTTAAGCTGGCAACCTCTAAATTACAAGGCCAGTTCGCTCACCATTACGTTATACCGCCGGCCCTTCAGATAGGATGTGAAAATCACTTTCTTTCCAGCGGTAATCAACGCTTCATTAAAATGAATGAAACATCTGTTGCAATCATGTGAAACTAATTTATTTAGTCATAGCATATATTGACTGGTTGCCTGGAAAGTGTTACATAATTAATCCCTTGAATCAATTACTTTAATCGAATGGAAAACAGCTGGAAAATTTATTTCGAATATGTCATCAAGATAAAAAAAATTCAGAAGTGTATGCACATAAATATTGTGCAATTGTCTTAGCTATATTTGGACTTGTGTGTATACACGTGTATGCATTCACTATGTCTAAAATATGCAAAAAAATGGAAATCGAAGTGTAGCCTACTTGCGTTCTTGCATACTATGAAGTACGTTCTAGCTAGTATACTTGGAAGAACGTAGACTACTATCTAGTATGCAAGTACACAGAACGCAAGTATGCATGATGGAACACAGCCCATGTCTGCATGTTTTTTTTTTTTTTTTGAGTTTCAGCCACATGATTCGCTGTTTGCAGGAGCAGGCCATTTGCGTTAATGACCAGGGGCCACATGTATAAACAGTGCTGAGCAGAAAAATGCCCTTAGAAAAACGCGTAAGCGAGTTTCCACGCAGAAATTCAGATGTATAATATAACACGTGCTGTGAGAATCTGCATACCTCTACACACGATGGACACCATATGTACAAAATGTTTAGAGTCCATGTGATATGGCGACACCATGACAGAAATGCAGAGGTAGAAAGTGCAAAACTTTTTTTAAGCAGATTTGGCCCCAGGTGTACCTAATAAAGTGGCCACGGAGTGATGGCCACTAGTTCAGAGATGAAAACAAGGATAATGTGTTGAGATTTAATCCAGCTTCAGACACCGCTCCCTATTCTAATTTACTGGCTCCTGATACAAACATTGGGGGTGAGTTAACATTAGTTTCAGATTATGTTTTGTACCTGTTGTAGCGCTCCATTTTGGGATAATAATTAAGACTTAGACCTAAGTGTTGCCAATGACCGTCATTTAAACGGAGGTGGAAAGTCCAAGGTTCAGAAAGTAAAAGTCCTGCCATGTTTTTCTTCCGCCCATGAACTGAGCTTGCTGATTTCACTAATTGGTTCTACCTCCTGCAGGTGATTGGAACAAAATACTGTGGAGGACTTTTACTTTCTGAACCTGGACCTTCCACCTCTGCACTGAAACGGCTTGCTGTCAAGTCAGAATTGTTTGGGTGTTTATGCTGGACTGGTACTGCTCACTGGTTCAGTTCTGACATCTGACTGAGCGGACTTTACATATTGCATCTGGTTGCTCGTAGGGAATCGAGACTTGATCAAGAAATCTAATCTCATGGTAATTTAATGATGTGGTGGTCAAAGTTGACATCTACTGGGTGAAACATGAAGCTTCCTGTCGGCTATGCAATATAAAGTATAAGTTAGCCAAACTCGCTAGTATATTTAAAAATATTATTATTAAACATTGACACGTACTTTGTACCCACAGAAAACAAATGCCTGTCAGTCACTGGGCTTGTGCAAATTTAAACCGTTTTACATTCAAGTTAGTGGGTTTGTTTATCACCGTTTTGCACGTTTGAAAATTGAGACAATGGTCATTTTTGGGTTTAATTTTATTTGGTAACTAAGTCAGTCTAACTATGTATGCCGGTGGTTATTTGAGAATTTTACAAATTATGTGTATAGAAGAGGTATCTAGTTGTGGCTAGTACGTTGCAGTTTAGACAGTAGACAGGACGGTACGTCTGTCAGGACGCAGGAATGAAGAGCAGGAGACGTAATCTCTTTACGAACTGTATTCGTGATTCAGCAGGTACAGTTCACAGTATCATTAGTCTGAAATTAACAAACAACATATCAATTAGGCACCTGCCTCTTAATATCACAGAACACAAGAAAAAGTGAATAGGGAAATATATGTATCTGAATCAAACCACTACTAATTTGACATAAGTGTACTGATAGGCATTAGGCTAACTCTAACAAAACAGTAACCTAAGAGTTACATACGAAAAGGAACACCACTATTCAAAGAAATAAACAGTCTTCACATTGACCATATTGCACGAAGAACAATAGCGACACCCGCTAGTTAGATGTGAAACTACACAATAGCTTCCGCACATTGGCAGATATTTTCTCTCCACATATACTTTACTAACTCCAAACAACAGTGCAAATAGTACTACGGTATTTTATCTCAAACATAAGAAAGATCTCCAGCTAGCTTATACTTTCCTAGTCAATTACAACATAAGCATTGTGGCAATATTGACGACATCTCTGATCGCGCTAGGCACACACAAATACACAGTTAAGCTCACGAGGTATGAACACAACTACAGAGCATGAACATGTACTCACTTTTCGTCATCGACTTAATACTTAGAACGAAACTGGATCAGGTAACTGGATCACACGGGAATGGAGATTAACTGTCACAAGTAGTGAATCTATATTTGAGTATAGTGCGCTTTTAAACTTGGGTACCCTCCTTCTCTGCACGATAGCAAGAGGCTAACTGAGTACAGGCTAGTCATTCCACTAATCAACAAGGAATGCACATTTCTTAAAGGGACAAGCACCTAAATTGACCTGGCCTTTTCCACAGCCGCCCCCAAAAGTGCAGGGCACATTTGCTTCAAGTAAAAGGCCTATCAGTCAGTCCCAGGAGATCCGGAGCTCCGAGGGGGTTCATCCTCCCCGGAAGGGAGACTTGGGAGCATCACCAGCCGAGCTACCGGCCGGGTGTACACGTGTCCTTTGAAGTTCACATCAGCTGATCTGATGCACCCATCGTCGCTGCGGTGAACCTTGATTACACGTCCAATGGGCCACAGGGCCCGAGGCAGCTGGGGGTCCACGACCATGACAACGGCCTTATCCAGTAGTTCGGGTGGAGAGGCTTGCCATTTCTGTCTGGTCTGCAGGCCAGGGAGATATTCTCTGATGAATCTGGACCAGAATTGATCAGCGAGGATCTGTGAATGCCGCCAGCGTCTGCGGCTCAGGATCTCTGTCTCAGGGTAGACCACTTGGGGGAGTGATCCATCAGGCTGCCCCATAAGCAGGCTATTTGGTGTCACAGGGTCAATGTCCACAACGTCAGCAGACACATAACCCAATGGTTTTGAGTTGAGGATTGCCTCGACTTCCAGGAGCACTGTGAGAAGGACGTCTTCATTGAGAGGTTGGGCCCCCACACAGGTGTAGAGTGCAGATTTGACCGAGCGGACTTCTCTCTCCCACACTCCTCCAAAGTGTGGGGCTGCTGGGGGGTTAAACTGGAACTTAATCCTTTGGCGAGCAAGCTGTTTCTGCAAGGTTGGCACCATGCTGTCGAAGGCCTCTCTAAGTTCCCGTTCTCCACCTTTAAAGTTGGTCCCTTGGTCTGACCATAGCTCAGCAGGGGTTCCTCTCCTGGCGACGAACCGTCTCAGGGCCATCAGGTAGGCATCCGTATCCATACTTCTGAGGAGATCTAAGTGTACAGCCCGAGTTGTTAGACACTTAAACATAATTCCCCAGCGTTTCTCGTGACGTCTGCCCACCTTCACCAACATGGGCCCGAAACAGTCCACTCCAGTGGAGTGGAAGGCTGGCTTGTGTAATCTGAGGCGGGCAGCGGGAAGATCAGCCATTTTGGGGATGGAAGGCCGAGCTCTCCAGCGCTGACATTCGGCACATACCCGCTGGTGTCTGCGGATTGCCTCCCGCCCGCGAATGACCCAGAATGACCTCCGCATCTCGGCAAAGACCCGCTCCGGCCCAGGATGGTGAAGATCGTTGTCGTACTTCTGGATGAGCAGGCGTGTAACCGGGTGTGAGGCATCCAGGACAACGGGGCTTGCTGATACTCGTCGGCCTTGGGCGGAGAACTGGAGGGGATCTGTCCAGTTAGTTCCTGAGCAGTGGTATCCAGGAGCTCCTGCCAGGTGCTGTACACCTTGTCTTGTGGGCCGATAGGTATAGGTGAGGTGACTGTTACCCCACAGAAGGCAGCTTTCCGGAGCTCCGCGTTGTCCTCGAGCGGTGTAGTGCTGGGCCTCTCCGGCCAGGCGTCTGGGCTCCGGAGGAGGAAAGGAGGTCCTTGTGACCATCGGTTTGGCTCTCTGAGGGCTTCGAGGGTCTTCCCTCTAGTCAGATCATCCGCAGGATTATTTGCAGAGTCGACGTAACGCCAGGTGCAATTCTCCGTTAACTCCTGTATCTCAGCTACCCTGGCTCCCACGAAGACCTTGTAGCGGCAAGACTGGGAGTGTAGCCAGGTTAGTACGGTAGTGGAGTCTGACCACAACACAGTGCGAGCCATGGGCAAGGTAAGTTCCTTCCCGAGGACGCGTGCCAGCTGCACCGCCACAAGAGCTGCGCAGAGCTCTAGGCGCGGGATGGAATGCAATCGTCTGGGAGCTACTCGTGAGCAAGCAAGGATGAAGGACAGGTTCGTCTGGCCTTTGTTGTCCTCGGTCCTCATGTAGGCCACAGCTCCATAGGCTTGCTCGGAGGCATCTGCAAAGATGTGCACTTCGTGAGTAACACCATCCGGGTTGGTGTCCGCAGACGCGTATCCACGGGGAAAGGTAAGGAGAGGTAGGGACTCAAGCTCAGCCTCCCAGCTGGACCAGGCTTGCAGGAGTTCGGAGGGTAGATTAGAGTCGTCCCACCCACGCTGTTTAGCCCATAGCTGCCGGATGATGATCTTGGCTCGGGTGGTGAAAGGTAGCAGGTAACCCAAGGGATCATATTGAGAGGCTAGGACTCGGTAGATATTCCTCAGGGTTGGGGCATCGTAGGCCACAGGCCTGTGTTTATAGCCTAAGGTGTCCGTTTCCCAATTCCAGCTGAGGCCGAGTGTTGATTCCAGAGGGTTGGACTTATCGAGTGCCAGCCACAGGTCCAGGCTTCCCGACCTGGCTTCTTGAGGTAGGTGGCTCAGGACGCTTGTATCATTGCAGGCCTATTGGCGCAGCTCAAAACCCGCAGAGGCCAGCAGATCCCTGAGGCGATCCACCAGCTGTTTGGCTTCCCCTGTTGTACGCACGCTCTGCAGGCAGTTGTCGACATAAAAACAATTCTCAACAGAGAATATCAGGTCGTCATCAGGCTGGCAGTGGTCGGCAACGTGGCGCTGTAGAGCATATGTCGCACAGCAGGGGCTGCAGGTTGTGCCGAAGGGCAGGACCTGCCACTCGAAGGTTCTTGGAGGTTCATCCGCCTTCAGGTCACGCCACAGGAACCGTAGCAGGGGCCCATCATCAGGGAGGAGGCGCACCTGATGAAACATCCCCTTGATGTCTCCACTGACTGCAATGGGATGTTCGCGAAATCTCACCAGGACTCCCAGCAGAGAAGCACCAAGGGTAGGGCCAGGTAGAAGATGTTGGTTGAGAGTCTGCCCGAGGTATTGATGAGAACAGTTAAAGACAAGGCGATTCTTCTCGTTATGGCTGACGAGGTGATGGGGAATGTACCAGCCGTCCTTATCTGCGTTCTCCTGAGTGATTTCCCGCACAGCACCTGCTTTGATTAGTTTCTGAATTTCCATCTGGTAGGCGTCCGCTTGCTTGGGGTCCTTCAGGAGCCGCCTTTCAGTGCTACGCAGCATAGGCATAACGGACTCCTTTGGCGCCTGTAGCGGTGGCATGTTTGCATGGCGCAGTAGTGGCGTAGCATATCTGAGGATCCCATCCACCTCTGTACGGACCGTCTTAGCTTCAAGTAGTGCTACAGCCTGCTGATCTTGTTTGGACCGAGTCACCTCTCTCTCTGGCCGGTAGGGTACAGTGTCGACTTGCCAGAGCCTTTCGACATGGTTGTACAACTCGTCCCTCAGTGGCGGAGATGAGGTGAACAGACACTGTGTAGCGTGGGCTGGCCGCCCCATGAAGTGGATGGGGCCTTGAAGAGTCCACCCGAGCCTGGTGTGGACTGCTGCCGGGCTCCCAGGTGGGCCGAGTCTGACTGGCTCGACAGGTGTTATCAGATGGGGCTGGTCAGAGCCTATCAGGAGTGATGGCTGGGCTTCTCTTAGGGCAGGTAAGGGGAGGCCGCGTAGGTGTTTGAACTTCCTTTGCAGGCTGTCAATGGGGTAGGTATGCTGGGCTAAGCTGAGGCGGCTAGCGGTAAAGGCGCCATCGATCTTATAGCTGGTCTGCGAGTTGGCAGCCGAGGATACACGGAGAGACACAGTGTGTCCGTGGAGTACTTGGATGTCTTGGCGGACCGTACGCAGAGGAAGATCTTCAGGAGTGCCCTTGATGCCGAGAGACTTAGCTGCTGCTCGTAGTAGCATAGTTCTCTCGGACCCGTCGTTGAGGATTGCAAAGGTGTCTAGGGTCCGCTCCCCGTAGTGTACGAGTACGGGGACGACCTTCAGCATGACCCGATTTCCAGCCCCATGGTGGTCAAGGTAGAGGGAGTTAGTGGTGGAGCTGGGTGAGCGGTTCTCTGTTGCTCCTTCTTTATTGCCCTTCTCGGCTCTCATATTTATTTCGTGGAGAGCCATGAGGTGTTTTCCCTGACAGAGGTTGCAGTGTTTCTTCAACGTGCACTGGGCTGCTTGGTGAGTTCGCGCACAGCGCCAGCACCGTTTGTTCACCTGGATCCACTCTTTTAGCTGGTCTTTGGAGAGTTTAGCAACGGCACTGCACTGACTAAGGTAGTGCTCAGTGCTCTCGCAGTAGGCACAGTAGATTCTACTCTGAGCTTTCTTCTTCGTAGTATCGGAAGACTCTCTGGCACCATGTAGGACTGTCACTGTTTGTTTTCCCGGACGACCATCACTCCTCGCATTCTGCCTATCCTTACTGTATTTCCCAGTGACTTGACTGTCGAAGCCCTGACACCACGACTCATAGCGAAGCCATTCAGACAGGTCGTATAAGGTGTGTGTAGCTCCTGGCTGCTTGAACTGATACCGGCGGAAGTCCGCTCGCTGTTCAGCAGGGAGCTTGCTCAACAGTCGAGCTACATGTGAGCCACAGTTCAGTTCGATTGTCCCTTCAGGACCCAAGGTCTGCAGCAGGCCCACCAGTGATTGTATCTGGAGGGAGAACTTCTGGAACGCTACGGTGTCTCCCCGCTTGACTTCAGGGGCTTCTAGGACACTTGCTATCTTCTTTAGGGCTAGCTGATGGGGTTGGCCGAATTTGTCATAAAGCGCTGACATAGTGTCGGTATAAGGGGTTTGTGAGTTGAGGTAGGCATCGGCTATGAGCTTAGCTTCCTCCAGCTTTAGATGATCGACAAGTATTTGATACTTGAAGAGTTCTGTGACGTTGGGTGGGAGTAGGTTCTCTAGAGCTATGCGAAGCCTTGCGAACTCACTAGGGTCTGGGTGAATGAACTTTGGGATAGTCGGTTTGGGGCCTCTATACACTTGTTCAGATGCAGCAGGCTGCCTAGGGGGCAGCATACCAGGCGCCGCCCCAGTGGTTGCCGAGGGAGGGTAGGCTTGTACGGGCGCGAATTGCATTAAACCTGCATAGCCTTCGGATGCAGGTGGCTGCGCCGGGTAGTTAGGAGGCCGCCTATCAGACGTCGCCCTAGTGGCTGGCGAGGGGTGGTAGGCTTGTACGGGGGCCGAATTTCGCCGTGGGGCTGGGACTGGAGTCCGCCGCGGTGCAGGAACCGGAGCTCGCCGTGGAGCAGGGACAGGGGTTTGCCGTGGGATGGGGACTGGAGCTCGGCGTGGCGCAGGGACTAGAAGCTGTGGTTGCCTTCCCATTGGGGGTGGAGGCTGATAGGGAGGATGTACGATGGCTTTAGGAATGTGGTAGAGTAGCCCACTGTCTAACTCTTGTTCATAAAGCTGAAGGTTGCACATACCTCCTTCCAGGTCTTCATTAGGATCAGGCCGTGGTGTGGAATCAGGCCAGTCCTCCTCCTCCTCCTCCTCGTCCCTCCGTTCTGCTCGAACAGGGTGGCTCCCCGAGGCTACAGCATTGGCTTGTGGAGATCTGTGGGTGCTATAGTTTGTGGCTGGGCTATGCACTTGACTAGTGTCTGCTCTCAGCGAGCGGGCTACCTCAATTAGCTCTTTAATCTCACTTCGTGCCTCGTTAAGTTCCTGTATACCTGACTGGAAGGCCTGTCGTGATTGGAGCAGCCTAGCGTTCTCCTCTTGCGTAGCTCTGATATCCGTATGGGGACGGGGATCTAAGTACGGGCTCTGCTGGTATGAGGGCGTGTGTTCAGGTAGGACATCCCTATACAAATCTCTACTCTGGATGCGGCCTGGGGCTAGCTGAGGAGTCTCATAGTGAGCAGCATTCCCATGGAAGCTATCTGAGTGAGTTTGGTATGCCTGGAAGGGAGTCATCTGGACTGCACCCTCCCATGGGGATAACACCCTCCGCGGTGAGGTAGGAGGCGGTAGGCTCCATTGTGACAGGTCTCTTTGTCGGTATCCCACGTAGTCCACTTCGTAGTCTATAAGTCTGGCAGGTTGACGCGTTGGCCGCTTAGGTCGCACATCAGGGTACTTCTCTTCATCTGACTCCATCTTGAATACTGTCATCCGGCTCGAAGGACCATTTATAGAAGAGGTATCTAGTTGTGGCTAGTACGTTGCAGTTTAGACAGTAGACAGGACGGTACGTCTGTCAGGACGCAGGAATGAAGAGCAGGAGACGTAATCTCTTTACGAACTGTATTCGTGATTCAGCAGGTACAGTTCACAGTATCATTAGTCTGAAATTAACAAACAACATATCAATTAGGCACCTGCCTCTTAATATCACAGAACACAAGAAATAGTGAATAGGGAAATATATGTATCTGAATCAAACCACTACTAATTTGACATAAGTGTACTGATAGGCATTAGGCTAACTCTAACAAAACAGTAACCTAAGAGTTACATACGAAAAGGAACACCACTATTCAAAGAAATAAACAGTCTTCACATTGACCATATTGCACGAAGAACAATAGCGACACCCGCTAGTTAGATGTGAAACTACACAATAGCTTCCGCACATTGGCAGATATTTTCTCTCCACATATACTTTACTAACTCCAAACAACAGTGCAAATAGTACTACGGTATTTTATCTCAAACATAAGAAAGATCTCCAGCTAGCTTATACTTTCCTAGTCAATTACAACATAAGCATTGTGGCAATATTGACGACATCTCTGATCGCGCTAGGCACACACAAATACACAATTAAGCTCACGAGGTATGAACACAACTACAGAGCATGAACATGTACTCACTTTTCGTCATCGACTTAATACTTAGAACGAAACTGGATCAGGTAACTGGATCACACGGGAATGGAGATTAACTGTCACAAGTAGTGAATCTATATTTGAGTATAGTGCGCTCTTAAACTTGGGTACCCTCCTTCTCTGCACGATAGCAAGAGGCTAACTGAGTACAGGCTAGTCATTCCACTAATCAACAAGGAATGCACATTTCTTAAAGGGACAAGCACCTAAATTGACCTGGCCTTTTCCACAATGTGCTTGAAATGGACTTTATTGGATTTAAACAATTTATTTATTTGGGATTAGAATACATTTAGACCATTTTCTTTTTGGAATAACACAGCACATCAAATCTGCCCTTGCATTTCACCACTGCCAGTATATGTAAGGGATGTTATTGCATTGTCAAGAGCGTGTGTGGTGTTATTCTAACCTAAATTCAAAATCAAATCACGCAAATTTTTCCATAGAAGCAGGTGGGCTACATAGCAGCTTTGATAAATTAAGCACACAGCAATTAATTACATAGCTTGCGGTCGTGACACAGATAACTAGCTAACCTGGCACGGAGACGATGTAGCTATCGATGTAGCTCGTGTATGAGCGAACAAACAAAAAGAGCGTGGTTCTTCTAGAGGCACTTAGAAGTGTTTTGTTTTTGACTGCTTGGTCTTCATCCTTCAATAATAAAACAATACCATTTTTGGTGGTCTTTAAATATGTTAGGGGCCTCAGAGTTACCTCTCTTTTGCCAGAATACAAGCTGATGCAACTGAAGTCCAGTCGCTCACAGCGGAGCTGGAGCCTATTTTTTGGAATGGAAATTCTCTCTCATGCCATATGAAAGACGTACCTATCATACTTTTGTCATCTTGGATGCACTAATAATTGCAAAGCTCAATTACATAGTGGAACAGAAGGCACAGCCTTTCCTCTTTGTTCCCATGTAGAAAAGCTGCAACAGCAGGGCACCGTCTCGCACAGTCCACCGAGCTTCAAATGGGCTTCTTCAGAGCCACACCAGGTGCCTGACCTCACATTTCTCGTAGTAAATATCCTACATTGCCAGCGTTCAAGTCCAATTTTGTAAACGAGAAACAGGGAGAAGGAAAGAGGGAAACGCAGGGAAGAGGGGTCACCTCAGGTCACGAGTCAAGTGAAGTACAGCGCATATGGTGCTAACAGCAGGGATTGGAAGTGATCGGGACGCATCCATCAGCCGGACGGCGTCGAGGCCATGTCTCCCCCCAGGATTTGAGTGTTTTTCTCCCGCTGTTCTTCGCAAAAAGACCCTGTCGAGCCAGAAGAACCAAACGCTACAGCTGCAGCAAGGTAAACCTGGCTCAGGTGTGAGGTGGCTTTAAGTGGGCCCGCTGTGTGCCAGCTATGCTCACACAGGTGTACAGGTGGTGAGATTAAGATGCTCTCGTGAAAACCTTTCAAACCACACCTGCCAAAGCTGTCAGGCACCGGTTCTCAAGTTCGGTCCTGGGGCCCCCCCTGTGTATGCTGGTTTTCGTTCCAACCGTAGTTGCAATCCCAGAATTTTAACAAGCCGTTAATTTGTCTTAATTATATGCTTTTCATATTTAGATGGATCATTTACCCTCTTAAGCCAAATTATGTCAGAAATGGCTATGCATGCCATTTAAAATAAAGGTCCCGTGTTCACATTGTGCTAATTGTCCACATATGCTTATGCTGTCAGGGAATCAACCTGGTAAGCACTGAGACACAGGTATCGACTCAATGGACCTTCAGATCCATTCAGTTTGTTGCCCTTAACAAGTAAATTACATTGAATATTTTAACATGAAGGCATATGGGATTATGGGAACTAATTGCACATACAGGTAGGGGGAGGGGCTTGGGAGATCTTATTTCCTTTCATTCTAATACAGTTCGATTTCAACATGTGTGATTCTACCTTCATTTAAGCTGATAAAAAATATGAAAATAGTACATTTTATTTGAGCATTTTTATGGGGAGCATGAGGGTGCATGGAGGAGAGAAGGATGCACCCTCGTTCCCTTGTTTAATAAAGCCCCCTGCGGTGTGACACAGACAGCATGTCGGTCTGTCGGCTGCAATGAAAACACGGTCTGAATTAGCCTCTGCGCCTGGATCGGAGATGTTTGTGATGTAGCTCTGTTCCGGTCCCACTGAGGGCTCATCCCTCATCCCGCGGCTCTCCTTCTCCTTGTTTAAAGAAGAGCGCTTCAGCTGCTCCTAATATGGCGCCATATGTGTGGCTCTGAAGGGGCTGTTTTGGATGAAGTTATCGCTGGAGAGCAGTCAGAACCCCCCCCCCCCTGTCAAGAAGCCGGCTTGATAAAGGAGTTTTTCAGAGAAATGGAGATTAAGCGCTACGCTCCACAACCAGGTTCCCTGGAGCGCAATCGGGTTGTTTGAATTAAAACGATGGTTTAAGAAAAAAAACAAAAAACACCTTCAGCAAGAGTTATCGCTGTAAATGAGGAAACAAGCTGATGATGTACTGTGTGGAATCGCTCCGATCCAAAACTCTCTTCCGCACTCCGCACCCCACAGAACCACCAGGGATTTTCAACCCCTGAATATAGATATACGTTTTAAGTTCTTGTTTTCCGTGCAGAATTTGACACAGCACTGGGGGAAGAGGGTGTGTGTGTGTGTGTGTGTGTGTGTGTGTGGTTGGTCTGAGTTGCGTTTGTAGTACAGATTTTTGGCTCTCCCCAACCACCGATTGCACTGCTCGCTGTTCTTCTGCTTCTGGTTAAAGCAGCTCAAGCCGAGACATTTCGGTCGCAGACTCGCGGTCACATGGGTCAGCGAAACGGGGCAAAACTCCGTTGCTCTCGAGGCTGGGCTGGTACATTACGCGTCTGTGGTTTCAATGTGTCATACGGAATTTGCGGAGGTAGGGAATTATCGAGTGTGCTTTCGCTCGCTCCTTGTAATACTGTAATTTGTGCATACCAGCAAACAGCTGGCCCTTCCTGTGATAAGTGCTGCCAAAAATTCACAGTCCGGTGTTTGTTGACCAGCTGGTCATCAGTAAGGAGCCAAAACAATCGCAAATTTGCGTTGCTCACCTCATCCCCTCCTTTGGATGTATTAATCAAGGGCAGTGTAAGTGCGGCCTGCTCGGCTTCCGGTTACGTCCTTGAGAAATTAATCTGCCCTGCTTTTTCTCACACAAGCAATCCCAGGCATCTGACCTGCAATGACATCAGAGGCCCCACCCAATAGGACAGACTTCTACAAACTTTTTTTTTCAACCAATAGGACGTCTTTCTCAGGCAGAGCAATAATATTTACAATGGGCTTTTTTTCTGGCTCTAGGGATCAGTTTTTCAGCTGTCTTGTAACAACTGTGGGAAATGTCAAGAATAGCAATTGCGATTCTGCGATACCAAGGGCCGGCCCTTCAATAGCGGTATTGTATTGTATCTCTAAATCTGTCCTCTCACCCATCCCCCTACATCTGATTGGCTGAAAATTTGTACTCTGATTCGCCAGGTCATCACTGAAAATTAAAATTGTTTTCTCTATCTGTTTTCTTTACCTTTTATTGATCTACCTGTTTAAGTAAAGTTCAACAAATTAATTTTTAAAAAATCTATAATTTCTAAAATAACTGAAAAATTGATCATAAGGTAGGCAAAAAATCATATTAATCTTTTGCATTGAGTGACAAAAATATAGAAATTGCTGTTATTTCATTTTTTTATTTACATATTTTAAATACAATTACGGATGCTCTCTTAAAATATGAGTCAATCGCGGCACTAATTTATCTGAACTTTAAGACATTAAATGGCTGTTACCTTAGTTCACCTTACTGCAAAGCATCTCTGATCCAGTTCTGCTGTCTCTTTGTAGAGGGGCTAAATTACCTGCTGTAGCAGGGTCCTGTGATCTAGGCGGCCTGGCAGCTTGCCATGCTATCCTCTCTAATCCGTTCCCTCCCTGGCATCCATTTTTTATCAGCAGCTGGTAATCAGTTCTTACACAAGCCCTGTAAATAAGTTCCTGGATGTTGTGTGATTATTAAAGCAATGGCACACCCTAAACTTCAAAAGCGAGCCAGGTAGGAGGTAGCTCATCTTGTGGCTCCGTAGACACATGGATACTTATCGGCATGCAATCTCTGTGGGCCCCTTCCCAAAACAAACTTTTTAGTTCAGGCCTTTTGAGGCCCCCTCACCTGCCTTGGGGCCCTGGGTAGTCAGTTCCACTATTTCCACTATTTAGTGTCAAAGTAGTAAACTGCTTTCTGACAATATGTAACATTGTTAGATTACCACAGTGATATCCTGTTAATATTCCAAACTGTTAGGTCAGAAAACTGACTTCCTGTTCACCTTTCAATTCCCAATTAGTACTATGGCTTTCTGATACCGACTTCCAGTGTCAGAAAAATGCACCAGGTCAACTTCCTGAACTTATAATTCTAAATCCCTTTATCTAGGTCACAATGGAGCCCTCAATCTCAAGCCTCAAGAGGTTCATAAAAACATCAACAAATCTAAGTGAGTTTCGGACCACGCAGCAGTCTCTTAACTTTCATATTATATTCGGGGTCAATTTGAACCCGTTCAGTGTTTGGATGTCTCTTAAAAACCAGTTAACCTTATTTTTAATCTTGACACTATGACTTTTTCTAATTTGTTGGGATTAAACAGTAAATGTGCAATAAACACAATGCACATGAAAACACAATAATCTGTTTTCAAAAGTATACAAAGGTGTTATGGGGTAGCTGCATAAAATGTACAACCTTTTTTATAAATTTTTTCTCAGATTTTTCGTGGTTGATTCTGGTGGCACTTTTTCAACTTCACAAACTTTCACTGACCTCTAAAATGAGATATTTCATCACAGATTTTTTTATATTTAGGGATAAAAGGTTGGAGGGAGACACACAAAGGGTGACACAAAAAGTGTCAAAATGTTCCTATTACAATAGTCAGTTTGTGTCGGTTGATACTTTTGGGGTCAATTTGACCTCAAGCATGAAAGGCGTCATAAAATTTCAATATAATATGGGGGTTAAGTGTATTTGTAGTGAGAGTCTGAACAGGCGTGAATGGGTTTCCATCTCTTCTGTTTATCATATGTGCAGCCGATCCTTGGTATGCACCACTGGAACCGCTTCAACAGAACTTGAATTCATTTCAAAATGAACAAAAGGAGCTGCCTGAACATAGGCCTTTTTTCAGTAGGTGTGCTAAAGAAAACACATGAAAATTTCAGAAAGACGTCAAGGATGATTTATATCAAAGTGATTAACTGTTTGTCTCAGTTGCAAAAAAAAATAAAAATGAGCTTCATTCAGGTATGAGGGGAGCTCAAACTGTGTGGTGGTGGAGATGAGTCATCAGAAAACTACAGGGGGTGTGGGTTTATGGGGGCGCTGGAAATTTGGGAAGCGATTAAGGAAAGACGTCCAGTGCTCATCAGATGCCGGGGGAGGACTTGCGATGTGATGGGTTTTGGGTTTTACAATTAAACAAACATGAAAAATGATGACCTTGCTTTTGTAAACCCGTAGATGGATCATCTAGCATGTGATGGAGTGGGATTCATGTGTGAGGCTAGCTTTGCCATGGGGGTGGATACAGTATTCAAGGGAAAATGAGGGGAAATAGTAGCGCAATCACGGCTGCTGCTGTAGAGATGGAGAGCAAGGTGTGCGACCTGGTGCTCCCATAACCACAAGGAGGCGCTGTTTTTGTGGCAGGAAGGGATGGTGGCAAGAGCCAAGAGCAGTAAATTTAGCAGATAAGCGCTAATGCTATCTGCGTATCTGGCGTAATGGGCGGCGGTTTCTTCATCTTTACACTTGGCTGTGTAACAAATATGCTCTGTGGTCACCGTCCTGCTGAAATGGTATGGAATGCAACTCAGTATTTTACAGTGTGTTCAGGGAGGAGGTGAGAAAGCACTCGTGTGTGTGTGTGTGTCTGTGTGTGTGTGTGTGTGTGTGTGTGTGTGTGTGTGTGTGTGTGTGGAGGGGACTGGCTGTTCACTGGGGGCTCTCCAGATTCTGCTTCACTGACAATGTCTGCATAGGGCATAGCTCCCAACCTGGCTCTGCAGTAGAAGGACTTCACATTTAGGGAAGGGGGCAGTGGGGGAGGAGGATAACATACTACCTGCAGGGTGGAGGAGGGGGTGGGTGTCAGGACCATAATTGCGGCAGAGAAGAGGAAATTCTAAGGGGCCACAAATAACATCAACTGAGGAAATGGGGGAGGGGTCCCAACCTTAGAGCCTGCGGAGAGCAAAAGTGATGGCAGTGAATCACCAGACGTCTGGGAAGAACATCAACGCCACAACAAGCAGGATGGGACACATGGCACTTTCCCTCCGACGTCTTCTACTATAATTCTAAGTAAAAGTCAGGCGCAATCCAGAAAAGCTCAATCTTCAAACCCAGACCTTTTCGTTCCATGACCTCGAGGTAGCTGGCTCTCTTCTATTTGCGTGGTCGCCTTGCCTCTCCCAGTCATAATGCATGTCTGTACTGGGCCCCACAGTGGTGGAACAAACTTCCCGAAGTGGTCAGGACACCAGAATCATCAGATATGTACCGACGCAGACGAAAAACCCACCACCTCTTCAGACTGCATCTTGGTTCCCCTCCCATCCCTCCGATCTTAACTGGTTGGTCTGGGAATGTTGTTCTAGTCTGTTATACGTGTGAGACTATTGCTTCTATTTATCAGGTGAATTAACTTCTGTTTCTTCTATCTTATAAGGCACTCTGTCTTAGAGCATCTGCTAAGTCAATGTAACATGTTGTAATGTAATATGTAGTGTGTGTATACACACACAAATGTGTGTGTATAAATGTCTTTCTCTAGAGCATACATAATTATTTTTCAACCACTCAATTTATTTTAAATAACATTAACCCCACTGTATGTTCTGCAATACAGAAAACGTCTACAAACCACTATAAACAAAAAATGTAGAATCTCTGGTAAAAGTGTGGTTTGGGTTTTTGGAGAAAAAAAATTGAAGAAATTCAGACTGTACTTATTTCAATTAGATTACAGGGTTCTCTTTTTTTTTTTTTATAAACATGTTTTATTACAGCATGGGTTGAGTTCAGGCCAGGATCACAGCCATTCTGAATAGCTGAATAAAAGCCTGTCTATTAATAAGAATATTTAATAGGAACAGTGAAAGCTGAGCTGATCTGGGGCTGGTTTCACGAAAGTTGCGAGCTGCGATCTGCGAGATGAGATCAAGTTCTTTTGCACTTTTTGAAGTGTTTCACGCAGAAATCGCAATTGCAAGCCATGAACGCATGTTGCAAAGCGCGTTCATGTAGGCAATCCGTAAATCTGCAATTGTTCTCATCCCCCTGCCTCGTTTTTTGTATCGAACTGTCAATTATCCCAAAACGCGAACTAAAGGTGGCGCTATGGATTACAGGGTACTTTACGGTCTGTAAAATATTCAAAATACTTTTAATAACCGACATTATATTTCAATTTATCGTGTCTGACTTTAATCCAACGTTATAATATAAAAATATCATATTAAAACTATGTGAATGGCCAAAGCACAATTCACATTTGCCCTTCAGAAAAAAATGTAATCAGCATCATCTGCTGAATGCTGAACATTAAGGATACATAGCAAGACTGTATCGCCCTTCGTTCTGTGTGGGCTGGCCACGGGTGTAGCCAAGGTTAAAAGTGGTATCTTGGGGAGGACGGTGGGGTGGGTTGAAAAATTCACCTTGCGGTCAGATTAAATTAGAATTACGCATTGTAGGCTAATACAAAAATGTAATTTGAAATATTTTTTTTATTTTAACTATTAGGTCTCCGCAGTAGGCCTAATATAGCCTCCACTTTATAGTAACTCTATGCGTATTGCTATTTGTTATATTAAAATTAAACCTACCCATTGTCACCTAGAAGCCATCCATCAGTAATACAAATTGCTCACACAGTTGCTCCAAATGTAGTTGTGTGTGCTTCCATTTAGTTCCAGGGCATCACATACAACTTGTAGGCAGTGTTTAACTAGTGTTAGGCTACTTTTCTACACACAGAAGTGTGTTCATTCTCAGTTGATGCCCTGGTGGAAATTTGCGACCCATCAATTGCACCAAGGAGTTTTGGGAGACCACTCTTTTCACTTGAGGTCTGTGTTGCGGGCTGAATGATATCAGTAGGCTATTTACAAAGCGTAGTGCTGTCGTCACTTTACGGACGAATTGGACATTCCATAACATTGTCCGATGTCTGACAACCCAGAGAAAGCTGAGGGGTGCCAAAAAGCGCAGAGCTGTCACTATGTGAAGCGAGACAGGTAGGGCCATGCTCTGTTACATGCTATGTATGGCCTGAAAATGTTGCATAATCATAGTCTAATATTACATTTCTTACAAAAAATAAGTTTATTAAAGAAGGCCTATGTCTTTACACGTTTTCTGAAGTCTATCCCAGACAGTGTATAGGCTATACTTAAAGTGCACTTTAATTTTAATTTGTAGAAGCGGTTTCAAGTAGCCTACAAATTTAGAAGTAGAAGAAGTGAGACGTAGTGCGTGGAGGGTTGGACCCGAGAAGCATGACTCAGAACAACAGATGTAATAAATACCCGCAAGGGCTTTATTAAGGAAAGGTCAGTAATCGTTGTCTTAGCACAAGCAAAGGTCATACACAAAAAGATCCAGCCAATAAACAAAAGTACCGAGGGAGAAGGCAGTCTCGTCGTCGGTAAGCCAAGTAGTAGTTCGGAACCAGGAAGGCAATCAGCGTGGCAGAGGTACAAAAGGGAGAAGGCAAAAGAATAGTCGAAAAAACAAGCAGGGTCAGACCGGAGTCCTCGCCGCCTGGCAAAAGTACAAAATCAGCAAGCAGGAATCGTAGTCAGGACAGGCAGTGAAAACAAAAGGCTGGCAGAAAACAGTGGTCAAAAAACAGGCTTGGATCAAAACAGGAAATCAGAAGAAGTATACGTGACAAATGCTCAAGAGTGCTAGTGAGGCAACAATTTCGCACTGAACAGGTGAAAACTGAGGGCTTATATGTGTGTGTAGACAGGTGCAAACGCTTAGCTTGAGAACAGAGAGAAATTAGGAACAGCTTGGGAAAACGAGACGAAGATCATTAGTCAATTAGTCTGTTAGTAATGATCCCATCCTAGCGTTAGTAAATTAGTTAATTAGTAAGGACATGCACTAGAAACGTAAGGTAACAATTAACTACAAGAGATTAGATGGTTAGTAAGCAATGATCTAGCTAATTGTTAGTAATCTGTTAGTTAGACAGGGAATGGCAGATACAATGGAAAACACGTAAGCAAAAGCGGGAGAGAGAGAAAGCATGAACGCGAGTTCGCGGAAACACATATAAATGTATGAAACGAATAAACTATGACAGAACGTGAATACAAATAAGGGCGTGACATAACAATAAACATAAAACATGGCGTGGAATGGTTAGAACCGTAACAAGAAGTTTAGAAGTAGTCCATAAATGGTAGTAGCCTATACTTAACGTTTAGTTCCAGAAAATACACAAATACTGGAAATACTTTATAGGCCTATTTAGTTTTATAAAGTTGTTTACGTAAAATATAGTATGCTTTAAAATAAACTTGATGTACTTAAGTATACATTTAAAAAATAACTTTTATGTAGACTACTAGCCTACGTTTTTGTAAGTGATATTTTTCTAACAACTAATCTCCGTAGTTATCTTTTGCCTCCATCTCCGCACAATCAAAGAAAACGCCATACTTGCGAGGAAAAAATGTTTTGCGAGCAGCCTGTAGTCGTCGCACGTTTATTCGCGATTTGCGAGGTAAATGCGTTTTGACAAGAAATTGTGATCTGCGAGTGAAAATCCTCGCAAAACGCTTTCGTGAAACGAGCCCCTGGTCATGAACAACAAAACAGATACTGTAACCGATAAGGCAACAGCCTCAACACTGTCTTACTGTACCTCTGATTGCCAGCTCATAATCTCCATTTAGAATTTATAAAATTGGGTAGAGTGGAAATGGAGGTGAGTGAAAATGTTTATTAATTCCAGGCCTAAATTTTCACATTCAAGTGTTTGTTTTGTCCTCAGAAATGCAGTTTTCTTTATTGTTCATTCAATGTTTGCAAAGAAAAAACCCGCATTAAATAGTAAGTTAAAGTTAAGGGAAACTGTTGCTTGACTGGCAGTGTTCAGTTTTTGTTGAACAAGGATTCTCCACACTGCGTGTTTCCAGTTTTAAGTGTTACTGGTATTGCGGTCCCGATTGTATGTACTGACTTTACACCCACTTCTGTAAGTATAGTTAATGTGTTCTGTTCATCCAGACATTCCTGTGTGGGACAGAAAAATTCCAGGGCCCACTTCTGTAAATCACAATGTGTGTTCAACTTGTGTGTGTGTGTGTATGTAGAACATCACACGAAAAATTATGATATTCGCCTAGCGGATTCCCTCGTCCAGGGGGAATCTTATAGCTTTCATTTTGACATATTTATCCATTTATGGGGCTATATATTTTGCACAGAAGCAATTCAGGTCAGGTGGCTTGCTGAAGGGTACA
Organism: Ilyophis sp. 1 JC-2022; assembly: GCA_022702515.1. Classification (NCBI taxonomy): domain Eukaryota; kingdom Metazoa; phylum Chordata; class Actinopteri; order Anguilliformes; family Synaphobranchidae; genus Ilyophis; species Ilyophis sp. 1 JC-2022. The sequence goes on along the minus strand of CM040400.1, from coordinate 50,640,176 downwards.
TACCATTCAGCAGTAGCCTGACCTGGGATTGATATTTGACACCTTGTTGTAACCATTCCCATAACACCGTGCTGTCAGCATGTTTGTCTCTAGGGTTCAGCTGGGAGTGCTTTGTAGCTCAGAGACATCTCACGAATCGTTGGATCCCATGTTCCTCGATGACGGCTAAAACTTGTATTCATTTCAGCCACGCGGAAAGCCGAGCCACTGCAAAGGGTTTGTGACTGCGTGTCGGATCGCAGAAAAATGGCCTGACGAGAAAAAGACTAGACCGTTCTCCAAACTGCTTTGAACCTCAAGTGCTCTGGGGTGAAACTTCCCGCATGGGAACCGCGCTCTTCGAAAGTCAAAAAAAGGGCAAAGACCTGTGTCTCTACCAAGCTTGTTTATGACATGTGGAAATATTTAGATAGACCCGATGTTTTCAGTCTCATTGATCCCCTGTCACATGATCGCAACCGTTTCAAAGAGGACGTGAAGGAACTGAGAAACGGCCCACAGCTATACAAACTTTCAGCGAGGCTTAGAATTCACAGGCACTGGTGTAAAGGGTTAAGCCTTCTAGAATCCTCTCTGCTGATGCTCTGGCCACCTGATGTTTTGATGGCCATTTTGAAGAATTCTTCCCGATGGATGGCACTTCTTCTTTTTAGTGTTTCCAGATGTCAGAAGGCGCGGGCGCTGGTCTGGCTTGTTTGGACCAGGAGACGGGTCGTAAGAGGTTTAGGACAACCCTTAGAACCCGCGCCCGGCAGGGACGTCCTGCCCCCCCCCCCTCACTCGCCCCTCCTCAGGCCCAGGGATTGACATGTTTAGATAAGGAAATGGTTGCAAAATTACGGCGCAGGATTACATAACCGACCACGTTTTAGCATTTTTCCGTACGTATAAACAACTGGGACATTGAGAAAGCCTATTCGCCGAGATCCTTCATCACTGAAGGGATCCTCTGTGGAGTTTTACACGTGCGTTCCGTAGTCAGACTGCCGATAAAAGAGGGGTGTACCTGATTTAGGTACACTGTGGTTAAGAAGCGGAAGGGTGGAGGGTGTGAGGGGAGGGTGCAGAAGGAGGGTACGGGGGGGGGGGGGGGTAGGGTGGAGTAAGGGGAAGAATAAAAACAGAGGAGTTTAAGCATACAGGACAGAGGAGCGGTGACGGAGGGCCTGTTTACACAGAGAGCCTCAGGAGAAGGACTGTGCCAGTTTCTGCATACAGCTGCAGCACCGCCATGTCCGTGGGACCCTGTCTGCGTTGCAGCTGAGTGCCTGAATGACGGTAACAGAACCATCCCCGCACTCCCGATAAGAGGCCGCATCTCCAGCTGTGCTTTGGAACGCAGTCCTCGTGCACAAATGGCTGCGCAGCTCTGCGTGCGGAAAAGCGGCTGTGGACGGCTTGTGTTTCAGAAGTGCGTGTGCTAGTCTCCGCTCTAACAGATCGACAAAAGACCTTGCACTGCTGGGAAGGGCCTGCGAGAATAGGAACTCAGAATTTGGTAAACAAATGAAAAAATGATATAATTTAGCCAGACCTTGCAGAGCAGCCAATGAGGACGGTTCCATTTACAAAACCCTCGTGCGGCCGGGGGCTCAATCCCCCACACTTTGTATACTGTGTGCCCCTCTCTATCTGTGACCCTCTCTACCCTCCCGCTATCTGAATACAGTGGAAGAACACATAAGGAGGTCAGACTGTCTGCTCTTCTTTTAATAAAATAAGATGTTTCAATAAAAAAATGGGTTAGAATGAAAGTTAAAATCCGGATGCTTTAAGAAGAGGTAAAGTGATCTGTTGGAGATGGAATGGAGACTACTGTAATGGATTTATTGTGGCGGATGGTCGGGGGATCAGAACAAGTTACTCACGCAGTGAGGACCAATAAAGGGAGTAACACAATAATTTAAAAAAAAGAAGACAGGAAACGAAAATCAACCCACGAAAATAGGAATAACTCGAATAACGAGGGAAAAACAAACTAAATCTCCCGAGCTCAATACTGGAGCCAAAACGGGAAACTTAGCAAAGAAAAGAATACCCTCGGCACATAATTTTGGGCGACCGAAAAGATATAAAGCCAATACGAAACAAAAAAAAAAAAACTGTCTCAGAGAGAACAGCAAAGAACAAAATAAATAGCACAGAACGCTAACAGGCGGAATAAAACCTATACCTGAAATAAAGCTAATAGCAAGTCCCTCGTGAACATAAACAGCATTTAATATCACAAGGTCGCTAGTACCTGGCTATACCTGGCTCAATGCAATGTCGAATGACAAAAAAGCACTGGGGATGTGGAAAAATCTGATAGATTCTCAAACAGGACGAGAATCATATCGGAAAAAGAAAAAAAACCCACGAACCATGACAACTACCCTCTGCCTCATGGTGTGCTCTGTTTCATCTAAAGGTAAAATGGAGTGTGTGAAGTAGTATAGATACCTGGGCACTGTAATTGACAAGAAACTTAGCTTTGGGGCTAAATGTGAAGGTGTCCTCTCCAAAATGCATGTCATGCTTGTTTTTTTTTTACAAAAAATAAGAAGGCTAGATGTCAGTTAATCAGTTCTGCAAACACTGCCTTTATTAAATCTGCCCTAACTTTCAATATGGTTGCCTCGGTTGCCAGTATAAACCAAAACTCATTGGAAAGAGTGGTTCTGGTCAGTGGGAAAATAATAAGAGGGAACAGAAGACCAAGAGGGACATATATAAAGAACGGACACGCAACCCTCTCAACAACCAGTAAGAGCTTTTGGCATCACTGCGTAGATGATGGTGCCCATCTCTTAAAACCAAAAAAGCTCTCAGCAGTTTTTTGCCAATATTAATAAGGCTTTTAAATTTAAAAAAATGTATAACTTTTTTTTTTTTGGGTCTTATGTAGTAATTTTATTGGACTGTCTAATGTCTGTTTTTTATCAATTTTGTCATGCATGTGTCAGTTTAATGAAGTCATTCTATTATATTCCATTTTAGTCTATTATATTCTATTCGTAACAAAAATGGTGCACATGTTGTTTTCTCGCAATTATTTCCATCTTGCCTTGGATGAGAACCCAGACGGGACCAGCACAGATCTTGGCGGTAAGCATCCCGGCCTTCAGGTGCGATTCGGCAAGCTCCCGTTTGAGGAACTGAGAAACCTCTGTGAAAGCGTGCAGGCCGTCAGGTCAAACAGCGCGGAGCTGGGCTGAGCGACGGTGCCTCTGTTTGGGTTGGCGAGCGTGCAGTCAGAGGGCTCTTCAGGTAATCCGCTGGCCCGTTCTGCTTCCAGTTATCTCCACGTGAGGCCTGTCTCGGCCCGACAGCGGGCAGTCTTCCCCAGGGTGCCGGCCTTTTCTTTGAAGCCTGTTTACCGCTCGTGTAACCGCGTTTACTGGAAAAACAAAAACATTTTCCACTTTTTTTGTCACATTTTTTCTCGACCCTTTCACAGTAAAGCATTTGTTATTCCAAAATGCCTCAGTATTCGTGCTGAAGTTTCATTAGTCACGATGTGACTGCTGCCCTCGAGATGCAAAGAGATCATACACATTTTCCTGGATCGCCCATGCTGTCAATGGGTTGAGTACAGCACTTTTCCCCCTTTACCTTGTGAAACTCTGCAGGCTTTGGCATGCTTTGTGACATTTTAAACGTTCTACGTGAGATGGATCATCATGTCCATTGTAAACCATTCTCCCCCGCTACACGGTCTCAACTTTCTGTGGGGAGGAATCCGGGAGCTGAGGACAGCAGTGTTTAATTAATTGGTCTTCCGAGCTTCAGGTGTCGTCAGAAATGCAGTCATTTCAAATGTGTATCTCCCAGATGTGTGGCCTTAGCTAAACTCTGGGAAGGCCCTGGAACCCTGGAGAGAAGCAAAACATCCCAGAAAACAAACCAAGTTTCCAAGACTTGTTTTTTTTATTGTTATTGCCTTATTTGATCCTGGTCTAAGTAAACCTTCGATGGTTTCATCCTGATTTTCCAAGAATTTCCCTTCTGGAGCTTTTTCTTTGAGGCATTTCACTCCAGGTTAAACAACGAGCACTCTCGGTCATTCTGTGAGATGTATTAGAAACCAAGGAAAGGCTTTTGGTGGGCCCTGCAAAAGGAGTGAAAACATGCACAGAACATCAGGTGACCACGGAGGAACATGATATCAGGCCTCACACAGAATTTTGGTATTTTTCTAAACTAGTTCAACAGCAGAGTGGACGTGCTTACTGAAACTGGCAAGCTTGCTAATCGCAAAAATAACAGAGAGCACATCCAGGACAATTATTAGAGTTAACAAGCTTATACACTCATTAGACTTTCATCTGTGTCCAGAAAAGCAGGGCCATTGAGAGAACCTTGTCCTAACCTGACCTCCGAGGATATACCCTTCTATAGTCACTACATTTACTGTAGATGATCTTCTGCATTATCCCTCATATTATGTTCTTGGTCAATTTGACCAGATTCAGTGTTTGACGTCTCTTAAAAACCAGTTAACCTAATTTTTCATCTTGACACTATATGACTTTTCCTCATTTATGGGGATTAAATAGTAAACATGCAATAAACATAATGCTATGTTTTCAAAAATCCTGGACCAACTGTATGCACAGTGTGTGGGGTCATTTGTGGGGGAGCTGTATAAAATGTAAGAAAATATACAACCTTTTTTACTTTTTATTTCAGATTTTTTTGCGGGTGATTCTGGTAGCACCTTCCCATACCAATTTTAAACTTCACAAACTTACACCAGGCTCTAAAATGAGATGATTCATCACAAATGTACAAGCCTAAAGCTCACCATGCTCTGCTGTATTGTCCTATGCAAAAGACTACACCTAATTGGCTGTCTTGTAGGTCACCTGACGTGCCTGTGACTATTGTATACCAATCCAGGAAAGGCACTCACAACTGTTATATCCATTCTCAATAAGTTTGTTATTTTGCACATGTACTGTCTTTTTTTTCATTTTATTATTTTTTTGGGTACACAACAGACCTCACTCTGTAACTGCTGGATCCCGACCCTGATCTCTATCAACATATAACATATTACCTTCTGCTCCAGTTGTCTCTGGACCCTTTCCACAGACTCTCTTAAGTCATAATAGGTTACATAACTACAGTGTCATTCTAATAAATTAAAACCATCCTGGGATTTTTGTAAAAATGGTAACTGGCAGTTATCCGTTTTTGAACCTAGATTTCTTGGAGACAAAGTTTGTAGCCATTCGTTTCTCATTGAGATTTTTGTTTTTCTCTTTTCCGTTTAGTATGCGTGTCCTTTCTTCTTCTTGAATATCTCACCATTTTCCAATTGAGGGCGATGAAAGGGTTCAATTGAATGTTTATGAGGGAGTCGTTTCAGAAATAATTTCCCAGATTTTCTTTCCTTTTATCTATTCCTTTCGGAAATTTCCCACTGCGGAAAGAACACTGACTGACAATCTGACTCGACGCTACGGGATCGACCGATTGAAAGATCGATAGAAGCGTCCATCAGGCCGCGGCTGCCTCAGAGCCCCCAGGGTCACTGTACTGTGGGTTTGGCGGAGTGCAGCAACGTGTAGGAGCTGCTTGTGATGATACGCGTACAATCCCCAGCTGCGTTATGATTCATATCTGTGCAATCAGACTGCGGTTTTCCGGTCTTAATTTATGGATATCTATTGGCGCGACGGAGGAAGATATTTCCACTCGACAGATTGTTTGTGCCTTCGAAAAAATGCTTCTAGTCCTCCTTTCCCAGAACTTTCACAGATGATGTCTTCTTCGCCTAATCTTAGCCACTCTCCCTTATCAGCGCTAAGCCGCGCGCAGATCGAGCTGAGGGGCTATATATATATTTAGTTTTGTGCTGTAACTCTAACCCGTCGCTCCACGTGGAGTTCTTTTTAGGAGGCTGGGCCCGACAGGGACCTGCTTGTGCGGGACAGAGTTTCAGTATCAGGCGGGATGCGGTACATGGCAACAGGCACAGGCCGGTTCCCACGCTAATCACTGGGTTCCGTGGCGCGGCCACCCTCTCGCGCTGGTACAAAGAGTGCCCGCCAAAAAATGTGAGTGCGTGGTGCCCTGCTGTGTTTTTTTAAAGGATTATGATAAACGCGCTATATTAGGGACTGAGATTTGGTGGGGGGGGGGGTTCAACAGGGTTCTCCCCCGGTGCTTTTTCGTCACTCGGATTCTGGGAAAGGTTTTATTCCCAGACAGAAAGGGCACGCTGTGCGCGAGGCATGTTCTCCGAGCTTGTCAGAGGTTTCACGGGAGCAGCATGCTGAGGCCGCCATTAACGTCAGAGCGGCTGCTGAAACCGCTGCCTCCGCGAGACGGGGACACGCTGCCATCAGAGTTCATGGGCCTTATTTATCCTCGTTTCAGGCCTCGGTGGCAAAACTGCTTACACTTTTTAAAGGACCATTTTAAATGGGTTGTTGGTACTGTATATTCAATTTATAAAATAAATATGTAACCCATAGTTACTATGAATAAATTATTATCAAAAAGTTTAAAAAAGTCACAGAACATTAAAAAAAGAACATAATTTGAACATTGCTAAAGTAGCAACACTTTGAGAATATCGAAGGCATCGAAATAATGCTGAACTACACTATGTTATTACACGTTTATAACATGTATTTCACTGTAACGATTGTGGGTACAGAATTAGCGCTCCAAAAAATAGCATGCCTATTGAATGTTTACTAGTCTTTTACATAATAATAAGAGCCAAATTGAAGTTCTATAAAGAAACAAAAAGGACGAGAATGCAGAATACCAATCATTGGTGCTTTGACTAAAACATTCCAAGCATACTTACTGAGAAGTTATATATTTCATAACTCTTTTATCACCCTATACACTATAGGCTCTTAATGTGTGACCAAAAACTTTCATGTGACCACAATCTTTATAAAATAATAAAAGTTGTCAATTGCAATAATGGCTGCACTGAGAGAGGCATTCCCTTTAATTATAACCAAGTCTTAAAACAAAAACACCACGGTAGAAATGATTAATGACTCGTTTGTGTCTCCCTCGTTCGGCACGATTTGAATTCAATGAAAAATCTAATGACTTCCATGAAACCCTCTCCTCCACTACCAAGAAAGTCAACTGTAATTCCAGTCATGAGGCCGGCCAATGCCAAACCAACCACATTTGCGATATCATCATACACCTGCAAAAAGATGAAAAGAAATGTGCCAATGTAAACTTTCCAAGGCATGCATATGGCTTTTCCTTTCGTTGTAATACAGCTTGTAAATAATTTTTGTTTGTTTTGCATAGCTGAGTAATTCTGCTGCTGCTACATCTGCTGGAGTCTGACCCTCCTCTCTACTGCAGACAAAATCCGCTCGTCTCTCAAAACCATAAATTATGATGTTTTGAGTAGCGGTTTACAGTGAAGTCTGGGCATTCTCATCAGCTTCGCTGGCTGTTAGCTTTTAGAATTCGAGAAGGAGGTGACTGTTGTTCCTTTGTTGTTCATTTCGAGAAAAAGGAGGAAACACGGGCTCTAACGTGAGCGCCAGGCCGTCTAAAACGGGTCTTTGACGTGGATCAAGATGGGTCTCCTAGCCGGGCCAAGAAAGCCACATCGGCACTCTAGTGTCTGTTCCTGGAACCCCCGCCTCCGCGTCACCCTCCCCAGTCTGCACCATGCTCTGTTATGTTATGTCCCCATTTCACATCCCGAATTTCTGTTTATAGTGTACTCTGTTCTCTCGGTTTGACCGGAAAATACCATTTCTATCTGTCACTGTCTCTCTCGCTCTCTCTTTCTCTCTCTTTTTCTCTCTTCTTTTCTCTACAAAAAAATGTCTCTCTCTAGGCTGTATAATTATTTTTTTTGCTTTCTCTCTGTCTCTGTTTCTGTCTCTCTCTTTCTCGCTCTCTCTCCCTCTTTCTCCCTCTCTCTCCCTCTCTCTCCGTCCCTGCATTACGAGAATGGCAGTGCGTTTAATTTCCTCAGCACTTCTGCCCGAAGTGGCCATTTCCTCTCAGATGGGAACACGAACCGCTCGTGTACACAAAGCGATTCACACAAATTCTGTTTAAACCCACCTAGACCTCACCTCTCAGGTAAACCATAACAGATGAGCACATCTTGCAGGATGCCATGCATTTACCCCTACGGAGAGTACGGGATGAATTTTACTTTGGCGATGGAGGGGAAAGATAGAAGAGCGTGTGTGTGTGGTATGTAAACATGGCCGATGGGCTTCTTCCATCTTCCTGTCTATTAAGAGGCACCTCTCGGCCCTGTATATGTGTGGTGGCGTCGCCTCGTACCTCCTCACGGATGGAGTCAGCCGCCCCTCTAAGCCTGTCTGCCTGCCGCACGGTGCCCGCCTGGCTCCCCTTCTCATAAAAAAAGAAAGAAAAAAAAAAAACGAGAGAAAAAGACATGGAATGACTTCAGATCCCTAAGACCGGGGGGATGAGACGTATTCTCCCTGTTAAATCAAAGCTGTCGTTTGCTAGGAAGCCCCACCAAAAACGTACAAATATTTGCCCTCTTCTTCTTTTTTTGCATAGAGCTAGCACTGCACTTAGAGAGAAGCCTTTGTTGTGTCGAATTCATGAAGCAATGGCTGCCTATGTCAACTCTCTCACACACACACACACACACACACACACACACACACCGAAGAAATGCCCTGAATGGCATTTTCTCCTCTGGATACTTGACATTTAAGATGAGACTTGTGTGACAGTATGTGCGTGCATGCATGTGTGTGTGTGTGTGTGTGTGCGTGCGTGTGAGTGAGTGTGACAGTGTGTGAGAGTGCATGTGAGTGTGACAGCATGTGTGCGTGTGCGTGTGTGTCAGTGTGTGTATCTGCACACTTCACTGTGCTCTGTTGCAGGGGTGTCCAGACTCTGTCCTGGGGACCCACTGTATAGGCTGGTCTTCGTTCCAAACATAACCGCAGAATCTGCATTTTAATGAGCGATCAATTGTTCTGAATTAACCGCTTTTAATATCTGTTGACGGATTTGGACCCCCTTAAGGCCACATCATGCCAGAGATAGCAATGTATGCCACGAGGAATAAATATCCACCATATTCCAAGATCCAGGATCCAGATCAACTAATGATTTCATATTCTGTATGTCCTATATGGTGAGCATTTCCTTTTGAAAAATGTTATATTTTAATTGATTTCAGTCAAGACGGACAGGTGAAATCATTGGGGTCCTAATTACTGAAAGTATGGACCTCTGATCACTTACCCTAAACCATGTGTGGAAAAGTTGATAGCCTGAGCCAACAGCAATGAGCCAAACCTTCATTGTGCGAGAATAATGCTGAAAAACGGAATCATAAGTTTTAAACAACATTAATTGATGAAGAGATTTGAACGCCCCCGCTCTAGGGCAGTCTCTGAGTTCCTAGTACAGTGTAAAATGAGTTATTCCCTATGCTGCTGTAATGCTATGCTTGTTATCCTGCATAGCGTCTGGGCCGCAGTTCTGCTAAATTGGGGCCTGCGTGTGCTTGTCTGGTTTGGCTTTGGGATTGGCTGTGTTAATGGCCAATGACTGGTGCTCTGTTACTGTCAACGTGGACCTGGTCCAATGGTTGGTCAAATGTAAGCAAGTTCAAATGGGTTGAGTCATTAAAAAGTCTACTGTGTGATTGAAGGGCAAATTATGGAGGCGTTCGACGTGCAGGAATCACTGGATATTGTCACTGTGAATTGTATAGCTCACGCCGGCATACGGTTGTCATTTTGTTTCTGAAAAACGCTGTTTGGTGCCGTTTCATAAATCAAATAAACTTGGGTAAATTGCCTTTTAAATTAGCATTTTCATACTTATTGTAAAGGGTTTTAGGCAGAGCCTTTCTTCTCTTCCCCAAACAAGAACGGCCTTGACCCCCTTCTTACAGCTTTGGCGAATGAAACCGCTGAAAACCACAGGAAAACCACAGGATTCATTTGTACGAGTGGAAATCTGCCATTTCGTCACTTGATCCAGACCTGACGTGGAGTGTGATTGGGGTCAGGTGAACTCCCCCGGCAACAGTTTCCAGGTGATCAGATACACGTAGACCTCCCAAGCGCACCTGACTGCCTATCGTCCGTCCGTCGACCCCGTACAGCACTCCTCTTCGAGTGAAAGGAGCTGAAGATTAATAGATTACATATTGGCTTTGCGCCACAGCCGTCTAATATAACATCCCGTCATGGGTGAAGGCTGCACAGCAAAAATGCTGGTGTAAATCTAACACTGCTGGTGTACATTTAACACCCTAGGGTGTTTATATGAGAGCACAGTCTCACATAAAAACCCTCGGGTGTCAAATGTACACCACCATTTTTTCTGTGTGGTCTCCCTGAATACATGGCACAGTGACGGCTAGATTGGAGAAATTCATGTTTTTTCTCCTACAGGAATTTTCTTCAGGGTAAATGTCAACAAAAAAAAAAAACTTTTCACAGGCATCAGAGGCCATTTCACATTAGATTCACCTGTGTAGTACATTTACAGTATAATTACAGCGCAGTCACAGCGGCAGATACAGTTTAACTACGGTGCACATAAAAGCCATCGCTGCTTAATACTGACGACGGTAAAACCTGGTTGTAGCTATATTTCAAAGCGATGTTTTCCATGCACCCATTACATTTTTACAGCAGCCAAGGCATTAACTCCCCCCCTGTCACATTTTTCGTCATGAAAATCAAGCCAATTCTATCTTCCTTTTTCTCCATGATGCAGATTTCTGAGGTAAAATGTTGAAAAGGTTCACTACTGCAGTAAGTTTTTACAGTTAGTGTCAACACTGTGTCACACACAGTGGACCTACCCCAATAGTTACAGGCTAATAACGAAGGATTTAGTGGCACTTTTTGTTGTGGAACCTTGCCCTTTTTACATTATACTAATATGCACTGAGCATGTATATTGATATACTATATGTATGTGAATGACGCCAACTGTGTGTTTACATGTTTTTGCTTAATTTTTCTCGTTACAGAGGTCATGTGCGTTTATTTTGTATCTGTCTATTGAAATGATATTTTTTCTGGTGCCTGTGACGAGCTGAGACAGTAACAGTGTGCAGCAGGCCGAGGGCCAGTTCATGGATAAGTGTGTCTAAAGATATTACCGCCTCCCTCCCCCCCTGCTGTTTATAATCAGGCCGCCGCGTGCGATGATGGTAAAATCAGAGTCCGCAGCGCCGACTCACATCTGTCCGGCATCCCCTGCAAATTGATGGCTTGTCTCGTCTGTCTTATCCAGATGTTTGAACGCACATCAGATGAGGAGGACGAACAAACGGGCACGGTAATGACGATACCAACCGAAAAAAATGTAATAAAATACAACTTGCAGCACAGCCTGCTGGGAGGGCTTATCCTGTTCACTCTCAGAAAAAAAGATACAAAATGTACCTAAAAAAGTACATACGCTTGTCACTGGGGTGGTACCCTATAGGTACATAAAATTGTACCCCTGGCCAGCAATACGTAATGAATTTGTACCTTTTTTGCTTGAAAAGGTACTTATTAGTAGAACAGTATTGTACTTTCAGGGTACATTTTGAAAATTTGTTCCTTAAAGAAGAAAAATGTACCACCACTGTACCTTTATTTCTGACTGTTTAAGGCGCTGTTTTAGCGCATGGATTCCCCCCCCCCGGTCTGCTATCCTGGACCGTCCCAAATACTGAACGTGGCCTGCAGCCCTGGAGTCTGACACACAGTTGGCTCTGGTGCTTGTGGGGCCTTGTATTTATGATTCTCATGAAAGAGCCTCATTTATCAAATTGCACGACCAAATTTGATCGTGAAGTTTATGGTTTTAGGTTGTAATTTTATGGTTTTGTGTTTCTCATCCTGGGGCCCATTATGGACGTAGTCTGTATGCTTTTAGAATTAGTACTTTTGTTCTTGGTTCGTATCGTTAACTTGCACTAGTGCGTTATTGATACATACTTACATACTTGCCAGTCTGGGGAAATTGCTCATACAGGCGAACGCACTTTCGTTTCTCCCATGTTGTAAGTCACTCTGGATACGAAAGTCTGCTAAATTAATGTAATGGAGTGTAATGTGGGTGTTGGCTCATTTTAAATCAAATTTTTCAATATAAATGAAATCCTGCCTAAGATGGACTCCAGACCTGACATACGCGTACACATCCCCTTACTGTAAAAAATCAGCATTGTGGGACATATGGTATTTGACAGTCTGAATTTGAGCGCTAAGGCAGGGAAAATAATATCCGAACTACAATAACAAACTGTTATGTAAAACTATTTTCCGAGTGGCCAAATTCAACCTGCAACTCATTACGACGTGAGTGCTCAAAGGATAAACAGCCCCCATAGCAATGGACCAATCACTGCCATTTCTGCCCTAAACACAACCTCGCCACTTCACACAATGGCAGAGGGAGCATTCCCAAAACAAACACCAGCGGGATGGTGTGGTCATACGCCAGTCTGTCTATTGCGCTCAAGCGGGCGAGACACTCTTCCCGAACATGCCCTCTCAATACCCTCTGGCGTGAGATTTGTGGTGCCAACGCGCTCTCTTTCCCTGCCACTGCGCCCATCCGAAAGAAAGGGCCGCGGCGGCACGGGGGGCTTTGAAGGGTCGAAAACCCAACCCCCCCCCCAAACTCTCTCCCCCCCTCCTCTTCATCCAGGAATGCGTATTAATGAGAGATCTGGAGCCTGCGCCTTGGACCCGGGCCCTCGTTCTCCAGCCAGTGTTGTACTGACAAGAGGATGATGGGTTGGATGTGATGAATGACTCATCTGTGGGTGCCGGTCTCACAAATCCTCATTTCCCGGAATGATACGTGAGGGGCCCCTCTTGGCCGCTAACAATGGGAATCAAAAGACGGAGAGCTTTTCTGAAAGGGGCCCTGTTCTCCTGCCTGATGTTGGCATCCTCAAGGCCAACACTCAGCCATACTTTTAGCAGGACTAATAACACCATCGCTTTTCATTCCCAATCTTTCATTTCTAATAGATGATTGTTGACTGGAAAAATACCTTTTCCCATGGTAGAGCTGTTCTGGGAAGCAGCCCATGTCCTTATTAGGAGAAGACTTTTTTTTCTCCATGAAAAGGCCAACAGTAAGCAAGCTCTTGCATCCTCAAGTCAACGCTGAATCGTGAGATCATGAACACTTATAAACTGTGATGACCAACGCTGTTTTCTACCTTTGTTTATCTTCTTGGTGGCCTGTTGTGAAAGACTCTTGCTCCAAGTGCAGGATGGGCCTTATAGCTAAGCCATTATTATATCGAGCCTGCCCTATGACATTAGTTGACTATGGGGAGATCTTGACTTTATGCACATATCCATATTATTATATTATGTGTGAGGGCCTATCGCTGTGTTCCAGAATGACATATGCTTTGTTCATCAAAAACGCATGCTCTCATGTCTCTCCCGATACCTTATGGCGTCTTGATGTCCATTCAGGGAGGGCAGAAGCCTGTCCAATCATGACCTTTGCCCTCCAGCCATACAATTTACAACCCAGACCCTGATGATCAGCCTTCACCTGCTACACTACATCATTGATCAATACACACAAATGCTTAACTACGCTTATGAGACAAAGCTCTGAACCCATCAAACTACAGTGTGAGAAACAGTCACTGGTAAAGAGGTGTGTCAGAGGACTGTATGCTCCAGCAGCGGTCCCTGTGTGGGTGCAGGGGGTGTAGAGGCGGCCTACGTAGCACAGCTGTGCTAACCTAATGGGAGAAAAGGGGGGAAAACTTCCCTGTAAACACTACTGAGATGTCAGATCAATGGAAAAAAGTAAGAACAGGGACAATGTGTTAGTACGCTGCACATCGAATCACAAAGTCCATTAAGTGTCCATAACAAAAAAAGAGTCCATTGACCTTAATGAGAGCCCAAGTAGATGGGAAACAATTCCATAACATGAAACATCTTCCTCCACATTTCACCGCTGGTCCTTCTCAACATAAGCATCGTTCATATTGATGCTGAACCTGCCGCTTGTGTGCATGGTCAGAAAAGCCTGGTTTTGGGCACCCAATTCTAATCGAAGTTCAGTTGCTGCTTCGAGATGAACTCGGGGGGACTGATTCTGCAGGTAATTTCTCGTACAGGTTTCAGTTCCAAAACTATTTTGCACCGGCACCGCCTCCCATCGAAACGCGATTACGCAGGCCTCTACAACGAGCGAACCAGAGTGACACGAAGGCAATGCTGAAAAACCCGCCAGTTCTTTCTGAGGACGGTTCTGTTGACAGCGCGGGTCAGTTGGCTGCAATTGAAAGCAGCCCCACGTCCTGGATACTGTCACCACAGTAATCTCTCTGCCTGTCATCTGAGGATTCTTGATTCTCCCCCCTCGAGGCGCCAGCTCTGTCTCCACGACGATGGCCAAGTCCTTTCATTTCATCTTGGTGTCTGGAGATTTTTGGTGAGTTGGCGGCCACCAAGAGACCACACGTCTTCTTTGAATCACCCTACCCTCCCTACCCCCTCCCCCGGGCTCTCTGTCAGCCCTCTAGAGGATCACAGCTGTCTCAGTAAGCCCGCCTGCTGAGTTGCCTGACTCTTTACTTCAAGGGGAAATGGGAAGACTTTTATATCCCCCTTCTTTTAACTTTGATTATAGAAAAAAAGCCTGTATACTGTGTCTCTACTTTGTCGATGACTCGACTATACAAAGACCAGTGTTCCGTTGTATGGTCATATAAATGTTTTATAATCTGTCATTCAGGGTACAGTCATAACAACAACAGATAATACATTTAAAGGGACTTGATTGAAATATAAAAAAATAATAATGACTTAGGCTGCAAAAAGTGGATATATTTTAAAATATATTTTGATACATCGACATGATGGTGCTGACCTGGGATGATGGCTGTCCCAACGTTGGTCCAAACAGGCCTGGAACTTCTGGCTTGTCTGAACTGACAGAACCTTCCTGCCCTCTGACCTAGACCTGGGTATCAATTGCCCTGGCGTCCAAGTCACAGGTGGAATGGGCTATAGACCTGGGTATCATTTGCCCCAGGGTCCAAGTCACAGGTGGGATGGGCTATAGACCTGGGTATCAATTGCCCTGGGGTCCAAGGCACAGGTGGAATGGGCTATAGACCTGGGTATCAATTGCTCTGGGGTCCAAGTCACAGGTGGAAAAGGCTATAGACCTGGGTATCAATTGCTCTGGGGTCCAAGTCACAGGTGGAAAAGGCTATAGACAAAGGAGGCACATCTGGTTTTGCAGGTGTCCAGCGGATTTTGTGCTGTTCTTCCGAGGTCCAGCTAACAGACAGTTTTTTTATGCTAACATAAACCGTGACACACATGCCTTATCATTAGACATGTGGCATTTTTAATGTTATTCCTGCTAGCCTGCTCTAGCTTTTATCTTCCATTTACCGCAGGCAAATCTTGATGTCTCCTTGATTACATTGTGAAGATCTGATTATGGGACCGTGCCTTTGCTAATAAAAGCACAAACAAAATGTGTTTCTACATTTCAAAGGACAGTCCAAGTAAACAGTCAAGTGGGCTTTCATTCCATGCTTTATGCAGGCAATAAAGAAATCTTTCATTGCTTTGTCCCTAAATTGTTAAATCAGTCTGATGTCACCAGATTCAGTAAAGCGGCTCAATGTGTATTTTGCGTTTGCTGTTGAGTTCTTTTTGTTTGTGTAGTTATGTAGCAAGCTGGCAGAAATCCCTGATAATTGTTGTTTTTCCTTGTCCAATTTAAAATTTCTGATCTGAAGCCACTGCCCTGTCACTTGCACCCGTGCAAAGAGCTCTGCAGTTAAAAGGGCCGCCCAGCTCTGCGAGCCAACGACTACACAGTAAAATGGCCAGTGTTAACTCAACTCTGATGGAGTGCATCTGATTCCATTTGGACTCATATAACTTTGTTAGAGTTAAATAAATATGGAGCATTTCACTGTTTATATGAAAACCTATGGGCCACGCAGTACCGGAAATCCCAGATTGTTTTTACCCAATGGCTGCTTGCACCCCTCTTTAATTTACTTGACGGCTGTAGCTTCTTTACTACTTGACAAGAGGCCTACACCTCACCGCCATTTTGGCTCTGCTGCAGTCATTCTGTTTCTCTGTGCCTCTACTTGTGATCAATGGCCAGGGTTGAACAGGCATCCTCAACTGAACCACTCATCCTCTTTGGTGTCCATTACATTCTTCCAGAGCGATTGTCCAATGGCAGTACTCAGGAAATCTGGCAGACGACAGGAAACCCCAAGCGAATGTGTATGGAGTGTGACTAGTGTGTGTATGGGTGCCTGACTTGTATGTGTATGGGTTTGTGACTCATGTGTGTGTGTGTGTGTGTACTTGTGTGTGACTCAGGACAGACACTCACAGCTGTTCTGAGTTTGTTGTGGAACTGACTCATAGATAGATGCGTCTGTCTTGGTCTTGGCTATGCTTCTGCTTGCTGGCAACTCTATCACACCAAATATCTCTTCAGTGGAAGTGTTCCATAGGCCAGAGGGTAGATGGTCACAGTCTTGACGCTGAAGCCTACTAGTCAAGGGGCTGGACACAGTAAGCCGTGGTCTCAAATTTGGGCCGACATTGAGAAAGGGGTATATACTCCTGGGAAGTTTAAGCATTTTAATTTTTTGACATAATACAAGTGTCGGATAATTTGCAGTGAACATATTTTCAAAAATATAATTTATTTTATTTTTATAGAATTTCTTGAACTTGTTAAGTTTCAGCATGGTAGAATATATGGTACTTCAGATTAAAACCAGAGTCCCCTACAGAGGACAAAAATGAATTGCCGGGTTTTAAGAGGTTAATAGCTTGAGTAAATATTCTGATACCAAGATAAGAAATGTAAGCAAAGTGCAGGAATTATTATCATGTTAATACTAGTACTTCCTGACATCCTCAGCCCTTACTAATTTTCCATCCTGCTGATTCCTGAAGTGGGGTAAGAGAGGATCAGCTGTAATCATTATAAGCGAAGATAATCATTCATGCATTGAAGATAAAACTACCATCAAATGTCTACGTGTGCTGTGCAGCACCAAGGCAGAGCAAAACCGATTAATGAAAAACGTTATCATGTTTATATAAATGTACTGGTATCTGAACACTTATTTCAATACCCGGAACTGCACCAGACGCCGATGCAGGGTACAGTACACTGCGGACACTGAGGATGAAGATGAGGATGATGATAATGGAACTGCTCCTCCCCGTGAGCTTGCTGACGTCGCACTCTTGCTTGTTCATGCAGAACAGAAGCTGTGCAATGGCAACATTGTAACTGTTTTTGACACTGATATAGGTCACATTTCCCATTGGATTCCAGTCTTTAGTCCACTGTGCCATTATAGGAGGCTGCAGGGATCATTGTGACATCACCGGTGACATCACCGCCTCAGGGTCAGGTACAGGGCAAACCTCATGCAGCTGAGAAGGCCCCTGTATGGAAATGCAGTGACAGCTAAATTTGATTTATAAATACGGACGACCCTCCTGCTGTTGTTGCGTTTCCCGTTTCACACCTACATTTACCGCTAATGTTGCAGCAACTTGTTGTGGGTTAGCCTTCCCAACAGGCCAGTAGAAGAGCTGTAGTTTTAATTTAGGCCGCTAGAGTAGGGTGTTTCAGCATCCATGGACAACATGTGCAATGACGTGCTGTAAAATATTTATGCTTGTCCTGAGATTAGAGCAATTTAAAGTTAAATAACCCTGATTTGGATTGTTGACTCACTGAGAGTCTCAGTCATTTCCCGTTGAGGCCCAATGGCACTCCGTTCGTTCGAGAGGGAGCACCCTCAGATCTGCCCGTTAGGTGATTTGTAAGCCTTGCTGGCAGCACAATTGCTGTGCATCACTTGCAAATGTTTAGATAACACAATTCCTTCCCACCCCACCACGCTGCTCCCGTTTCCCAAAAGCCCCCCCCCTGCTGCTACGAAAACACTTTCAACCCCCCCCCGCCGCCCCCAGCCATCTGAAATGGCTTTACCTCAAGCTAAGACACACAGAGGCGATGTTTAAATCTTTCGGGTTATACCTGGTTATACCCGGGCTGCATTGGGGGCACCCGGGCCTGGGTCAGCAAGGCCAAGTTGAAAGGCTTGGTCTGTGCCGGTTTGGCCGTCGCATGAAAACTTGGAGCAGTCTCTTATTTTGCCTCATTTTCTCTCTCTCTCTCTCTTTCTCTCTCTCTCTCTTCATCAGTCTTCTCTGAGGGACAGAATTTGAGGACAGACGCAGGGATGAGGGGTGCGGTCCAGCTGTATGCCGCTGGCACGGAGAAGGGCCAGCCGACGCCAGCTGGTAACAGCAAGCGAGCCATTTGCCGAAAAGCCTCTTTCCACGGAATTTAGAAAAAAAAGGGCTTTTTAGCAGCAGGAATCGGTCTTGTGTGACCGTAAGGGAGAAGAGGAGGACCGTTTTTCCCTGAATGAATGCAGGGGTGATTCCTGGCAAAGCATAAAATGAAATAAAAAAATTTCACCAGGGAAACATACGTTATTCTTTTTGGCACCTGCTGAAAATGTGAAAAGAAAAACAAAAAAAAAACTCTGTCTGTTATCCTGTAGAGGTCTGATAACTGGCCTCTCCTTTATGAGATGTTTTCATATCTTTAGACTATGCATTGTGCATTGGCCTGTAGTGTAATTAGCTTTTGTTATAGACCATGCCCTGACAGAACCCGGAGGCTTGAAGCGTTTGTAATGATGATGTCCCTGCATCAAACAGTGATGTGCCCTCCGTGCCCTTGACTCCCTACGGCTACCCACAATGCACTCCGCTGAGGTCCCTGCCCCTGAGGCTTAGTAGCCCCAGATCCTCTGACATCACTACATCAACAAATGGTCTGTTAGTGAGATCAATCTTCTTAAACTATGTTATGTTAAAAGGCAACAGCCATACCACATACATAATCTGTCAGTGAAGTGGAGACCCCGTTCTCTATGGTGATTACATTAGGTGAAGCATAGTGTGTTTATAGCAGCGCTGCAGTGATAAAATAATACAACCCTCTTTAATCCTTTTATTTTGTTGTGTTTGGCCTGGTGCTCCAGTGCCTTTAGGAAAAAAGTGAAGAGACGCTGTACTTTCAGCTTCACTGGAAGACACTGTTACCGCCACGCATTCGCCTCTACAGTTTATTCATCAACCGTTTGGTACTCATCACAGACTGTGTGATGACATGTGCTTGTGCGTGTGTGTGCGTGTGCACATTCTCAGCAGCGTAGGCCTCATCTCAAAAGTACACTGCAAAAAAAATGTCTGTCTTGACAGGTGTTTTAGTCTCGTAATAAAATCTTTTTTTCTCTAAAGTGGAAAATATTATCTTTTTTTCAGTTACTTTTTGCTCGACAAGTGAAATTATCTTACCCCACTGGCAAGTCTTGAAATTAGTAAACCTATCTCACCCCATTGGCAATTTTTTTTGTCTTATTTAGCAACATAAAAGTAACAGCAATAATAAGATTCTAAAGTCTAAATATAAGATGAAAACGTTTGTTTAGATTTGGTTTTTGCAGTGTAGGGGAGAGGCAGTGATACTTGTTGGTTGGTAGCAAAAGAAAAGCGGATGGACTGAAGTGAACTGTGATTTACATCAGAAAGTGCAGAGTGTTTATGAAGCTCACTCTAACAGGTGAAGGAGTTATGTCCCCCCATCCCCCAATAAACCAACCTCTACTATCCAACTCTTCTGAGCAGAAGGGTTAACTTCACAACAGAGACGGCATTTGTCCTAATGGGTTTACATTATTTCTCTTGCTGTAGCAACGGTTGCTGCCGTCGTGTGTGTGGGGAAATAAGAAACATGTCGTCTTCGCTGTTTTGGGTTTTAAAATAAACACAGGGGTCTGTGGAGGACTCATAAGGCCGGGGTCATTCGTGAGGGATGACTCCTGCTGCTTTCTGCTGCTTGCGTACCTTAAACCCCCTCCCCCTTGTGGGATGAGTCACAATATCCCCTCTCCTCTCGCTCTCTCCACCACTCTCCTCTACTTTACCTGACCCCTGATTGGCGGCTGGGTTCAACCTGTGGCATTACCTCGAGGTACAGACAGCCAGTGTACAGCTGACCCAAGCCTTAAGAATGGCAAACAAGCACACACGCACGCACACACGCACACACGCACGCACACACACACACACACACACACATGCACCCTGCATGCACATACACACACACACACGCATGCACGCACGCACACGCACGCACACACACACACACACACATGCACCCTGCATGCACATACACTTACACAAGCATGCATGCATAAATCCCTATGCACACACGCATGCACAGGCAAATGGTCACTTACATATACAACATACACACAGAAACGTACACACAGACGCGTGCATGCACACACACATACACACAGAAATTCATGCACACGTGTTCATACACAAACACATAGAACAAATGCTTTCAAACACATTGCAATGCAAAGATATATAGGTTGTTTGCACATTATTCATATAATCATAATCTATAATATTGCATTGTCTTAACTTTAAAATCTATTTTAAAAGACCATTCTGTGGTCTTCAGGGAGGTATATGGTAAGAGGTTATATCTTTTAAGTGAGGTTTGTCCGCCCTCTGCTGGAATAGTTTAAACACTACAGTATTTAAATATCACCAGTTAAGTGCTCTCAATCATTTCATCAAAAACTGGCTTAAAAAAAAAAAACCTTTCTTGTTTTTTTTCCCCTGCAAGAATCTACTTTTTAACAGTCAAATTCTGTCGTTCATCAAAAAATTCATTAACTAACCTGCGGCAGTGTAGCATAACGGTTAGCGATAGCATAACGTTCAGCTGCTAAGTTGTAGGTTTATTTCCCTGGTGGGGGATATTGCTGCTGTTCCCTTCATCATGGGACCTGCTTTGCTTATTAATATTAATATTCAGCTTACAGGGAAGACCGCAAGCTGTGTAGACCACTGTCACTACGAGTGTCTGTTATCTGCCTAAAATACATGTAAATGTACCTTGATTACCTTTGCTGTACATGCATTCCAGTAAGAAACACCAATAAGCTGTCCTTATGTCAGGTAAAAGAACTGGTACAATTTAGAGTTTCTGAACAGTACAATTTCACTTACAGGGTCTACTACATATACTGTATATTGTATATTTTTCAAACCTTCATAAGTAAGTAATTTATATTTTATTGACCCTGTGGGGTCATTTGTTCTCTGCATTTGATCCATTCTAACTACTTAGGAGCAGTGGGCAGTCATAGTGCAGCGCCCGGGGGACCAACTCCAGTTCTGAGGCCTGTGCCTTTGATCAAGGGCAATGGCAGTACTATACCTAACCTGACATGCATGTCTTTGGTGTGGGAGAAAACCGGAGTACCCGGAGGAAACACACGCAAACACGGGGAGAACATGTAAACTCCACACAGAGAGGATCCGTACTAAGTGCTAACCACTACACTGCCATGCTGCCCCTTGCCCTATTGATCCACCAAGTATGCTGGCTTTAATACATGTGAGCACAATGATGACTTCTACTTTTTTGCAGAATTCTTTCTTAATTTAATCTGAAATCTATTATTTCTGACAGATAGATGTGTATTGTTAAAGATATGTTTGCGCTGATATCATTATATGACTGTTTATTCAATATATTTATGGAAGATTTGACAGTATATAGGTTCCTATCTGCACCTGGAAATAATCAGTGTACTTGCCTCAGTTAAGTGTAATTAACCATTCAATTATTAATTCTAGACCTCATTGAACAATTAATTAAGTTTAATCAAGTGAAGTTGAACGTTTTTCCTGTTCGTCGTTTGTTTTAGAGACTGAATTTAAGATAAATATCTCAGAGAAGCTTCTTAATTGTGTTCTTCTCAAATGCACTTCCATCAATGCATAAGAAAATGTTTAACAACTGACACATATCGAGTGGCATTAAATCCAGAGCAATAACCCAGCTCTCACAATCTGGCCATCATCTGGTTTAACTGATTTTCCCGCCCTTTTTATCTCAGGCGATGTGTTGGGCTCATTCAGGTTTAAAATGGCTGCAGTGCATTGCACAGGTAGGTGCTACATATTGGTGGTGGTTGAGTTGTGTTTCCCCCTCTTACTTTAAATATAGATTGATAGATAGTATTGAGATAGTCTGACAGAAGCTGCAATGCAAACCATTTAAATAAGAGCTGGGCTGGGGTGGATTTCAAAACCAGGCTTGATACTGTGCTTGATATTATTTAGTTTGTAGGTTAACGGTGAGCACTAGGTACCCTTTAATGGTAAGAAAATGGCAAGCATTGTTGGGTTGAATGGCCTGTTCTCATCATTAAGTTATTTTATGAAGTGGAAAAACAGCACGAGCTGTGGCTCCACGTGTTTGAGAGACTGCCGTAGAGGCAGGTAACCTAAGGTTAGGTTTTCCAGGGTGTGTGAGGGAGGGAAAACGTGTCTGTTCCATAAGAAACCTTCGCACCTCCCAGCAGAGCTGTGTGTTGCCACGTGCAGCTTGGGTCCGTTTATTTGGACGTTTTTGTCACACCATTCCACCCGTCCGCACGAGCTGACAGACCGTAGGGACCAAAGCATGGCGTCTCTGCACTCCAAGGTCTTTTTCAAACTTTAATAGTTTTTTCCACGGACCGAGGTTAAACTGGGCCGGTGGAGCGATCGGCGGTAACGCCAGGGGAAAGACTGGTAAGAGGCAGAGGCAGCCGCCAAATGAAAGGAAATAAAAGAAGCCTTTTTTCCAAGGAAAGAGAAAGAGAGGGGCACGAAGAGGAGGAGCAGTGTTTGTGGTGTAGACTCAGGGATCTGGAGATGAGCCTTGGGTTGGAATCGCAGGTGGAGGGCTGCCATCATATCCTAAACAAGCCGCTCCGCATCATTTGCCCGTTTAACAAACCAGCGGAATAAATGGGTTGCAGAATGGAATCGCACGCATTGCAAATTGCCCAGTTATAAATACATGCAGGTATTGGAGTGAAGGGGGTTCCCACTGGATGTCCAGCCATGAGGGCAATCTCTCCAACCCAAACCTGGTGATGTCATGGGGCAAGCAGAGGTGAGCCAGAGTTACAACTGGGGCCATGGCCGAATATGATCCCGTTCCCTGTTTCCTGTCCCCTGTCCACTCAGACCCCTGTTCACTATGTGCCCTCTTCCCTCACTTCGCAAGCGGTTTGCGAAAGAAATCCTGCAAAACTCTTTCCAAGCTAGTGAGGAAGTAGATCGTAATATGTCCCGACTTTGGGTCATGTCCGAATATGACCCCTACACCCTTTTGAGGGCGCATATTTGAGTCCACTTCGTGAAAAAGCTTTTGAGTGGGCACGTTTTTCTCACACAAATGGGGGCACTTAAAATACCAGGATGAACCCCTTATTTCCGGGGTTTTGTTGAGAGAATTCAGGAGCACACATCTGCTGAACGGCATAATCATCCAACAATTTCAGTAAGTAACCCGGAAGTAAAAGCGTAAAAGACATAAAGCGTATATACGTATCTATTTTATAAGATACTCTTTTTTTAATTTGTGTTAATTCTATCTTCATTCATAATCTACACTTTGTAACAATCGTCAAACTGATTGATATTCTCAATAAAATTTTTTAATTAAAAATAAATATTATGAACTACTTCCTCACTAGTTTGGAAAGAGTTTTGTGGGATTTCTTTTGCAAACTGCTTGCAAAGGGAGGGGACAGGGCACATAGGGACAGGAGTCTGAGTGGACAGGAGACAGTGGACAGGGAACAGGAATGGTATTCAGTCACAGCCCCGTACTACAAGTTGTAGTTTTTACTTCTGGTTTACTTTCTGAAAATGTCGAATGAGTGTGCTCCTGAATCCTCTCAACAAAACCCCGGAAATAAGGGTTTCATCCGGGAATTTTAAGTGCCCTCTGAGTGTCCTGATCTAATGTCGCTGATTACATATTAATTACATATTAATGGTTACATATTAATTAATTATGTCAGATACATTGTATAATGTACATGCAAATACTTGTACTTTAAACGCACAGGCAGTTTTTTTTTTGCATACTTCCAGGTAAAAGACGAGTGGAGGAATGCATAACATAAAAACATCTCCCAAAATGTATCCATAAACTACAACCAACATGGTGGAAGAGAAGGTTGCTTTTCAGGTGGCATAGAATGTCATTGACAAGCCGTCAGCAAGTGAGCAAGTGCAACAAAACAGATGCAATGAAATGATGCACATATTTAATATGCAGCTTTTATGAATTGTACTGATGCCTATTTTAACACAGACCTTTAAAGGAAATCTCATCTCCACTAAACACAATCTCTGACTAAACTATGGTGGTTAACTCGCAAGCAGCATACAGCTTGGTTGCTGTAGTTATAAGTTAGCCAACAGTTATGAAGTTTGCATGACATTTATCAAAATCATTGATTATAGGAGGAGTCATGCCTAGAGGAGAAGGCAATTTGGAGATCTTCTGATTGAAAAAATTCATGAAATCATTACTGCTGTAAACAAAGTCAAATTGTCCACAGTGCTAAACAAAAATTTTAGGTTGCATTTGTTTTGTTCAATTAATTTAGAGAAAAAGGCAGATCTAGCAGATGGAAGAGCTTGCTTGTACTGGAGGAGGCTATCTTTCCATGCAGGACGAAATAATTCTAGTTTAGCTGACCACAATTTTTGCTCCAGTTTTCTTGTGGACTGCTTCAGGGCACGGATAGTGTCATTGTACCAGGGAGTAAGGTTTTTCTGACAAAACTTTCTTTTTTTTAGAGGGGCAAGCACATGTGTAACGTTAATATTTCTAAGGACAGACTTCACATCTGAAGATGTGTTACATTACTAGTAACCTAACGTTACCCCAGTGAACGATGAAATGCCGTCTCGTGTCGTGAAAAACCGCCCAGATAGCAAAAGGCTAGAGGGTCAGCGGACGAGTTGGCCAGAGTAACGTTCGCTGGTACACTGGAAGCCAGCTTCACTCCGCTCACAGACTAACCCGCTGCTAACTCACCAGACACAATCCTCCAGCTTTACCAACATCCCCCCGCTGACGCTGGATGAAAAACGACCAGCGTAAAGTTAGTTTTAGGATGGAGCCAGGCTATATCCGGGTAAAACTAGCTAAATTACAGATAAATTTAATTCAATTGACATGTCTGTCAACCTAGATTTACACCCCTCTCGACGATGTATATGACAGCCTATCATATAGCTTGGTGGCTAATAAGCCTACTTTGTTCACACAGCTTCGAACAACATAACAGCGACATTAACCAAATAGTGTTACGTTTCTGTCATGTTTATGCCATGTTTCATGTTTAGTGTTTGTCACAGTTTATTTTCTGTTTATGTTATGATGCAGTTCATTGTTTGCATACATATTTCCATGTTTTTCCGCAGCCTTGCGTTCATGCTGTTTCTTCTCTGGCTGTCACTCACGCTTCCCTAATTGTTTCATTCTCCCTTGTTTAGTTACTAATATACTAACATTAGATCAGGATTGGGTAATACTAACTATCTAACCATGTGTTCATGTTTACCTTGTTTACCTACGCTAGGTCAGGATAGGTTAACTACTAACGATTTACTAATTGCCTCGTTACGTGTCTCATTTTCTCAAGCTGTTGTGAATTTCCTGCTGCTCTCAAGCTAAATGTTTGCACCTGTCTACACCTGCATTTAAGCTCAGTGTTCATGTCTGTTCGTTGCGAAATTGTTGCCTTAGTTTACTATTGTCACTCTTGAGCGTTTTTCCATTGGTTTGACCACCGTTATTGATCTAGCCTGTTTATTGACCATCGTTACTGCCTGCCTATTGTTTCCACTGCCTGATTTTGACCACGAGTTTTGCCTGCTGTATGTTTGTACCTCTGCCCCGCGGATAGGACTTCGGTCTGACTCCTGCTACGCCCCACGACTACGAACTTTGCTTTTTCCCTGTTTTGTACTTCTGCTCCGCTGACAGCTACTCTGGTTAACAAACTCTTGCATGGATACCGACTGAGACTGCCTTCTCCCTCGGTATTGTATCTTTGGTCTGGCTGGATTTATTGGTTTTTGGACTTTGCTTGTGTGACTACGTTTTTGGATTTCCCCATAATAAAGCCCTTGCGGGCGTTTATTATTACGTCAGTGTTCTGAGTCGTGCATTACGGGTCCAACCCGCACACACCCGTCTCAAATAGTTTGTTAATAATGCTAGTTAACAAGATGGCTATTAAACATTTTTAGTATATCACGGCTCATTTATCTGAATTCGCAGTTGTGGTAACGTTAAGCTGTGAGGCGGTTTCAACAAGGTCACGTTAGCCTACGAAGCCTTCAAGCTAACGTAGACACAAGTTCACCATAGTTCATTCTATCAGTCCAGCATGGACATTCCGGGGAGGCTATACATGCTAAATAGGCTAACGTACAATTTCCACAGTGTCCATTTCCATCACGATTTCTCATAATTTAGGCTACACCTCCTGTTAGCTAGCCGCGTAAGGCTGGTTCATGGAAAGCTTGAGAGCGGTCGGGACTCAGGATCTACCAGTGTAGCTATTGCCGATACCACAGATGGCGGATTAAGCAAAATAAACAAGTGGACGCAATAATCATTATTTAATTATGTGAATGTAATCATACACATAATTTATCTATGTATTTATTGTTTTGGTTTTCACGTAACATCGATTGTTCTCGCGACACCCACTCTGCAGCGGTTCCTGGTCACAGTAATATTTAGCTTTACTTAGAATATGCAACACCAGCCACATTGTCCATTTTCATCATTTTATACAAATGTAAATGATGAATGTTTTGCTGTGTGAAATCCACATGTATTATGCAAATTGTTAGCGCATATGATATGTTCACTTCATGCTATATTTTTTGTTTGTTAGAGTTGATAGCAAACATACTGGTGTCTATAAAATATGACATTCAAGACATGGCTAATACTGCCATACTCCTTGACTAAATTGAATTTTGGATTTTAATTCAAACTTCAGCTGCTGTGACAACCCAACCACCTTCCCAAGTTTCTCCTACTACTGCTGGTGAGGGAAAATGAATGTTTCATAGTTTATACTGTATTACTTTTTGTCATGTGACATTGCAGATATACAGTATGCCAGTATATAAGGGAACGGTTTTTTGGTTATTATTTATAGTCTCATGTCTGCTTGAAGGTCCTTCTACTCAAGCTGAACCTGAAACAGAGCTTCATCCCACAGAAGCCCCAGTTGAAGCCAGCCGTGCTCTACCTCCTGACCCAGCTG
Organism: Ilyophis sp. 1 JC-2022; assembly: GCA_022702515.1. NCBI lineage: Eukaryota > Metazoa > Chordata > Actinopteri > Anguilliformes > Synaphobranchidae > Ilyophis > Ilyophis sp. 1 JC-2022. The sequence goes on along the minus strand of CM040400.1, from coordinate 50,612,935 downwards.
CCAGCCGAGCTCCACCTCTTGGCCCAGCTGACTGGCCTTGTGTCATCAGATGCAGTAAGAATTGATTTTGTAAGCAGAGATTCACTACAGCTAGAATCTGACTACACCTTCTCCCAGGGGTTAAATTAGGTTTTTTACTTTTTATTTAAAAAAATAAAGTTTCACTGGATGTCCGTTTCTGCCAGGAGTTACAGATGTCAGGACTGAATGATTAATGACTAATGATTTCCATATTATCATGGGTTTTGGCATTGGCAGATAAGATTTGGCAAATTTTTCATGGGCGCAACCCACATACTCAGCTGTGCTGCTCATCCCACAAATGCTGCTCATCCCACAAATGCTCATCCCACAAATGCAAATAAACAGGCTTTCCAACGGTATAAAATGTATTGCCAAGAAGCATTGTTACAGAGAAATAATCTACCAAACACAAATTTCCGAACTTTTTGTTCGATGTTTACATTGTATTGCTTGTTTGATTCAAGTTACTTTTGTATTATGCAACACAATTTGCGTCATGATTACCAAACGCATTACTGTTCGTGATGCATCGACAAATTCTTGTGTATTATGAGCGTTACCTAGAATGGCCCAGTTAATTAACCCCCATTGTTTGGAATCTCCAGAAGGGAGTGATTGCATAACGCCAGTGTATCTTGCTACAATGACAGCGGTCATCTTATCGATGCCATACATTATATCCACTTTCCACTTGTACTAAAATGCACCAGCAAATGGCCTGAAAGGAAGTTTGGGAAGGGTTAGTCAATCACTTTACACATGCTAAGGTAATAAATTGGCATGACCTCCTCCCATCATTGTGAAATAAAATAGGGACGCCCTTAGGCAGTCATTCAGGCCAACCCACAAAAATTAAATATTCCACATTTCAATTTTAGCACACTCAATCCCCTTTACACTTCATAGTTGATCACCTCAGATCATTTGCCAGTAGTAAAAGTTACATTTTTGTAATACAAACCTTTAGTAAATTGATGAGTACGTTGTCCCAGGTCCTGGAGGGGGTGGGGGGAGAAAGTCTGGTAAGGATTACACTGGGCCCAGGAATTTCACAAGGCAGCCTTGCACCCAGCAGCATCAACAGGGTGCCTACAAACTACCAACCTTTGGTGAAAACACACCTTAAACTAATGCAAAATCTAGGGTGATTCAGAGAACATCAAGTGGATCATGAGACTAAACTTCAATATGTATGAGACATTGCTTCAGTATAGTTTGGATTGTTGGCATTAAAGGGCAAAACGAACACTGCTTGAACCTTATTTTGCCACCTAACACAGGGTTGATGAATTCCCACCCCAATCTGGCACTACTGAACTCCCATACCCTAGATGTATTGTACAGACAAGTCAGGTCACTTGATCACATTTAGTAATGTTTATTATCCAAACACAGGGTTGTTTTATTTCTTGAGCATGAAGACAGAACATGGAAATTGACATCAAATCCAGTGTGGATATTAAAACCAAAATCCGAAAGGTAAACCTATTTTTTTATTATTATTATAGAAATGATGCACTGTTTTAAAATAAAACCGGACAGTAAAACAGATGGCATGTATAATTCTACCTTTAGTTTAGAGATGCTATAGAGATATAGAGTATATTTACTGTAAACCTTTTATTTGAAGAGTTGTACATTCAATGATTTTCATGATTTCCTCATACACTATTTATTTTTGAAAATGCAATGTGCATTTTATGACTCATACAAATGATCACATGTGCCTGAACTTTATTCCCCAGTTTTCAATATACAGATTGTATTTTAAACAGTTACAGTGCCCTCCACTATTATTGGCACCCCTGGTAAAGATGAGTAAAAAGTTAGTTATTCATTCACCTGGTAAGTACAGCTCACTGCCCTGTGTAAAAGCACAGCAGTGCCACTTACTGCCTTTAGTTATTCATTCACCTGGTAAGTACAGCTCACTGCCCTGTGTAAAAGCACAGCAGTGCCACTTACTGCCTACAGTTATTCATTCACCTGGTAAGTACAGCTCACTGCCCTGTGTAAAAGCACAGCAGTGCCACTTACTGCCTTTAGTTATTCATTCACCTGGTAAGTACAGCTCACTGCCCTGTGTAAAAGCACAGCAGCGCCACTTACTGCCTACAGTTATTCATTCACCTAGTAAGTACAGCTCACTGCCCTGTGTAAAAGCACAGCAGTGCCACTTACTGCCTACAGTTATTCATTCACCTGGTAAGTACAGCTCACTGCCCTGTGTAAAAGCACAGCAGTGCCACTTACTGCCTACAGGTATTCATTCACCTGGTAAGTACAGCTCACTGCCCTGTGTAAAAGCACAGCAGTGCCACTTACTGCCTTTAGTTATTCATTCACCTGGTAAGTACAGCTCACTGCCCTGTGTAAAAGCACAGCAGTGCCACTTACTGCCTTTAGTTATTCATTCACCTGGTAAGTACAGCTCACTGCCCTGTGTAAAAGCACAGCAGTGCCACTTACTGCCTACAGTTATTCATTCACCTGGTAAGTACAGCTCACTGCCCTGTGTAAAAGCACAGCAGTGCCACTTACTGCCTTTAGTTATTCATTCACCTGGTAAGTACAGCTCACTGCTCTGTGTAAAAGCACAGCAGTGCCACTTACTGCCTACAGTTATTCATTCACCTGGTAAGTACAGATCACTGCCCTGTGTAAAAGCACAGCAGTGCCACTTACTGCCTACAGTTATTCATTCACCTGGTAAGTACAGCTCACTGCCCTGTGTAAAAGCACAGCCCTGTGCTGTCATGGAGACGGCTGATAAGACAGCGTCGAGCAGGGCCTTCAGGCATGCGGCGGTCGGGGTGGTGTTATGCGTGCTGGAAGACCTGCGCGCAGCGGGACAGGGTGAGGAGCAGGTTTTGCGGGGTGCTGGCGGTGGGCCAGGGCCAGCATGGTGGGCGCGCTCCACAGGGACCTGCTGGAGCAGACCGGCTCCCCTGGGGGACTGCAGGCTGCCCTGATTGGCAACAACGCCATAGTAACCACCATCACCACCGCCATAAAAACCCTCCTCACGTCTGCCTCGAGCGAGATGAGCTCATCACCCCTCCCTCCCGAGAAGAGCTCATCACCCCTCCCTCCCGAGAAGAGCTCATCACCCCTCCCTCCCGAGAAGAGCTCATCACCCCTCCCTCCAGAGAAGAGCTCATCACCCCTCCCTCCAGAGAAGAGCTCATCACCCCTCCCTCCCGAGAAGAGCTCATCACCCCTCCCTCCCGAGAAGAGCTCATCACCCCTCCCTCCCGAGAAGAGCTCATCACCCCTCCCTCCAGAGAAGAGCTCATCACCCCTCCCTCCCGAGAAGAGCTCATCACCCCTCCCTCCCGAGAAGAGCTCATCACCCCTCCCTCCCGAGAAGAGCTCATCACCCCTCCCTCCCGAGAAGAGCTCAACACCCCGCCCGAGGAAGAGGAAGGACAGCTTTCCCATGTGAAACCCCTGGCGGAGGAGAGAGGAGTGCAGGATGGAGTAAGTACTGTATGAAATGCTCTTCCCAGTCATTGAGCACCGTACACAGAGGCTGTGTCCGAATCAGCACCCTTCCATACTATTAGGTAGGCTTGTTGAGAAGACAGGATGAAAAAGTTATTAAGTATACTTAAAACCCCCATATGATACACTCATTTACGGGGTTTCGCTGGGATGCCTTACGACACTTCCACAATACGGTTGGGAAATAGTATGGTGGATATTTTTCACGTACTGCACGTTGCATGCTAAACAGTGCACATTAAACAGCGCACTTGGACAGGCTCTGATTCGGACACAGCCAGAATGTCTGCTCCTCTGCACTTATGATGTCACAGTAAACACTCAGGTTTGATTGCCTATTTGTATGGCTTGATTGCCTGTGATTGGATATTTCACATTGTGAAATATAGACAAAAGTAATAATGAAAAGCGGTTTAAAAATAAGAAAGTCTGTATTTGTGTAAGTTGAGAAGTATGTTCCAGATATAAGTCAGTGCTTAATGAGATGTCTCTCCTGTGTGTGATTGCAGTTTGAGGTGGAGAACACTGCTCCACTGGGGAGGGCAGCTGGTGAGCCCCTGGACCTTCCACAGAGTGAGTCACAGATAATGTGCCCTGGATGGACAATGTTGAACTTGCTCTTTTCCTTTTACATCCAGTGGCTAAATACTTATATTCAAAGAGCATCTCCCAGCACAGGGACACCCAGAGAGGCTGTGCTGAACAGTCTCTCCCTCGTCTTTTTCAGAAAAGAAGCAAAAAAAAGGTGTACGCCGCTTCTTCAGCCAGCTGTTGAAGGTCCTGAAACGCACTTGCTGCTGCTGCTGCTGCTCTGTTTCTGACTAATCTTTCGATGTTAAATGTTTGTATGTCTTAGGGTTCAATGCATTCAAAAATTCCTTCCTTCCTTCCTTCATTAACTCTTTCCCTCTTTCCATCCATCCTTTCTTACTTAATTCATTCTTTTCTTCCTAAATTTATTTTTTGCTTACTTCCTTCTTTCCTTATTTGCTTCCTTCCTTCCTTCCTTTTTTGCTTCCTTCCTTCCTTCTTTGCTTCCTTCCTTCCTTCTATCATTCTTTCCTTCCTTGTCCCCTCGCCTCCTTGCCATCTGAAAATGTTTAATAAAGGAAGGAAGGAACATGATCTGTCTCCGTTCAGTGAAGGGCACAACCGTGTATCATTTGCAGAAGCGATTTGGATTATATGACTACAGAATGTGCAGGCCACGCTCTTTAATGGTAACTTCTGGTTATTTTCAAGAGACAAAAAAGACAAACAAACAAATGCACCTGAATACATAAAATGAAAGGGGCCTTTTTACATTTTACTACTTTGTTCACCACTCATGAAAGAATTGTACAAAATGTAAACCATTTGCTATCCCTTTACAACAGAACTTTACATATCCATACTGTATGAGTCCATTATCTAAAATATTTAACCATAAATTTGGAACTTCAATTAATAATCAAAATCACCAATAGTAATGGATGAATGTAATCAAATCAAAGATTTAATAGATAATCTGAAGGATGGAGTTCTTGGATAGACTATTTTGGCTCAGATTCTCACGTTTACGCAACATGAAAACAGACACAGGTATAATAATATAATTTATTAAACAAACTTGCAAAAATACAGAGCATACAAAGACTAATGACGTCACGTGGCGCTGTAATGGCGACATAGTCCAGATGTCTCTCGTGTTCGTATTTGTTAATATTAATGCGTTTTGTTGTGTCAGGCTTTTGTCTTTTGTTTTTTTCATGTGCTGTGTGTCTGTTGTGGGACGGGGAAGCGGGCTAGAGATATTTCGGGGCACTCCTGCTGCTCGTTTTTATAATATTGACGAATTGTCTAGCGGGGATGATTTTGTTTGTGGTCGTCACCATGGAGACACATTCGCATTATGCTCGAAAATGTCCGTTGGATCCGCAGCCACGGAGTTTTCCATCGCTCTTCACCGGAGTTGAAGATGACGGGACTGCGGGAAATCTTCAGAAGGTCACCAGGAAAGGAAAACATAATGCAAGGGAGGAGTGAGGCGGCGACTGGGAAGGCTGAGCTCCGTTTCCACAGTAGACAGAGACCGCAGCACTGCGTGTAGCCTATGGAGGAAAGTCGTGGAGTTTGTGTTTTAGACTGGTTGATGACATTGGACATCTCGGGACAGCGGGGGCTATTTTAATCATGATGTTTTGCTGTATTATTTTATGTTAGTGTGTTGTGGGTCTGCCCCACTGTCTATGACTTTTTAGTTGTTTCTGGTGGCTACAACTGAAGTTCCCTATCGAGAAAATAAGTTATTCTAATCTAACAGGGGAAGGCTATGCTAACTATAGAAGTGTTACAGCCTTACTTGAGTCGAGTCTTTTGAATGGTTTCTTCCGTCGAATTGCAAATTCACAGGGTTGCGATGAAAAGGGGGACCAGGCTGCCCGATCCTGGGTTGAACTGGTTTCTTCTGTTGTCAGGATTGCGAGTTTCAGTTTGTAGGATTGGATAAGGGAAAACCGGTCCGCTTCATCTCCCAAAGCACGCAGCTTGGTCCTTTGGCAGGCCCCTTACCTCTTGAGGACTCATAGGGGTTGCTCTGCATGATCAGTGGGTGCGTGGTTCTTCTTGCCCACCGGGTGCTCGCAGTGGCTCTTGTTGTCTCGTCTCCGGTTTGCCGGGGTAGATGAGCATGCCTCGCTAAGTTGGTTCGGCGTCACAGACGGCCGAGCGTTGTGAAAGTCAACGGAGTCGCCCCAGCGCAACCTAGGTACCAAAAGCTCACTGTGGTAATCAATAGAGGCAGGCAACCACATTTTACATTTTTCCTGGGTCAAAAATGTTTCTAGGCTGCACAGAAAAGAGAAAGGCATGATTTAATAAAGCTAATCGGTGAGTGTTGAGTAGGCGCACTGAACTCTGATTGGTTAAGAACAAACCGATAAGATTTGGAACATGGTCACGTGGAAATCCTATTTACGTCACAGTGCAATCACGTGAGGAGGCTTATTCGCATTTCCGCCTTAATTCGTAGGGAGACCACAGAATTATGTGATGTGTGTCCCCAGTTCCACCAATAGGAGCCACTGTTGCCTCATGTACAGCACACTCATCAACGCTGGCAATTGTCCTAACCTATTTATTGAACGTCTCGTAAAACTGAGTACGTCGATGGGTCATCGTTCGTTTAATTATTGTACATTCCTTTCAAGTACGAAGAGGATGTATATGCTTGTCATTTGGCGAATTGAACGCTGTTCCAAAATCGAACACAGTAATTATACGTGTGGCGATGAAGAAGTGTTTCTCCGGCAAGTTTCCTTCTTCTTAGAAATAACTGCAGTCATCTCTCCTTATGAACCGCCCGGAGATAGTCATCGCTGTAACACAATGTGAAGAGAAAACTATCGGCATCTGTCTTTCAAAAAAATGTGTGAGTGACTTTTTTATTGTGGTTAATGGTGTACGGATGTGAGGTTGTTCTACGGCAGGTTTTCTGACAAATGGAGACGGAGAATAAAACTCTGTGCTCATGCTTGTGAAGGGGCTGCTGGCTCATTTTCTGTCCAGTGCTAAACTGGCCTATGAGGAATGTGACGAGTCTCTGACCCCGTTATTCAAATCACAGTCCTCGTAGGCCGACGCTGGTTTTCCACCCTCTTTTACCTGGGAGTCAGGTGTGAAGACAGTCTGGCCGATAGGTAGCGCTAATTGTTCCGTGAATTACCTGGGAGAAAAGAAAACCAGGGCCGGATTTGGATTCGAGGGCCAGATTTGAGTGTCCGTGACCTTCTCTCACAACATTACAGGTCGTGACAGAGATCCCAGGCTGCTGGCGAGTTTTACTCTCGCCCGTTTCGGATTCCCGCATAATCAAGGCGAAAAATCTTGCAATAAAATACTATTCACTGGATCCTGTTTTGAAATCAACTGGTCTTACCCTTACAGAACTGATATTTTCATCAAATTGCGTTTAGTTCACATTTGTATTCCCCGTGGGTGCCAGTATTGAAACGTAGAGGTCAGGGAGCGTGAGTACAGCGCAATACAATATGCTTTTATAAAGCGCTCGTAATGCAAGCATACCAAGATGCTACAAGTTCAAACTCAGAAGAAGATGCATGCAAGTACAGGTGGTCATTGAGGCCTATACGCAGGCTTTGGGACTTCATACAAATAATTTCAAATGGTGTAAAAATATACATCTTTCCAATTACATTAATGAAATCCTGATTCCCTCAACTTGGGCGAACTGAAAAGTTGCAAGGAGCGAAATGGGCATAGGTTTGGTGGCTTGGATCCTCTCACAAAACAAGTGAATCCCAAGCGAATCCCATACTGCACCATATGGAAGAAAGAGAAGCTATTTTAAAGCAACTTGACCCAGTTTGTTTTGAGCCTAGCCTCCGTGAAATCAGACAAGAGGTTAAATCCAATCTTAAAGCAATTAGTCACAAGAGCAGCCCTCATGCCAGCTAATCAAGTCATGGTTAATCATGAGAGTGAGAGAGGGGGGGGGGGGGGAAGGGAAAGAGTGAGAAAAAAAAAGAGGGAGAGAGGGAAAGAGAGAGGGAGAGGGAGGGAGGGAGAGGGAGGGAGAGAGGGGAAAAGAGAGAGAGGGAGAGGGAGGGAGGGAGAGGGAGGGAGAGGGAGGGAGAGGGAGGGAGAGGGGGAAAGAGAGGGGGGGAGAGAGAAACAAAGAGAGATAAAAAGAAAAAAAGAGAGAGGGAAAGGGAGAATGGCAGAGAGAAATGCAAAAAAATGGGTAAAAAGAGAGAGAGAACACTTCCCTTTATTAACAAGAAAAGGAAACCACAATATGCAAAGACCAAACAACAGCATCATCATCATCAACAAAAAAAGCCCAAAAAGGACAATAAAATAACAGTACCGTGGGGCGAATAGCGCCACAGCCTGGTAGGAATGCACTACTGGATGAAGTGTGGCAGGTTTGTGGGCAGTATGTCAGCGGTCCAGAAGCGATGGTGGATTTTATTTACCAAAAAAACAACTAAACTGTGCTCACTGAACAAACAAAAACAAAAATAAATAAATAAATAAAAAACAAATAAAACAAAATTCAGGCGTACTAAATACTGCACCAAGTCTGCACACAGTCACACAGCAGGCAAGTAGAAGACAGAGAGAGAGAAAGGCTGCGTCCCAATATTCTTCACTCCCCTCCTCCTTTCCTCCACTCCCTCACTACCAATCCTCTCCTACCCGGAAGTAAGCAAAACTGCCTGAACGTTTTGAGTACAAGTAGTTGCATGTACAGTATACAATGTAGGCCTACTTGACATTGCGGTTTGCGTCGATACATTAATCAATTTGTAACTATTTGTAAGTAATACGTAGCCAAATGAGCAACATTAGATGATTAAAACACAAAGATCTGTTTCTGGGGCAAGGAGGAGAGGAGGTGGTAGTGGAGGAAAAGAGCATTCATTTTTCGAGTATTGGGACGCACCCAAAGATTTTCTGTAAACATATATTTGTACAAAGTACAATGTTGACAGAGTTGACAGAGTTGTTTTCCATCAAGAGTACATTTAATCCCTGTATAAACACAGTAAGAATTGAATGAACACAGAAAATTGCACTGTGTACGTATAGTTATGGTGGGCTGCTGTAGAAGAGGCCCTTGCTGTTGTTGATATTCCGCAGTGGTTCCCTCAGGTCGAGTCTGTGAAGATGGAACATTCCTATTGGCCAAAGGCAGCAAAGAGGCGGGCTCTACTACCAGTGGTTCCGTCAATCAAGCTAATGCAAGGTAACGCTGGTTCCTGTTTAATTTTTATTTGACAGTTCAGGGACCTGCTGTGGCACCCCTCGTAACTCGCAAATAAAAGTGACTACAAGCTGCTCGCAAAACATTTTTTCCTCGCAAGTATGGCGTTTTCTTTGATTGTGCGGAGACGGAGGCAGAATCTTTTTTGTGATCGCTTCCACCATTTAGACAACTACGGAGATTAGTTGTTAGAAAGATATCACTTACAAAAACGCAGTAGCCTTCATAAAAGTTAATTTTTAAATGTATACTTAAGTACATCAAGTTTATTTTAAAGTAGACTATATTTTAAGTAGACAACTTTATAAAACAAAATAGGCCAATAAAGTATTTCCAGTATTTATATATTTCCTGGAACTAAACGTTAAGTATAGGTTAGCCTACTACCATTTATGAACTACTTCGAAACTACTTTTAAACTTTTCGTCCGTAAAGTGACGACAGCGCTACTCTTTGTAAATAGCTTACTGGTTTAATTCAGCCAGCAACACAGATGTCAAGTGAAAGGAGTGGTCTCCCAAAACTCCTTAGTACAATTGATGGGTCGCAAATGCCCACCAGGGCATTGACTGAGAACGAACACACTTCTGTGTGTAGAAAAGTAGCCTAACACTCGTTAAACACTGCCTACAAGTTCTGTGTGATGCCCTGGAACTAAATGGAAGCACACACATTTGGAGCAACTGTGTGAGCAATTTGTATTACTGATGGATGGCTTCTAGGTGACAATGAGTAGGTTTAATTTGAATATAACAAATAACAATACGCATAACGTTACTTTACTATAAAGTGTAGGCTATATTAGGTTTACTGCGGGGACCTAATAGTTAAAATAAAATGTATATTTCAAATTACATTTTTGTATTAGCCTACAACGCGTAATTCCAATTTAATCTGACCGCAAGGCGAATCTTTCAACCCACCCCACCGTCCTTCCCAAGATACCACTTGCAACCTTGGCTACACCCGTGGCCAGCCCACACAGAACGAAGGGCGATACAATCTTGCTATGTATCCTTAATGTTCAGCATTCAGCAGATGATGTGAATTGTGCTTTGGCCATTAACATAGTTTTAATATTATATTTTTATATTATAATGTTGGATTAAAGTCAGACACGATAAATTGTAACATAATTTTGGTTATTAAAAGTATTTTGAATATTTTGCAGACATTAAAGTAGGCCTATACCCTGCAATCCATAGCACAACTTTTAGTTTGTGTTTTGGGATAATTGACAGTTCGATACAAAAAACAAGGCAGGGGAATGAGAACGATTGCAGATTTACGGATTGCCTACAAGAACGCGCTTTGCGACATGCGTTCATGGCTTGCACTTGCGATTTCTACATGAAACACTCCAAAAAGTGCAGGAGAAATTGATCGCATCTCGCAGATCGCTGCTCGCAGGTCGCAACTTACGTGAAACGAGCCCCAGGACCGCACAGTTGGGTGTAGCTACTACAGGCTGTCAATCCCAGACTCCTGTGAACCAATCAAAATCAATCAAAGCCTGATTAATCCACATCAGCAACCCATGGCCGGACAGGTGATGCCACGCCCATTTTGGGATTCACAAAACCCCACACTGCTGTTGCTGATATAACATTTTGTACGTTACCAGGCTGGAGCTGAATCTCAGAGCAGGGCGTGGTAGGCTACTTTACCTGAATTATAATTGTGAATAAACTGTAAATCAGTTAGTCTATGTACAAGACCTGTATTCAGATGCTCTGATATTAAACCAAATAGGTCTTATAAACCTCTGTGATTAAACAGATCGGTCTGTTGAATAACCCTCAGCGTTGCCGAGCCAACATGTCTTCCGAGCAGATAAACAATTACACTAATAAGCATCTGGGGCAGTGTAGATATAGGTCTATATACAGTGCCCTCCACTATTATTGGCACCCCTGATAAAGATGAGTAAAAATGGTTATAAAAAATTCACCGTTTGGTGAATTAGCTTAATCTCACACTGAAAAAATTAGAAAAATCCAACCTTTAATTGAAATAAAATTATTATGAGAAAAAAAATCCCTCATCAAGAAATAATTATTTTTAACAGAACCACATGTGCCACAATTATTGGCACCCCTGCATTTATATATAGAATAAAGTAATCATTTTTTATATTTGGTCGCATATCCTTTGCATGCCATGACCTCCTAATGTCTGTGATCCAACTGTCATGGTTTGTGGGGTTTTTTTTCTTCCCGTTGCGGTTCTCATCCTGGTTTCCCGATTGGGAATATATCAGATTTTTTCTGTGTTCCGGTCCGGGGTTTTGCTTTCCCTCGCTCGTTATTCTTTTCACCTGTGCTTCGGCCTTTGGGGTATTTGGGTTCCTCACTTCCGCTTCCCCGGTGCTTCTTTGTCATTCGACATTGCATTGAGCCAGGTACAGCCAGGTACTAGCGACCTCGTGATATTAAACGCTGTTTATGTTCACGAGGGACTTGCTAATTAGCTTATTTTCAGGTATAGGGTTTATTCCTCCTGTTAGCATTCTGCGCTATTTATTTTGTCCTTTGCTGTTCTCTCTGAGACAGTTTTTTGTTGCTGTTTTGTTTTGGTTTTACACTCTTCCGGCCGTCCTAACTTATCTGCCGAAGGTGTTCTTTTCTTTGCTAAGTTTCTCGTTTTGGCGCCAGTATTGAGCTCGGGAGATTTAGTTTGTGTTTCACTCGTATTTTGCCCTATTTTCGTGGGTTGATTTTCGTTTGGCTGTTTAGCTACAAGAAAATAGTTCCTGTCTTTTCTTTTTTTTTTTTGCATCCATAGTATTACTCCTTTATTGGTCCTCACTGGCGTGAGTGACTTGTTCTGATCCCCCTACCTTCGCATTTGATCATCTGCCACAATAAATCCATTACACCAACAACATCAAAAAACTTTTGATATCTTATTTTCTGGTACTCTTACAAGCGATACTATAATGTCTCTGCATTTGAATGGATCTCTATGGTAATTGGGGGGTGGGACTAGATTTAGCTGTAAATTACACTGGAACAGTATAGAACACATAGTTGGCTAAATGGCTGTAAGTCATCAGGGGTCTGGCATATCAAACAAGCCTTAAACCATCACTCTGCTGCCAGAAATACAGTAGATATGGATGGATAACTTGAAAGGTTTCTTCTCCTGACTTATTTTTCCATAAAGTTCAATAGGAAAATTTGTCAGGAGAAACCACCCTTAAAGTGATCCATCCATATCTACTGCATATCTGGCGGCAGAGTGATGGTTTGAGGCTCGTTTGATACCTCAGACACTTTTACCAACCATGTATTCCATACTGTTCCAATGTTCAAATGCAGAGACGTTATAGTATCGCTTGTAAGAGTACCAGAAAATTAAATATCAAGAGTCTTTTGATGTTGTTGGGTCACAGACATCAGGAAGTCATGGCATGCAAAGGATATGCAACCAAATATTAGAAATGATTACTTTATTCTGTAATTGTGGCACACGTAGTTTTGTTTAAAAAAATATTTCTTGATGAGGGATTTTTTTTTCATAATAAATATACTTCAACTAAAGGTTGGATTTTTCTCATCTTTTCAGTGTGACATTAAGCTAATTCACCAAACGGTGAATTTTTTATAACCTTTTTTACTCATCTTTACCAGGGGTGCCAATAATAATAATAATAATTTTTTAAAGTGCTCTGTGACTTTAATGAAAAAAGAACTTCCGCACAGCCCACTGGATCTGTGAAACCGAGTGTTGATGGCAAGAGGATGTGAATTATCTGCGGATCAATGGCGGATGAAAGTCACGCAATGAACGAGGGGAATGGGCAGATATATTAGCTGCAGCTCTGTACCGATTTGGGGCTCATATTGGCCTCAGAGGACCGTTACTACTGATTACATAGTGGAGGAAACTCCCCCAAACACCCTATTTAATTTAAGTAGTTACAGGTCACTGCTATTGTAGGCTACAGAGGCGGGAACAAAAGTCCGCTGCCGTTTCTAGCCAATTTTACACTAGGCTCCGTTTTGAATTCGATCGCCTGCTGTTTTGTTTTAAATTGTGTCTTGTCACTGTCCAATGGCACTACCGTTGTCTGAAACCCGTCGCTGATTGAACACACGCCTTTGATAGCCCACAGAGATAGGTAGTAATATATGGAAAGTGTTTGGAAATAGCATGAGCAAAGACCGCATTTGTAAAGAGGTAGGATGAAATTTGAAAGTCTAAAATCTGATGGATTGAATTAAGAGATTATAAAGCTTTTGCCACCCGGGTGATTTCTACGCGAGAAGACAGGTCAATCTGCTGTTATCTCCTCTCGCCCTAAAGTCGGCAGGACAAACTGTGGGCGGAATTACAGGCTCACGAGGATTGTTACAGAATTCGAATTAGGTTTCATTTTAAGGCTGCCGTCACTGGCAAATTATGGTCATGGAATTTAGCTTCAGAAGATATGAGCCTATGTTACTAAAAAAAAAAGCTTATTGGCTACACAGTATAGCCTATATAAGCAGAAGGACGTCTGCCGTTTCTGACTGCATTCCAACTGAGGTCTGAATGCTCAAACATTGGTCTGATTGACTGAAAATGTAGGTGTAGGCTACTTTTTAGTTCTCCAATATGGCAGAGCAAAAATGGTAAACCTGTCCCATCACTGTATGCAGCGAGGCACCGTTTCTTTCACACTTGGCCAACAGTCCATCAGCCGAACTGCTCAGTCGTTGCACTGTAGCCTACAACTGCACAACTGTGGAAAACCGCAGGTGCACGATAAACGAGAAGTGCTGCTGTTGTACAGTAGCTACATTTATGTTGACTCTTTCCAGTGCGTAAGTAGGCTAGAGATAGGGACAACAAAGATACATTGTTTAAGATTTCTGAATGCAGCCCTAACCGGAGAATTATGCCTCATGAACCCAAAAATGGGCGAAACATCTATGTATATTCTTCGGGACTCACTGATTTAAACCAGTTTCTTTCTAAAAAAAAAAGAAAAAAGAATAAACATTCTGTTTTGCTGTGGAGAGCGAAACTTTTCATTGGTTGAAACAAGTCATGGATTGACAGGTCACTGTTGCTCCACCCATAACGACAATGGAACCTCATTCTCCTGTCACTACCCACTACCCACTAATAAGGGATTGATGCTGGGTGTGGGGGGGGGGGTGGACACACTTCCATATCCCAGCATGAGCCCTTACTCGGGCTGTTTTACTGTACTGCTGTTTCTGTTACCCTACTGTCCAGCTTTGACACTTACTGTGACACCCTCCAAACATACAAGCCCGGGAAAGGACCACGGTGACATCACCTGCTTCCCCCTGTTTCTCATGTTATGTTAGTTACACCCAAGAAGTGTCTGTTTTACCACTACTACTCCCACCACCACTGCTACTTCTACTACTGTTACTGATACTACTGCTACTAATACTACTACACTGCTAATATTACTCTTATTATAGTTACTATGACTACTGATACTACTGCTACTAATACTACTACACTGCTAATATTACTCTTATTATAGTTACTATGACTACTACTACTCCTTATACTACTACTACTGCTTCTACTACTGTTCATTTTCTTACACTATTACTGTTACTGATTCCACCACCACTAATACTAGTACTGCTAATAGTAGTAGTAGCCTCGTAACTGTTATATTTACTATGGCTACTACTAATACTACTATTGATATTACTATTATTATAGTTACTATAGTAATACTACTACTATTAACACTAATACTACTACTGATATTTAACAATAATAGTGCTATTAATATTAATAAGAAGAAGAAGGAGAAAGAGGAAAATAATTCTCATCATTTCAATTCTTCTCAAAACAGAGGTTAAGGGGGTTAAAAAAAGGCCTCATTGGAACCAATTTAGGGGGAACATAATGAAGGGTACAGACTTCCCTTTAATTTGCGTGCATCTCTGGGGTCAACGATGTTTCCCTGGCCTTCAGACCCCTGCTGTGTGCTTCATCTGAAGGTCTCAGAGCGTCTTGAGGGAAAAGCAATGAGTCTGTTCAAGGTGGTTTTTGCTTATAATATCGGCTGGGTTTTTGTTCCAAACCTTTAAACACATTTTTTTTAGTGGCCTTTTTTTTTTTTTTTTTTTTTAATGCGTTCAGCCATAGACGCTGAGAGAATGTGTTGTTGGATCTGATTCCCGAACTGGCGTCCAGGGAGAAGATAAACACAGCAACGCAGGACAGCCGGTTCATTGCAGAGACGATTCCTCGTTAAATATGCCTTCTTTTTTTCAAGAGAGTGAATTCCCAGACATCTATAAAATCAGATGTCTGGGTTGACGGTGGGGAAATAAGGTGAAACACAGACGGCGCTCTGTGGACGAAACGTCTCTTACTGCCTTAACATTACGGCCTTCTCAAGTCTCAGCCGTTCTGTGCCTTTTGCATTAACATCCGCTCGGCACAGAAAGATCATTAAATTAAACGATACTCTTACTTTGATGGCGGTATGGTAATATCTCAAGGTCCTTTCAGATGAATTGCTTTCTCATTCTCTCTGGAGGCGACGGTGATGGGAAGCACTCACCTGGGTACAGCACGGAAGCTGTAGGCTACAACAAAAACACGCATCTCTGTCAATTATACGAAATGACATGCCAGATTAAGTTTTAAGTAAGTAATACCAATAATATTTTGGGCAATGGTTCTCATTTCTTAAGTGCTGGGCTAAAAAAAAAGTGCACCCAAGCTGCATTTTGGACAAGATTAA
This sequence comes from Ilyophis sp. 1 JC-2022, assembly GCA_022702515.1. Classification (NCBI taxonomy): domain Eukaryota; kingdom Metazoa; phylum Chordata; class Actinopteri; order Anguilliformes; family Synaphobranchidae; genus Ilyophis; species Ilyophis sp. 1 JC-2022. Next base: position 50,596,910 of record CM040400.1, on the reverse strand, counting down.
GCACCCATGATGAACACAATCTGCAATTAAAACCAGAAGGAATTAATCTTTGGCATCCTAATTTGATACAACATACCTTCAATAGATGCATTTCTCCAATAAGTGGATATCATTTACCGTTTCCAAGTCCCATTCATTAAAACATGTGAAATTATGTCTGGCTATGCTCCATAAAATCTATAATTAAAATGTATCTCAAATGTGTGGTTGGAACTCACACGTACACTGTATTCTGTATCTCATCCACCAGAGGGCGACAGAGTACAGTGTATGTGGTGAGTATTAAAAAAAAAAAATCTGAAACACATTTTAAGCCTTTTGAGCGGAAATATTCACAAGTTATAGAAATGTGAATTCTGGGTATTATCTGAATAAGATCTCATCAATGGCAAAGGTCACATCATATTGGGGGTCAAAGACGATGGGGTGGGGTCATTGTGAAACAAGTGCAACAGTACATTCGAGTCAAAGGTCAGCACGGCATCATCAGAATTGCTTTGAAACCCTAACTGTCCCCATTATAGAGTTTAGTTTCCACAGGTGCGTTGGAATGTGTTCAGCCTGGCCGTCGACTACAATCAGTGTTGATTTTGAAAATATACAGCAATATTTCAAAGTAAGGGTTTCTGTAAGTTAAAGGAAGTTATGCAGTAGATGTGGGTGCAGCACCATTGATTTTGGCTGTGCAGAACACTTTTGACTGTAATGCACGGTTGGACTATTAAGCAATCATAAATAAATAATGTTACCGCCACTTATTAAAATCGCAGGAGTCTGCAGTACTTAACGGCGCATTTATAATTTTCCAGTCAGGGCAGTCAGATATATTTAACTTAAAACTAAATCATTAGGGTTCAACCGGCTGCACTCACGCACATGACATCGTGCACACACACACACACACACACACACACACACACACACACACAGAGGTGTATTTGAATAAAAATGGACTTCTTTCTGAAGCATAAGAAACAGATGGCGAATCCCCCGGTTGCCGGAGCTCGATATCTTGGCGGCCCGTGCGCGCCGGGATGACCGCTGGCTGAGCCTCGCTTATTCCCGTGAAGTTGTTAGTGCTGAACTCTGGGGCGTCACCCTGACAGGAGCCCGCCACCTCCTGTGGGCCTCCCCACCTGAGAGCAGTTTGAGGCAGTCAAGTCCTCCTCCAGGTGGAGCAGACAGGTCTACACGTACACCTCTGAACGGGGGAGGCATTGCTTTGATTTACACTGACCTGTCAGAGTCCATCATTACACACTGCGGCTGGGTGACTATAAAGGGGACGTCTGTGACACTAACACAGATAGTCACTGGGAATCCTGCAAGGCAGGGGAGTGATGTGTGTGTGTGTGTGTGTGTGTGTGTAAGCAAGCGCGCACGAGTGTGTGTGTGAGAGAGTGTGGTTGTGTATGCATGTGTGTTTATGCCTGAGTTTGTGTACGAGCGTGTGTGTGTGTGTGTGTGAGTGTGTTTATATGCATGTGAGTGTATATGTGTGCATGTGTGCATGTGAGTGTATATGTGTGCATGTGCATGTGTGTTTATGCCTGAGTTTGTGTACGAGCATTTGTGTGTGTGTGTATGAGTGTGTTTATATGCATGTGAGTGTATATGTGTGCATGTGCATGTGGCGTTTATGTATTTCTTTAAAAAAAATGTCGTCCTTATATTCCAGATGGTCAAGGTCAGTATCTTTGTTAATGTTGGAGCGATGTAGATGTACTCATATCAGGGTTGTAGGCTCCCCACATCAACATATGAGAATGCATGGGCTAGTGTGTGGTCAATACGTCAGTTAGTGTATCTACTGAATACGATATGGTTTCCAAATATGAAAACTACAAGCATTAAAAATGGTCATATATTAATAAATGTTGATGTAAATGCATATTGGTCTGAAAAAAGAGGGAGAGAACAGGGCCTGGAGAGCGAAAGAAAAAAGAGAAAAGAAGGTGAAGAGAGACAGACTGAGAGAAAGGGGTGCCTAGCCTATTAGAGGAGAGGAATTCATTTTCTCCAGGTTTAATGCCAGACTTGTCCCCCCAGGTAGGGCTGCTGGGCTCTCAGTATCCACACACAGGAGAGAAAGGACAGATATAGAGAGAATGGATGTACTGTAGATACATGTTAGGATAGAGGGAGGAGGAGAGGAGATCATCCTGACCTTGACTCCCTGTGCGGGTACCCGAGCTCACAGATGTACCGGCCGCACATCTCTGCCAGACAGCGCCGTTATTGTGGAGAATCAGGCTGAAGGACATACACAAAACGCAGCTACTCTGCTGATGATTTTTCAATTAAAAAAATTTTTTGATCGTCTTTTTTCACAGGGCTTCCATTGCCCGGCGTTAATTGTATAATGTTATTTAAAAAGCCCCCGGTGCTCACCTGCACCCAGCTATTGCTCAGGAGTACATGCCTTTTCAACAACAGTTCATCAGTACCATTTAAGGTTTTCTTTTGGGTTACAATTCAATTTAAGGTCGCAAAAAAGGCTTCTTTTGATTGAACAAACCAGCAGTTACTCTTAAATGTGCTCAAAAATATCAATATATTCATATGCTTTCTGAAAACGGTCTAATTGAATATGAATATGCTTTTATTGGCAGTAATTATGAGCATGTATAGATATTTTAAATTAGAAAATATCTTTTTGAACCTTTTTTGAACCTCTTCATACCTGACATCTGTCAGATCTTTAGATTTCAGGAGGGAAAAAAGTGACTGATAACAGCTCTACACTTCTGTCTGATTCCCAACATCCAGACCCCAACCCCCTCCTCCACCACCCAAACGTGGACCTGCGTGTTCTTCATTAGAAAAAAAAGAAAGAAAAGTACAGTCTTTGTACTTTTCTTCAAAAAAGAAAATGGGGGGGAAGGGGGGGGGGATAAAAACCAGCTCAAATTGGTTATAAAAGCTTGGCAGGCGTATGATTTAGAGGGCCAATGAAGAATGGAAAGGTGGCCATTCATCACGCAGGGGGGAGCGCTCTAGGGGAGGGGCCTGTCAGAGAGGCTGCCAAGTTTGAGAGCCAGGTCTGCGAAGGGCTACAGCCACCCAAAAAAATAAAAATAAAAATACCCCCAAATCAATGTAAACCCCATGACCTTTAACCAGGACAGCACAGCAGGTGGGGTGCAACCTGACCTCTCGGTACCTTTGTGCCAGCTGCACCGCGGTGGTGAGGGGGTAAAATGAATCATGGGTGAAAGTGTCGAAAATCCACAACAAGCAACCGATGACCATTTATTGTGAGACGACTCCCCCTGAGTACGAAGTGGAATCGGGCTCAGCGGTGCTGCCAGGGTTAGCCACCGCTAACATCCCCTACACTCATCAGGACTGAAGGGAAAAGATGCTAGCAGACCTCTCATCCGCATCGCCTGGTATAATGAAGGCGACTGGGTGGAAGGTAAATACAATACAATCTGTAAATCGCCTGCCCGCTGTCAGTAAATATCACCCATATCCAATAATCCAGAGACAAGTGACTCATGAAACAGCACAGTAAGGTAACATTTACTGGTTTTCCAACGGTAAAAATACTTTTAACAGGAGATGTCCACTCCGTACCTTCACCTGGTGAGGTGAGATGTTCATGTTTACTTCACAAAGCACCATTTTTTGACAGCTCAAGCGTTTGAAACAGGCCCAATGTGTTCATTATCTTCAATGTGAAAGATGTAAAACTGTTGCCTGTGGATTCTGGATCCTAGGTAGGGCCCAGATTAACACAATTCACAGACATACGTATAAAAGCATTTTAATCTCAAATAGTTTAAGTTTATTAAATAACTATAATAATGTAGGCCCAGTGTTGGTAGTTTTGTAAAAAAAAAAAAACGAACAAACAAACAAAAAAATAATTACACCACCCAGTGGACATCCGTGAAAGCCAAAGCAAAGAAAACATGGCTGCGTCCCTCTTAATTGAAACAGGTGTGCTGGTCCTGGATGGATGGATGCCATCGGGAAACTTTAGTCAACCGTGCATAGCCGTATTGTGGGCTAATTATAGCTAGGCCTACCTATAGTAACACAAAAAGCGTTTGAATTGATTTATTTTGAATATTAGAAACACTTGATTTATGTACACTTTTGTTTTGAATCTATGAACACCAAACATGCACACTAACGTTACGCAAAACACAATCAAACACGCGCCCATACACAAACACGCCGAAGCTGCTGGCTGGATCTATCAATTTAAAGACAATAACTCAAAGGACCCCGTCAACAAAGAACAAGAACGAATCAAGAAAAGTAAGTCACGTTAGCCTAAATCAAATTCTCGAACATTTTGTGGAAACGCGTTGACCTGTCCGTCTGTGCATCTAAAATAATTTGCTATTGTGGTGGAAAATGGGGAAGGAAGCCAATACATAGGCCTAGCTATACTATTCAGTAATAGCTAATTGCTCTTTGCACGTGTAAATATTAGGCTGCTTGTCTTTATAATAATAGTGCTTAGTTGCCCATGAACTTCTCCAGTACCCTAGGCGATTCACCTGCAATATTAACATACACATACACTTGGATAATAAACACACTTTAACTTGGTAGCAACACTTTACTTATATCAATTACCAACCCAAGTATCAAACATGAATGTGAGAAAAGTGTAAGGAAAAAACCAGTGCCTACGATATTTTTCATTGATTTAATCTCCGTTGTTTCAATCGCTTGTTCCATTCGCCTGTTAGCCTCCTGTAGGCTGTAGCTCTAGCAAGTTTGTCATCCTAATGAAAATGGCCTAGACTAATGCATTGCTGTAAGGTGAACCTACACGAAAGACTAAGGTAGTCATCAATTCTGAAATGTTCCATTGCATTTTTTTTAAAAGTTTTTATTTCGTATAGGTGTAAACTGATTTTCTTCCGAGATGCCTAACGTTACTTCGTTTGCTAACATTCCAGATTGGTTTAAACCTGCATTTACGGAGATGGAGGTCCTCATTATCAAAACTACAAGGGATAACGACAATCTAAAGAAAAGGTTGGTAACGATAACTGCTGTAACCCAAGAGAAATAGTTAGTCTACACAGAATGCCGCAGTATAACACGTGGCGTCTTCAAAACAAAATAACATGCTACTAATAACAGGCTTGCTCATCATAATGCACTTCTTTCAACTAATCGAAAAACATCCTCCATGAGCTATAGGGATATACTACCACATGCGTCACAAAATATAACTTAAAACCTTTTTAAAAATATTATTTATTTTGTTTCTTGACTTCTGTTAGCTCTGCTTGACTGGCTGCAATGTAGCCTGCTTTACTCTGAATCCATTGTTTCTGGACATGATGTCTACCAGAGCGCAGTTTGCGGCCTGTAGTTGGTTGGGTGATTACACCCATATGCAAGATGCTTTAAAGTTGCGGGTCATGGTGTCACAGGCATAGGTTACTCTAAACATGGCATCCTGGTTAGCCTAACTATTGCAAACTTGAGTTCACTACAATTGAGGGGGAAGAAAGTGGTGTTGGCACAAGGTCATGGTCATTTTCTCCACTTTCCCCTCTGTCAGAAGTGGTAAAGTATTACTTTGGTGGCCTCAACAGTTCTGCATGTGCCACTCACCCTGTTTTAACCTTTTTATTCTAAAGCCCATAGGAAATAGAACCTCCTAAATACTGTTGACTATATATAAATAGTTTTCATGATCTTCCGCTTGCAGTTTGGTTTTAAGGCCTCTTTTTAAGGAGCTTTCTATTCACCTTCTGCATGTTGACTTAAGTCGTAGAGGGCCGAGCAACCTTCAAGGGACAGTTAGAAAACGTGTTTTAAATGCTAAGCGCTTCACTTTTAAATTGCTTGAGTCCTGTCCTTTGAAAACAGTGGAACACCTGTGGGATTTGAACACCTATATAGCTGGCTGCTAATAAAAAGTAAAACATATGCGTGCTGGCGAGAAGAATGATAAAAAAACCGCCTTCTGTGAACTGCTTTTTAATTAAAACCACTTGTTCCGCAAACTTGCTCTTAATGTTTCCCATTAGTCATGTTTGAGGGATTACAGACATTTTCAATGAAAGTCGAGGATTAAATGGGAAACACAGACGTGAGAACAATGCGTCTTGTTTTACTGCGATCATGACCGTTTAGCAATTATGAAAAATTAACCAGATATGACAAGGTTTTCCTAATTTCTTCCGCAGTTCAAGCTGACTTACGGGAAAATAACCAAGTTTATTGGTGGGGTTGCTACGGTCAGGGTGTTCAGCTGTTGCAAGTAAACTTTTTTTTTCTGCGAAAATAGTTCAAAACCCCCCCCCCCCCTTTTTTTTTTTTGAAGTGTGTCCACATATGCATTTTTTTGTAATTGCTTAATGTGCCTCAACACAGCTTTTTGTACCAGTGAATCAAAAGATATTTGTCATTGCAAATATTTTTTTACTGAAACTTAACTAAGCTGAAGGCAGATGATAGACTGTTCTGTTGCATATCCATAAAGAAGAGTAGGTACTTTATGGAGTTGTCTAAGTACTGAACCAGTGAAATCTTATAGAATGAGCAATAATAATAAAAAACTAGCAAGAACAAGAGACTCTTATTAATACCAATGGCAGTTTGACGTCTGGCCTTTTGACCTCACTGGTCATTCTGCCCATACGCTGGTTGGAAAGCAAAAATTAGGCCTGGAGACGGGCTGCGCTAGCCCCCTCTCCTGTCACATGCTGCCCTCATCTGGAACTTTGCGCTCCCCATATGCTGAACTTGGCAAGCGATCAGTGAATGCGCAGGGCATGCTTGTACATTAATTAGCCTACGTATGTGCGTATATGTACCACGTTTAATGGCTCTGATATGTCTTGAATTACATACCCTGAGCTTGACCTTTTAGAATGCTCAGGCTTTAAAAAAAAAAAAAAAAAACTATTAGATTCAGTCCCATGTTACACACACAATTATGCATCAAAATGTTTACTTGCGCTACATTTAAAATTCAGGAGTGCATTATTCAGCATAGACACAGAGGGTGCTGATTTGAGATGCCTTCGCCCTTCGAGAAAATGGTGAAACAAAGATGCGATTCACTTTCTGTATAAACAGGCTGGGTTGGCTTGGAAAAAAATATGACAGAAATGTTAAGGTATCACACGCAGTTGTACATGCAATTTGCATGAAGATAATGCACAACTTAAAATTCTCATCATAATTTATGCTCCCATGGTACTTCTGCAGGATACTCTGCATTCAGAGTAAGCAAAGGAAGGAGGAAACACCCGCTGCATTGTGGGATATGGGAACGCGGTATGAAACAAATTATATTTAGTTTTCATGATGTGGACATATTTATGGGGTTTTGCAGAAAGAACACACTGTTTGCATCAGGAGTACGAAATGCGAGGGGCACACCCGTGCGAATGCCTACCCGGGCCCCTACACGGCACACAACCTCTCACCGCGAACAGCTCGCCGTTTTCAGCGTATGGATAATTAAGAGAAAAGGGGGCCTGGTGTTAAACGCGACGGCTCGTCGGGTTGTAGCTCGTCCCGCTTCCCGCGGCGCGAGGAGACTGAGATGAAAGCCCGCCCCCCCTGCGTACGATGAGTCATTGGCCTAATCCGTCTGCGCTGTTCGGAGACGGAAGGAAGGAGCGAGAGAGACCGTGTAGGGCGCTGTGATTTAAAAAGCTTTGTTACGACTTTCAACAGAGCTGCTTGGGAACGCGCAGGCCTTCAGTGCCACTAACCGCAAAGACATTTGGGATTTTTCCGTACGTTAATTAGAAGCAGATAATATAATAGAAGCATATTATGTGTACGGGGTGTACACCCTGTAAGTAGTGAGTAATTAATTATTATTATTATATAGTGGTATATTGTAGTTTTAAATCTGTTAGGGTGTGTACGAATTACTGTTTTTGTACACGTGCATACACATTTGTGTCTGTGAATGTGTGTATATGCCTATGTGTTTTTGCATATGTACACCTGTTTGTATGTCTGTATTTGTGTCTGTGCGTGTGTGTGAGCGTTTATGTGTGTGTGTGTGTGTGTGTAACAGTGTTGTGTTTGTATCTGTGTGCATGTTTATATACTGAATGCAGGCTGGGTCTCCTTGGTGTCCCGTCTCTAGACGTTTCTTCATTGTTGGCATGTAAATTGGATTCTTTAGTTGGGCACGTCCGGGAGAGAGGGAGAGAGCACCTCTGATGCTATTCTGTCAAGGTTGAGGGGTCCAAATGATATGAGATTATATTAGGACTCAGGATAGAAAGACGTGGGGTTTGGGCCGAGCGCCCCCCCCGCCGCCCGGATCCGAGAACACCGCACTACCAGGGACTCCGGGGACCCAATTACAACACAGACATGGCTCCACAGTGTGCCTTATCCCGACCAGCCGAATGTGAAATAAATAAAAATGAACATGGGGCTGGTTCTCTCCTCCGCCGTAGCCTTGCTCCCCAGCCCTTTGTTAAAACTCTCTCTGCCGCTCTGTCCCCCCCCCGGCTACATTAAATCCCATTAAATTCACCTTCATTAAAACGGCCCTCTCCTCCTCGCCACGGCGCTAATGCTAGGCCTCTCAAGGACGTGGCGGTAATGAGGAGGGAGCAGGTTTAACCTTGAAGAGTACAGATTTTCATTCCCAAATCAATAACTCCCGCTTTAAAAAACCAAGACTAGACCCAGGCTATAATTTCCAGGCATTAATTGCGCGGATTACGTTACTCCTTTGGAAAACTGCGATGCCGAAAAGGTGTTTAACTTTAAGCTGCAGTGTACATATTGCATTTAGCGAGCGGTTTTTTTTCTTCCTTTCCCGCCACTGCGCTGTGAGAATTCACAGCCAGCATGGTTTTCCATATCCGCGAGCCTGCATGTGCCGTGCGGAGCTACGGAGACAGGAAATTCGGGGAAAATTGGATATCAATGTCTTATTGTACTTTACGTAAACATTTAGATGACCAGTGCAGTTTAAAAAATTTTTTAAGTACAGTGTTATTTAATTTATTGTATTCTCACAGAATTCATGAGAATTTCTTATAATTCAAACTCGGATGTGTTATCGTGGTTGAGGGTTTATAAATGGCGGAAGCTTCAGAGAGGAACTATATAAACAGCAGTCATTTGTTTTCAACTGTGTTGGTGAAATAAAAATGAGGGATTTTAATTGAAAAAAGGAACGCAGTTACAAAGCTCGAGGAGGTGGCCGACACTGGTTTAACAGGCCGAGTGAGGAATACACCATTCTTTCCTTTGTAGTGGCCTTGTCGTGTGATTGAACAGAACGGATTAATTTGTCCTGGGGTGCTAATTTTCAGTTCGACATGTTCATAATGTGAAATACTGGATCTTATCCTGCAGGGGAAAGGACTTCATTTCTTTAATCAAATCCCTTCTTAAATGGGCCTTATTAAATTACACAGCTTTCACTCTGGGAGTCGGGCTCCAGCAGCGTTTACTGTTTTTGAAAGAGGGTGTTCCACAGATTAATTAAATTAAAAAAATTAAAAATTATTTGGGTTAAATATGACACATGAGGCTTTGTCTAAAGTTTGTGGCATACGAAGGAAGGGAAAAGCCACTGGCGATATTTATTTGTACACCTCATTTAGTGTCTCTGGTTGTTCTGAGGGGCAATGTAGACTTGACAGAGAGATGGGTGTGGTTTGTGACTTGTGTTGGATTCTGGATAGTAGACTTGTGTTGGATCCCGGTTCACTCAAAACAGTGAACATTTGGAACTCAGGAGATGGCTATCTTTTTTGGTATATGCTAATACATTTTTAAATGTCTTCTTTTTTTCTTCACAATTTGGGATTCTAATTGTAACCGTGGTCCTGTTTTTCTATGCACTAAGCTTAAGTTAGGGTTTGGCAGGGTGTGCCCCACGCCTATACTGCATTGAGAGTTTGGCACATTTCAGGATTTCCCACAAAAATAACTACCACAGACTCTCACTCCTCAGACATTAAATTCTGACCTCACGTAAATGCACAGATTTCAGAAAGAAAAAGTCACACAGGCAGACGGCACAGTTTTTGGCACTGCATGAAAAGCTGCGTTTACGGCGCGGACGCCTCAGTGCAGAAATCTGTAAACGGGCTCCATCTGCCATCGGAAACCGAAATAATCTCTTGTACCTAGGTGTTCTTGTCCAGACACTTGCCATAAATGACCATAAATGGCCAGACATTGCCGTCCTCTTCTCATAATTGGGAATATCCGAGTCCAGAAATCTCTGTTCAAAGATGTGGCCTGGGAGTGTGCAGAAGTTTCTGGAAATATACGCATCGACACGGGGAAACTATCACCCACGACCGACGCTGCAAATTGCACTGAAATTTAACAGGTCGAATATCTTCCCAAGACTTGTAATGCGTTGTGGGTAAGACTTGGGCTGCGTTCGGAATGGCCCCGTATAAGCTTTACTGTGCACTATTTAGGGAATCAGCCATTTTATAGGGTGTCGGAATTCTCGGTTTTCTCAATTGAGAATTTGGAACCATCAGAATGGCCAGTGCACTATAAAGCGTTATAGGGAGCCAACACTGCCTTGGTGATGCAGACGACTTGGGTACGTTTGTATTTCCTCTGTCATCATCATCATCCTTTTTTGCTTCATCTTCCCGATCTGTGTCTGCTTCTTCCCGTTTTCCCGCCGATTACATTATCGGAAATTCTCCGGTCTTCAATTATTCATGGGCTCAGTGGGACTCTGGGCCACTCGGGGCAGCAGAATCCGCAGTCGGGCTGTGCCACAGAGTGCCTGCCTATTAAATGTGTCTGAGACACTTAACCAACGCTGCTCGAGAGCATCCTGTGCAATTTCCACACAGGGATTTGAGTCCTGAGGGAGGCTGACCCTACGCGAGAGGGAGGCTGACCCTCTACGTGAGAGGGCGGCTGACCCTACGCGAGAGACTGGTGCGAGAGAGCGGCTGACCCTACGAGAGAGACTGGTGCTACGAGAGAGACTGATCCTACCGATGATTCTCCTCTTTTCTCTCATCATGATGGGAAGAGTTTGGCACTTCTGCACACCAATAAAGTGAATCTTTACGATGGGTCTTTTAATTGCTGCACGGTGTTGGCCCTAACCCTTTAACTGTAGATTTAAGCCCTTTAAATTATCACAGGCTGGCGATGCACATTCTGTATTCAAGGGCGTATTCAATCCTGTGAAAATGGGTTTGGGACTTTTTACATTTTTTATTCGCCTTTCAGGAAAGCTCGCTCAGCGCCAACAGGCGTGCGTGCGTGCGTGCCTGCGTGCGTGCGTGTGTGTGTGTGTGTGTGTGTGTGTGTGTGTGTGTGTGCGCTTTTGTGTTGCTGTACTGGTAGTCATTTACCCCAGCCTTCACTGTCAGATGGAGACTAGCTCTACCTGCCCACGTTTGGCTCTGAAAACAGGCCCTTCCTCCCCCCATGGAAAGGTCCAGATGGAGAACAGAATGGGACTACCTCTGAGTCCAGCTCCAGCAGCTTGGAGTGGATTTCAGACATGTAACTGCACTTCTGGAACATGTCCACCAGGTGGCGATTCAGGCTGCGACGTAGTCGCACATTATGAATTTCAGACAAAGGATTGGAGTGTCAAGCAGTCAAACTTGTGTGTGTGTTTGCTTGTTTGCTTATTCATTCAGTTTTTGAAGTAATATGCATCTGCTTTGTTGTTTTGTCTTATTGTAACAACATATTGCACAATATGTTATGTCTGTTTTCATATTGCAGAATATAGATTATTGATGACAAATGTTAACACTACGTTAAAAGTATGGTACAGATTTAGAAAATACTTGGTCATTATGTTACTTTTGAGTATGAATTAACACTTGAAACAGTTAATAATAAACTGATTTAGCAGTTAGGACGAGGGTTATATGATTACCTCAGATTTCTGGTATAATCCTAATGTCAGGACAATTTAACACTAAATATCAACATTGGTGCCTGATGTTAATTAAAACACCAAATCTGAACATATGGCATGCAGGCGTATATTTAATCTTGACTGCACCCCTATTTTAAATGCACCCCCAGTTTAAGACTTTGTATTTAATGTCCAACCAACAGTTCTTATCATAAATTTGACCCTTAAAATATAGTGAGGCCAAATAAATTGATTGGTATGTGCAGGTAAGTACAGGTGTGCTAGGGTATAGCTCTGCTGTACTTTTGCATGTGACAGCGGTAGGGAGAGAGCGAGAGGGAGGGACGGAGAGAGAGAGGGAGAGGAAGGGATCTCACCCTCCACCGCCCCCCACCTCCTCTTAGTTGGCATCGCGCTGGAGCTGCCAACATCAGCGCCATCACACTGAAGCCAGTCCTGGTCTGTACACACTCGCATGGCCCCGCACATATTCTCTCCAGTGGAGGGAATTCTGTCAGGATTTTTGTGTGCCTTGAAGCATAGTAGGAATTTCTTGCATTGTGTCATGGATCATGCCTTCCTTTCCTTATCTTCGCGTTTTGTATTCCTTTTTTCTTTTCCAGGTAATCTATTGGATTTTTCTGTGTTCCGCTACGGGTTTTGCTTTCGTCTCAGTAATTAGTGAGTTCACCTGTCCTGCATTTCCGCTCACTACTTATACCCCACTTTCTCCTTTTCTCGTCGCTTCCATGTTATTTCACGTAACATTCTAGCTGGTAAAGGTATAGGAAGTTGTGCTGCTATCGACCGCTTTGCTTCTCAACGCGGGACTTGTTAGCAGTACAATTTAGAAAAAGCAAAGTGATTTTTTCGCTCTTATCTCAGAGCTTAGGTTTTTCGTTTCTTTGTTTTCTACTCATATCTACGAGTGCTCTCACCCTAAGTCTTAGGGGTCTTTTGAGTTTCTCTTTTCTTTCTGTTTGTTCGCTCCGCAAATGGGAGTTAGATAAGCGTTACTGCTTATTTCTTTTGTTTTGCTCGGATATCGAGTTCCTCGTTTTTATCGCGAGGTTAGTTGTGTTCTCCTTATTTTCCGTCTTTCCACTACGGATTATTGTCCGTTTCAGTGGTGTTCATTGGAACACTAAGATTCCTTATCTGTCGCACCTGGACCTCCAATATTTCCTCCGTGTCTCTGGCATAGAGAACCCCTACACATTGTTGTTGGAGTTAAAGGTTTTGGATGGGAAGGGTGTGAGAAGGGGCTGGGGAGGTGGGGGTGTTTGAGACGATGGCTCCGTTGGTATTTGGCACCCGCGCTGCACCTAAAAGACCTAACTGAGTGTGAAAAGCAGCTAATTGGAGGAGCCATGTATACACCCTTTGGTTGGGAGCGGGGGGCGGGGACACAAACATGTTGCATGGTTGCTTTTATCTTCTTTGGTGGAAAATGATTGACATTCATCACCCCCTCACGCCTTTGACTTGTTGTTTCTGAGGAATGGTGGCAGGGCGAAGATTGCCAGCCGTCTGCACGCACACGCACGCACACACACCACTCCCAGATCTCTGCTTAGAGGAAACGTGTCACCAGCTGACTTGTTTGCTCTAAAAGGCCTGATGTTTTGCGAGGTTTGTCCCTGGGGCTTTTGGACGCCTTCATGTGCTTATTAATAGTCCTGCGAAGGTCCCCAGTAGTTGGAGTGGAATATCGGATCTGTGTGCGGCCCGTTCTGTTCATTTGGAGATTTGGGATGTGTCCATGTGTCCTTGTGTCCTCGGGATTGGTGCACATAAGAGAAATGGAGGGAAAAGCCTGGTAAAATGAAGCTGGCGGCATCCCTTGCTCTAATGCTGATTGTGGGTATTGCATTTGTGGTCTGAAACAAATTCACCAATGCATTGTTTTAGTTATGACAAAAAAGAAGCACTGATTAAAAACAGTCCTACATATATACATTTTACTTAGCACCATATATTGTAGCCAATTTTAATTTAAAACTGCCTTTCTAATATGCAGTATACTACAACTGGTTGATTTGCCAGCAATAACGATTAGAGTAAAATTAGACATGTTAGGCTTTTTAAAATGAGAAGCATTGATTGATTTATAGACTTGTTCCAGGCACATATAGAGTAGGTGAACTCTCAGCTGAATGGCTGAGTCTGTTTAGCGGAAGGTTGGATTGAGTGGCGGTTGGAAGGGGCCTTGCCCTTTGACCTCCGCGGACACCGAGTGGTTTAAAGGCGTGGGGGCTTGACGTGGGTGTCCGTGATTAATCGTGAATGCTGGCACGTGGTTTCCACCAACACTAGAGGTATCAGTGACCCCCTGTGGGCACAGCTGACAGGACACCGGAGGAGTTGTTTTTTTTTGTCCGAGCTAGGCCTCGGGCCTGGCCTGCCTGCCAGCCTGGTAGTCTGTCCGACAGCGAAGCGCGACCGAGCGTAAGAACCCCCTCCCGAGCATTCAAAAAAGGTTGGGCTCAGGCCCCCTTTAAAAGTTTCTCAAACTGAAAAACAATATATTTAATATTAAGGGGGTATGTATAAGCAGGGGGGGGGGGTGTTATGTGCAAAGAAATCAAAGCCAAATGAGCGCAGAGCGAGGCAGAGTTCACGGAGGGCAGTGCTGCAGCGTGGTCTTGTTTGAATTAGTTTACAGGCAATGAAAATGAAAGCCCCCCACTGCGGTGTGAAGGGCCTCGTTCATAGGCCCTTTTCATCCCGTCCTCTCCTCAAAGCCATATTTATATCTTCCAGACCAGTAATTAATCACTCCTCCATGGTTTTGTTTTTTTCTTTTTGGGGTAGGTTGGTTGTCGTGGTGCTGCAGGAGGTGGGTGGGTGGGGTTATTTGGTGGTATGTGCATTTCATAGATCTCTTTGTCCTGCCAAAACCCACAGAGCATAACCACAATTAAAACACCAGTTTAATTTATGGCGCTGAGGCACGAAACGCTGGCCTCCATGCCATGAGGTTTCAGAAGTTCACTATTTAAAAAATAAAATAAAATAAATAAAATTTGTACTCAAATGGGAATGGACACTTTTTCCACTTATTTTTTGTTGCTTGTTTTTTTGTCAACGTTCGTGACAGCCTGCCAACTTGCTCAGTGAACTTTAGAAAACAAAAAGGATTTTGTCTCTTTTGGTCCGTCTCCCTTCGGTTTCTTCAGTGACGGGCGCTGGATTAAAATTCAGTTCAGCCGACATAATGGCTGTTATTCAGCTGGCCCTGTATCGGGGCTCTGCAGAGCATTAAAAATAAACCTTTGAGTTTGCAACTAAAAACACCCCCCCGGTCAGATCATTGTGCAATTCGGCTTGGTTAGACTTACAGGTATAACTGGAAAGGCAAATGCTCTGAAAGGACAGGCCCATGTTTGCTCCCAGCTCATCAAGAGTATTGATTCAGAATTTTACCTCCATTTTGCATATCGATGTTGGATTTACTTTGATTTATTGAAGGCTGAAACGAGCATTACTGGCCGTTACATTTTTTTTAAATAAAAAGAAAGAAATAAATAAATAATATTTTTTAAAAACTATTGAACTCACTATGCTTTATATGTTTATATGATCATATACACCTGTTTTATGCGAAAACAACTAATAAAACTGATTGGCCAATTGTTAATATTTTGGTGGTTAACACTGCTTGTTGCTTATTGTAAAAACCAGAAATTAAATTAACCCCAGAGAGCCGTTTTCTGCTCTTAATGGAAGTAACGGTTAGTTCTGTCGGTATTTTTCATTTACTGCGAGGTGAATTTTGTTTAACATTAAAGGTCCATTTGCAGTCCTTCCTGTGGTGTTTCCACGAGCTGTCAGAGTCCTGGAATACAAATGATCATTATCCTTTTTAAATGTGGTTCTTTTAGTTAGGGAGGCTAATCTATTGTACACAGTAAACATGTTCAGTGTTAAATCAACTCTTACAGAGTTTATATGATCCCGCTGTGGAAAAAGTATTAACAACTGGCCAACATTAAGCCAAGCAGTTTTATAAGTTATTTTCTCATGAAACGGGTATATATGCCCCCTCACCATATAAAGCATTGTGAGGTCAGTAGTTTTTTAAATGGCCGACAATACTCGTTTCTGCATCCAATAAATGTAAGTAAATTCAACATCTATACGCTAAATGGAGGTAAAATTCACAATCAATACTCATATGAACTTTGTTACAGTTGAATTAACACTGGAAATTCTACTGTGTATGCTTAACTACCCAAGACCAAAAGCTTGAATCTGCGTTCTTTGGGTAACTGGCTGCATACTCTTTTCTGATTCTGTTATATCATATAGCACTACCCTGTGTATTGCGTTTACAAAAAGGAAACATCCATCTTTTAAACAAACTTTTTTTTTTTAATGAATCTGTGAACTTATATTTAAGGCATGCGTAAACTCAAGTTGTTTGGTTTATTTAAGGGGTCTAGTGCGGTCGGGTGACGCGCTGGCCCTCGAGAACTAAGGACGGTCTGTCCTTGTTTATTAACTGCGTCTCTGGCCGGGGGCTAGCCAAAACCCACCATAGAGAGGAACGATGCTGGAGTTTAGCGGGAGATACTGTTACTCCATATGGAACGATGCCACTCTGGTTTAAAAAGAAAAAAATGTGTTCTTCAAGAAATGATAAATTATACATTGCGTTTCCGCAATATAGACTCGCTGAAGTATACTCTGCTCGTATTTCAAGTGTTATGACAACTATATAACGTCCTTTAGCTAGTCCGCTGGCATTGTAAATATGGCGCCGATACTGGGGTCAAATGACTGTGAAGGATGAGGCTGGGGGTTAAAAAGCCTGTCGCTCGGTTTGAAGCCCTTAAATGTTTTGTTTTCTGTAGCGACATGTTGAGGTTTAAACGCATCAGATCACTTACTTATTGGAACAAATGTACAACATGGTCTCATACCGGGGCCTGTATACAATGGTTTATGTTTGGCGGCCATGTCACGGACGAGGCCGTGCCAGTATGAGGCCTTCAGTGGTGAAGAGCCAGATCCGCAAGAACAGCGGGAGCAGCATTTTTGTGCGATGTTCTTCTTACGCAGTTGTAGCCCTCGTATAGCTGCAGTTTAGAAAATGACTAACCAACCATGTGATATGAGCCAAGAGGATCTTTCCCAACTAGCATTTGCTGCCAGGTGGAGAGAGTGAGATGGGGAAAAGGATTCTGGGGCAGAAGTTGACCTAGATCGATATGCAAGGCCTCCTGAATTGTGTGTCCAGTCAAGGCCCTGGATTTCCGTGCAGTGTGTGTCCAGTCAAGCCGCTGGCTTTCCGTGCAGCGTGTGTCCGCTAAAGGCGCTGGCTTTCCGTGCAGTGTGTGTCCAGTCAAGCCGCTGGCTTTCCGTGCAGCGTGTGTCCGGTCAAGGCGCTGGCTTTCCGTGCAGTGTGTGTCCGGTCAAGGCGCTGGCTTTCCGTGCAGTGTGTGTCCGGTCAAGGCCCTGGCTTTCCGTGCAGTGTGTGTCCGGTCAAGGCCCTGGCTTTCCGTGCAGCGTGTGTCCAGTCAAGGCCCTGGCTTTCCGTGCAGCGTGTGTCCGGTCAAGCCGCTGGCTTTCCGTGCAATGTGTGTCCGGTCAAGGCGCTGGCTTTCCGTGCAGTGTGTGTCCGGTCAAGGCGCTGGCTTTCCGTGCAGTGTGTGTCCGGTCAAGGCCCTGGCTTTCCGTGCAGTGTGTGTCCGGTCAAGGCCCTGGCTTTCCGTGCAGTGTGTGTCCGGTCAAGGCCCTGGCTTTCCGTGCAGCGTGTGTCCAGTCAAGGCCCTGGCTTTCCGTGCAGCGTGTGTCCGGTCAAGCCGCTGGCTTTCCGTGCAATGTGTGTCCGGTCAAGGCGCTGGCTTTCCATGCAATGTGTGTCCGGTCAAGGCGCTGGCTTTCCGTGCAGTGTGTGTCCGGTCAAGGCGCTGGCTTTCCGTGCAGCGTGTGTCCGGTCAAGGCGCTGGCTTTCTGTGCAGCGTGTGTCCGGTCAAGGTGCTGGCTTGCCTGACCGTGCCTGCACTGACTAACTGGGAGCTTCGTGGACGATGGACCAGTCCTGAAACTACAATCAGATATTCAAAATTTATCTGTCAACAGTAATGACTCACCCCACCACCACAAAAAAAGTGTTGTTTTTACATATTCTAAAGTGTCTTGAAATTATCTGTGTAGACTACCAATTTCGAAACTAACCGTGGGTAATAAGATGTATGCAGTACATTATAAATATTTCTTGAGTCAGCAGCCGAACAAAGGCGTACAGTTCTGGCAGGTTTTATGTGCTGCTGAAGATGTTGGCGTCTGGAATGTGGTTTTTGCGAGTGGTTAACGCTGTCATCCACTTCAAACATTGCTGACATCACAGGAAATGGAGCACTCGTATGCAGAGAGTAAAGAACTGGGCACAGAAAACCAAAGAAGAAGAAAAAGGAGGGGGGGGTGGGGACGGAAGGCGGGGGAAGGAAAAGCTCTCCAATCCTGGACCCGTGCCAGGAAAAATGATAATTGTCATGTAAAATAAACTCAGAATATCATTATTACAGCGGCCCATGTTGCTTCCAATAACAATCTGCCTTTTTATTTAGTCTGTTACAAATCTATAATTTACATTGAAAATAGGCTCTGTGTTTGAAGAGGCTGGCCAAGGAAAGCAGTTGAGAAGTGAACAGCTGTAGGTAATTAGAGCGGGCCCAGGGATGGCTGGGGATTTAAAGTAAACATGGATCCTTTCCACAGTCAACAACATTTACAAATGTATAAGAAGGAAGCTACTGAATTTCCCAAGAATGTGCAGCAGGGGTGGAAGGCGCATGAAGCCGGCAGATGGCGGTAATTGAAACCATACCCACGCGCAGCTAACGGGACTATGGGCTTATTCTTCTGACAGCGAGCCCAGGAGCGCTCAAAGAGCCGATGGAACTCCATTCTTGGGTTTAAAATGCCGACTGGGTTCAGTTCATTCTCCTCCTGTAGCGGATTTGAAATTGTTTCTGTGTTTTTTGTTGTTCTCATGTTTTTAAGGTTAGGAGACTAGGTTTTTTACACTATTTTCTTGCGCCCAAAGGTTTTCCTTTCAAATGAGAATAGCATTAGTAGAAAATAATAAAATTAGTAGGCCGACATAGCACTACAAAAAATTCCAAGGCACTCAATCTCCAGTATAAAAATGTGTTAATACTAACCCCACCTCTCATTGAGCACCTCTGCTTTTTTACTATTTGTAGTCAAGGAAATGTTCTCTTCTCATTACATTACAGGCATTTAGCCGACTCTCTCATCCAGAGTGACTTACACAACTTGCATTTTTCCTTAGTATCTATTTATACAGCTGGATATATACTGAAGCAATTCAGATTATGTGCCTTGCTCAGAGGTACAATAGCAGTGTCCTACCTGAGAATCGAACTGGCAACCTTTTGGCTACAAGGCCAGTTCCATAAACATTATACTGCACTGCTGCTCCTAAAATACTTTAGCAGTTGTTGTTCATGGAACATAGGGCTGTGCGCCAGCCTAGAATCGAACCTAGGTCACAAGAAAACTGCATTATGCCCCTACGCTACTGACACACTACTTTGCACTTTTGTGAGAATAGCATAAGGTTTGGTCTTTCACCCATCTGACTGTGATTCCACCACTTTTCACCACTTTTGTGGTGAAGGTTTGGTCTTTCGCCCGTCTGATTGTAATTCCTCCAGGAAGCCTGCAGCTCGACAGGGGCTGCTGACATCAGGAAGTTGTTCTCGGGGTCTGGTTTCTACTGATAACCTTTGGATATCCGTTGAGGACCTTCACATTTTATGGGTTAATGAGATTTAATGCTGTAATGGACCCCAAAAAAAACCATGTTTAGAGCTGTGTTTTGAGGCAGACCACTCGTTTCAGGGTTCGTTAGTCATCGGAGCTATTCTTTAATAGTTAATAACATTACTGTGTTGCATATGTTTTTAGCCTTTAAAAAAAAAAAAAAAACAAAAAATCAAGATTTCAAAAGGAATATGAATTGATTTTGGCCACTGGAGAAACAATGCAATTTCCACATCGGAACGGGAGAATTCGCTCATCAATGAAATCTGAGGTGCCATTTAAAATAAAACCAAGCCGTGGCCTCCAGGGTGCGCTCAACCAAGCAAAACGCCATTGGACTTCACAGGAAGTGGACCTGCGATGATCGGCAGCGTCCTGGCGTACCACGCCTGCCCGTGTGCCCAAGGGGAAAGGTATGTGAATAGTCTGAGGAATGAAATGAAAGGAATGAAAGGGAAAAGAAGTGGGGGAAGGGGGGGTTGTACGGTCGCCGTAATGCGGAACGTACTGTCCCGTCTCCCTACATGGCATCTCAGACCCAAATATTAGCATATTGGCAGGACAGCCTGTCTGAGATGGCCAAGCTTGAGACTTCCTGTTCAGCCTTTGCTGTTTGGAAACATGGCGGCCCTGGAATTTCTACCTTTTTTTTTTCTTTTTTTTTTCTTCTTCATCCTGGCCGATGTCCCCTTTTTCAGCATAACAATAGTAAATGTTAATGATGTCCTAAACTATGAGTAATGGCTCTGACACACATTCTCCCGCAGTTCTCCCGATACAATCGAGGTCCGCGAAAATGCAAGTATGCTCTGACACCCTGCATGCGCTGTAGCTGGTTGACTTGTCTGAAGGTTTCGCTTTTTCGCTTTTCAAAACGCAGACAGTATTCCAGAAATATTAGGGTTAGCGTTCACATTGTGTGAAACCCCTGCAGCACGGTGGACTGAGTGCTGCTCTGTGGTATTTGTGGAAACCGGATCACGTTGTTTCTTGAGCATTGCCACAACGGGCTCGTTCTACCTCTTTTCTCAATGTTTCACAAAGACTCTAATATACATAGTCTGGCCGGTAAAAAAAATTCTGGTTCCTTTTCAGAAATTTTTACGGCTCGTTCTTGGAACTTGTTTTTGTAGTGTAAATGAATATACGTTAGACCTCGCTACATGTCCAGGGTCTCCTTACATGACCTAGTGCTATAATAGTCATTCCAGGACTTGAAGTCTGAAGACCTGGAAAAGCTGTGTTGGCGACAAACATATTTTTGCACTGAACAACACTTGACGCTTTTCTCTCATTCTTGGACACAGATAATTTGTTATCGTTGTTTAAAACGACGCTCACTGTCTAAGCTCTTTTCCTCCGTCTGGTAACGGCACCGTGTGCCCGAGGTCTGACGCCACGCGGCACAGAGGGCAGTGTTGACAGGAAAGCCAGAAGTCTGGGGGTCTTCTTCCCTGGGAGGCCCTGGAGATTATGGGACACACTGGGGGGATGGGGGGGGCAGGGGCATGGTATCTGCCTCTCTGACCCATGCTGTGCCCTTGCCCTGCAACGGCTGTGTCCTCAAACTTACCCCACTCTGCACCAAGAAGGAGAACGGTGCGGTTTTGGGAACTTAATGACTCCTGTCGGATCTGTTTTAAAAGACGGGGGTGAAACGTTGCCAGCTGTGGCTGCAGGAGCAAGCTACCTCTCTCCCTCGAACGCCCACCTCCCCAAAAAAAAAAAAAACTTGGGCCTCCAGTCTCTGGCACAGAGCCTTCAGTGCCTTTTCTCAGCCAGGAAGGGTCATAGGAGGGCCGGATGAGCCAATTGGGATGGGTGTGAAGTCTGTGAACGCACTCCAATTGGTTAATGTGTTTGAGTGATGGCTGACTGGTCAAATCATGATTTGAGAGGACTGATAAAAGAACCTTGCCTCTTAGCCATCCCACTTACATCCGTTATAATCGTTGTAGTGGGAGCCAAGGGCCGGAAATAATTCAGTATTCTGTGCTAACTGACAGACGGCCATGTTTGAATCTACATATTCAAAAGTGAACACATTACCTGGCAAGGATCTGAGGCTTGTGGTAATTTTAAATCCACCTTAACCCCCTGCCCACGCGTTGACAGGTGCTCTTTAGTTTTAAGCTTTTTGACGCGTTCATCCGTTTGTTCCCCGCCTTCTCTTTTGGGCTTCCCGGCCTGAAGGAAGCCCTTGATATCAGTCCCGTGAAATATTCATCGAGGAATAACTTAAACTGAGCGACCGTCGTTGGGGGCAGCCGTTTAAACCCAACAGTCATGGATAAACACTGACCTGTTAAAACTAAAGAAACGAAGCCAGAATAAATTAACACCTTTTTTTGAAGTTGGCCTGCTTGGAATGAACGCCCCCCCTCCAAAAAAGGAAAGGAGTCTCGTTCCCGCTCATTAATGGGATAGCACAACACCGTGGGGCTTCGGTAGGCCGCCTGTCTGAGACGGCCTTCCTCCTGGGCCTTGCCATCCACCACTGTGCCGTCTGCTGTAGCAGAGACGGGGATTGTTTTGATATTTTCAATCCTTGATATTTTATTTATTCATCTTTAGGGGTGTGAGGGGGTGCAGGGGCCCAGACACAAGCCCCCTCTCTAACTCCGACGGGCACTGTAATGCGCGCGCGGGAGGGTGGGATGGAGGTGGGTCTTTTCAAAGGAGGTGGTGCATCCCTGGCGTCTCCACATCAAAGATCCCCCCTTGTATTACTGTAGGGGTGAAAGGGGGACTTTTTATCAGGGTACACAATCTGAGGCGATATGAAATTTGGTGTTTGAGCCATAAAAGAGCATGCCTTACTCTCCACCTGAGCCTTGACAGCCACTGTCAATCTTTATTGTGATGGGCCAAATTTTTGTAAATCTTTTCAACTTGTTTTTTTTTTTTAAGTATAAAAAAGTGTGAGGCAAGTGGAATAGCAGCCGCTCTGCTGGGTGGGGCTCAGGCGGTTTCACCGCCGTCCTGTCTCAGGTCAAGAGGTGTATCCACTCCCCAAGAAAAGGCATAAGCTTATTTAACTGTCCCCCACCCCTCTGCTTAAATCCACCATTAACAAAAATGTTAGTGTTCTTGCACCATTAATGAAACGGCCATGCTAATGTGGTTTAATCACAGTGAACATATTCTAAATATTACATTACTGTATCATAGACCCAGATAGAGAGGAGGGAAATCCATGTTAAAAATCGAAAAAGAAATGCAGGAAAAATCCCCTCCTCCCCCCTCCTTACCTGTGCTTGGGACTCGGCTGTGGAAGATGAAGGACGGGCCGCGTGCTCAGGGGGCCTCAGACCATCATCTTCAGGGAGAAATACAGTGCATTCGTTCCAGGACATCTTGGAAGGTTATGAAACAGAAGAGGGGTTTGGGGGGGGGGGGAGAGAGAGTCCAGCTCGGTGCAGGAGAGAGGCTGGAGTATTATTACTGCGCGGGGACTCGTATTAAAACCTGAAGCTCCTTTTTCTCAGCGAATTCCTCTCCCTCCCTCCCTCCCTCCCTCCACCTTGGCCCGCGGAGGTCTGCTGTGAGCATATGCTGTAAATTAGCCGCCTCCCCACCTACACCGCCATCGCCGCCACAATGTTCTCTTCGTTTTTGTACAAAGGCGGTGAAGTATGTTTCAGGGCCAGATCCACAAACATCGGCTCTGTCTCACTGACTCGAGTTAAACTGCGATTACAAAAGCACGCTTTTCACATGGGCTGGAGGTACAATAAAAAAGAAAAAAAAGAATTGTTCTGACGGTCAACTTTTCGTCTTCATCAGCACACGCTGCATAGTTCACACGGGTCTGCTTCAATACTGCACCCTAAGGATCCCATAGGGGCTTTTCTAGCACTCGAAAGGGCCACTTGATCTTTGCAGCGCTAGTAAGCGTGTGTTGTTGTTCCAGATTTTTTTATATGATGTTCTGACTGCGTCTTTGGGAGTACGTACGTTTACTCACATCATGGCTCACGCACAGTTTATTCGAAGCAGAGAAGTGATAGTGACTAAACCTAGGTGAAATAAAAACTTTTGAATCGCATTAGCTCCTGAGGCCTGGCCAGGTGGCAGGACTAATGCCACAGGTGTGCACAGGTGTATGGATGCTCTTCCACAGCACAAACGGGTGCAGGTAGAGCCTTTACTCGTGTATACTGAATTATGTGAGGAGAAAACGCGTTCCTAACTTTGGGAAAGCCGTTGTTTGGTTTGTATGCCGCGCGCCCACTGTGTTTGTTTTAATTGTGCTAAGTGTAATTATGCAGCACAGTGTTTCGTGTTGAATAGGGATAGGTTAGCAGCCGTTGCTTATACCCAGCAACTTTAACCGTGTGACTGGACAGAGAGATGAGGTGGAAAGAGAGAGGGACAAGTAGAGAGGGAGGAAAGGTCAGTGTTTGATCTAGAGAGGAGCTATTCTGCCATTAGTGACTTTGAAGTTAGATTGGGTGTTAAATAGCGGGAAATGGACTGTGGTTCCCGTTTTTTGGGGGCTGTGGGTTTCTACCAGCCGGGGTTCGCCGCAGAGGAAAGAGCCATGTTGGTTTGAGACTCAAGGGTAGAGAGTGCAGAACTACACCGGAATGGACCGTCAGGGTTCATTAGTGAAGGCAGTACTCTGGTAGTTTCCATTACCTGCCTTTTTATTTATTTATTTAATTGCTAAATTAACTTCCTTGCCATTATCGCCCTCTTCCAGGTCATGTGTTTTTCTCGCTTGCTCCCACACTTTCTGTTCTGTGGGGACACTGAGCACCTGGTCCCCCCCGAATATGCTTTCACCTCTAATGCACCACCTCAGTTGAAACAGCGGTTCGGTTCTGTTTTTGTTTGTTTCTCGTCAAGCTTCCCTTGCAGAGCACCTTTTAAGTTTACTTGCTGCACGTAGCAAATTGCGTCACAAGGCTCCCTCGTGGGAAGACTGGAAGGCAAGGGAGCGTGTTAAATCAGATTTGAATGCAGCCCCAGTTTTTGGGAGGCAGTAAGAAGGCTTCTCTCTTCTACACCTCTAGTTATCACAGAACTTCACAAACGCATTTCATACTTGTTTTTGTTATTTCGCTTTTTTATTAGTGTGTACCATGCAGAGCAAGTTATTGAAACTGCTTCAAGCCTAATGTTGTTGTCTGTCATGTGGATAGCTTATGTGCTTATTTGCTTTTTTAAATTTTTTAAAATGTAGCTGTTACTAGGAGCAAAAATCCTAACGAGGTGCCTAAGAGAAACCAAGATTAAAATCAGTTCGCTCGTACGTACGTGATTCAAGTGGGTTCATGACTGGATATGATAATGTTACCCATCTCAGGTAGTCGTGCAGGGGGGGCGAATTATGCTCTCTTTCCAGATGCAGTACTTGGCAGAATGTGCGAGATTGTGCAAGAGATGGATGTCAGCTCAGGCATCTTCACCCCCGTGACCCTGGAATTGCATTTTTGGCGAAAGCATGGCAGGAAACCCATAAAAGGACATTTCTTTAATACGGCCACGGCGGGGTAATAAAATCAGCCGGTCAGCCTCCGCACGTGCTCAGTGGCGGGAAATGAGGGGGGAGGGGCCAGAGGCCAGGTGAGTCCCGGGTGGAGGGGGGAGGGGCCAGAGGCCAGGTGTCTCCTGCAGAATTTAATTAGGGAGACTGAACGCTCTGCCCGCCAGTCCCTCACTTCAGGCCTTCTTTCATTGCTGAACACACATACACACTCTCTCACATGCTCGTTCGCTCGCTCTCTCACACTCACTCACACACTCACTTGCTCACTCTTTCTCTCTCTCTATATCTCTATCTCTCTCTCTCGCACATGCACACATACATACACACACTCACCTACCCTTCCCCACATCAGCTGTATACCTCGTGCTCCTCCCATTGTGCTCTTTCATGAACAAACACACACACACACGTGAGGGAGGCACCTGAGCCAGGGAGCGGGCAGCGGTGAGTCCTCACGACCCCAAATATGCTCTGTCCTGATGAGCAACAGGCTGAGGCCCTGTGGAGCTGGAGAGCCAGTGCTGATGAACATTAGGACTGTTGCTCTCTGCAGGGGGGTTGGGAGCATTTGGAGGGTTTCCTGTGTGTATGCAGTGCAGGGCCCGTGGATGAGGACACGCGCCCCCCCCCCGTCCTTCCTCCGAGGCGCTGATTCAGTCCACACGTTGTGGATGGTGGAACACAGGAGATGTGACATTGCTCCCTTCGGGCTGCATACCGCGTCCTCTCTACCCTTTCTCTGTGTCCGTGGCAACGCAAAAAGGTAAAAGAGGGTTATGTGTCCGAATGCCAGCCTGCCCTGGCGGCTCTGCACGCTTAAAATAGGACCTTTTTGGTGGCGCTTAGAGTGGCCGATGCCGTTCTTTTTAAGGTGAGCCCATCAAAATGTGTAATGTGTCTTGGGCTCAGAATGGCTGAAGGTCAGGCCGGGCAGCCATGACATCACTGGCCTGAATCAGGCCTGTGTCTTTAGCCAGCTGTGGTTTGGGACCTGCAGTGGTGTCACTAATTTGGTTTCACCAGGTAGGTGGGTGGGTGGACTTTGGGTGACCAAGACCAGGGCTGTGTCCAAATCAGTGCACTTGCCTACTATTCAGTATGCCAATTGAGTATACAATTTTAAAAAGCTGTAAAGTACGTGACAATTCAGAATATTCAGTGTTCTTAATATCCCCGGATGATGTACTTGTATCCGGGTTTTTCGCAGGTAATTTTATGGTGGATATTGTTTGCAAACCGCATGTCACTAACCAGCATGCAGTAAGCTGTATACAGTATGCTCGTTCATACACAGTAAACAGGACGCAGTAGATGGGGGCTCTGATTCACACAGCCGAGGTCTACTTTAGGTCCTTTCCCATGATGCAACTCTGAGCAGCGCCAGCCTTCCTGTGCTCTGTTGTGTGAAGAAGAGGCAGTTGCCTCCCTGTGTGGGCGCGCGTGGCTTAGCGTTAGCGGAAATGAGAATAAACTATTGAAGACTTGTAGTGGAAGAGGAGTCAGCAGGGCTGGGTTTGTGAATATAAATCTTGTATTTTTATTGTCCTCCTTGAGTTTTTGATGCTGTGCTGGGCGGGCGGTGTGGTCAGCGGCCTTAGACTACGGCGTATTTCGGTCCGTCTTAGAGAAAAGTCTCAACGTCGTCCATTACTCTCAGAGCCTGCCGTTTGATCTGCAGGATGCCAGACTGCAGTTTGCATGCATTTCCGCCCAATTATATCGCTTAACGCCACGCCAAATTCTGGGCCTGACATGAACAGCGTTTGAACGCAAGGTTTTTGATAGCTGGAGTGCATTAAGCTCCTCTTTAAAAAATAAATAAATAAATAAAGACAGATTTTCTGAAGTGATTAGTCTGCGTTCTGAGGGAAAGCGTCTTCAAAGAGCGGCAGGAGTGGTTACCGATGACGACGCGCCGCTCGTCACATCCCGAGAAAAGTAGGAAGTAATATTGGTGTTGTAATATAGTCTATGTAGAGGGAGATGAAATGAGCGAGAAACGGGGGGGAATCATTCCTGTGTTGGCTATTCATCAGGAGACTGCTTGAATTAGGTGTTTAATATAAGAGATTTTGGGATCAATCACGAATTGATTAAACATTTAATCATTTAATGAAATTCAGGCAGGAGTTCTGATTACTTTGATAAAACAGTGTTTTGTTTTTTTTATAAGTAATTAACTTTTTAAGTTCTCGTGACTTACATGACAGCGTTGCCAAATAAATAATAAAAAGTAATATTAAAGTAAATTGCTTTAAAAAAATAAATAAAGAAAGAAAAAGAAGAGCCCCCCCTCCCTCCTCCAGATATGTGCTTTATCTGCAGAGGGGGGGTGTATGAGGGTTGGGAATTTGAGATTAGCCTGCGCAATAGTCCTGGCCGTCTCATTAAAACCGTAATCGTGCGTAAAATGAGATTGATGGAAATTTATCTAAAAGGTCAAGGGAAGGGATTTTTCCGAGGCTGACACAGGATTTAATGGACAGGATTTTAATTTGGCCTCTTCTCGCAAACACCAGGAGGAGTTGCATGCCTCCAGGGCGGCTCTGCCACCCCTTCCTCTTCCTCCCTACCTTCCTTTCTTTCATCTCGATACTATCCTTTCTAGTGTTTTATCTCCCTCTCTCCCTCCTTTCTTGTCTCCTGTAATGTACGCCTGGGTGGTTCACCTGTCCCCTCACGTGTACCTGTATTGTGTGTGAGCTCACCGCACCTGGTCAAATGTGAAAGTAATTTAACTGTTTTTAGATCCCAGTGATAATTAGAAAAACACTGAGGATTTCCAGCCGAACGCGTCGCCAGCCAAAACCTGAAATTATTTTTATTATGAACGTCGGTGAAAATAGAAGTTTCTTTTAAAAGCGTGAGCACTATGCAGGAATTTTGCTGCCGTTTAAAGGGTCAAAGTGTTTAAATGCAATGTTTCACCCAGGTCTGGTGATCAGGTGTGTTTAGACTATCGTTGCCTGGAGAACCTCACTAGCAAAAACTAACATCACCCGTAAACCCGGAGTCGTGTGCCACAGCCAATTGCAATTGGCTGAAGATTCCACGCGCCTTTCATCATGCGTTTAGAATAAGACGTGAGACCCCAGCGGCGTCCGCTGTCACTCAAACTATGCCATCCTGCTGAGAGGCGTTCCTGGCTTCCTGTGAAATAGGATCTCTTCTACCTGTTATGCCTGTGCTGGAGATGTTTTTCAGCTTCTCTCTTCTCTTCCTGTGCCGCAGTACATACGCTCCCATAAGTTTTCACGTGTACTTGAGCTTTTCCTCTTAAATTTCCATTTCTCTCACAAAAAAATCATTAAAGTGTGACAAACGTCCGTCTGAGATCTTTGCTCTCGCACTTTTGCGATTAGAAGAAGAAAGGCACTGATTTTAGCTCTGGCCTCTCTGTTTTAGCTATAACAGCATGGGGGAGCCAATGCTAGGCCGTTGCAATGTTCTCCAATAAAAGACATGGTCAGGGTATATATCTTCCAGATTTTTTCCTGTACTATTTATGCAATCTATTGGCTGGAAATGTCATCATTCTGAGCAGGGAAATATGCTGTCAGTAGGATTAGCGAAGCATTTGTTCTTATGCCTTTTTTTTTTGGCAACAGTAAAAAAGAAAACTAAAATTTCCATCCGTGGCTATGAGAGCTCGCGTGTTTATTTTTACGGTATTGTCTGGTCTTGTTCTGCGCTAGTCTGTTCTTGCGCTAAACAGCATCCATTGTTTGCTTCAGTACTTTCTCCATTTTGCAAAAGAATAATACATTTTCAACGAAAGGAAATGAAAAGCTAAATATAATCACATTATTGTACGCTTTGACAGGCCTGTAACCTTGACATGTAAGCGATTCAAACCTGAACTTCAGTTTTGCTTGGTAGATGTTCTGTGTTAGTCTACAGAAGGCTAAAGTATTGAAAGAAACCTACATTAAAATACTTGTGCATGGACTTGTACCCCAAGGGGGGGGGGGGGGGGGGATTTGCATCCATTACCAGGTCTAGCCTCTCACTCTTGTGCCCCCACCGCCCCCCCCCCCCCCCTCCCGGCAGTGGTGTCCTGTAGCACGGCCCAGAACGACCGCTGTTCTACAGGGTTCATTTGAAATCCTCTGGAAAAGCCGCACTGTCACAGCACGCCTCCGCTTCTGATTGATCGCCGTGTCATTGATCTCATTTTTATGACACTGAATTTCTCACCTCTTTTAAGTTTTTTTGCCTTCTTTGTTTTGTGTTTTTGTTTTGTTTAGTTTTTTTAATAAAAATGAAGCTGATTTGCCTGTGCCACACGCGGGGCTCAGCCTGTCAGAGCGGAGGGGGACTGGCTGAATAAATAAAGTAACGAAGCAGAGACAGCCAGACAGGCAGGCTCACAGCGGGTCCACGATTTTTACAGACTGGATCAATTAGATTTGTCCTATTTGGAGCAGCGGGACACCGTAACTCAATAAGTGGAAATGTGGTTGAAAACGCTCCTCGCTGGGCAGCCATTAGGCAGGTATGTGATGCCAGTGGGGATATTAACATGCGACGGTTGTTGAGACCGTAGATTGGGCCTCAATCGGTCAGAATTGAGGAGCCAGCGAGATAGAGGGGAGGTATGGGGTGTTTTCACAGCGGGAGATATGGGACAGAGCTGGTATGGTGGACCTGTCCCTCCTCGGCGCATGTACAGTGGGCATGAGGAGAGGTGTGTTGGGGTGAGGGGCGGGGCCTTGGTCACTGCGCAGGTTCTTACCCTGTGTGAAACCCGCAGCTGCTCGGATTGGTGGATGGTTGTCACGGTGATGCTGCTTTATGATGTAACAGTAATAGTTATTGTGATAGGGTGTGACAGGCCACCACCAGCACCACCAGGTTCGTCTTGTGCATCGGCTGGCGGACTGCAGAGTTAAAGTAATCTGTGTGTGTGTGTGCAACTGTGTATGCATTGTGTGTGTGTGCCCCCACCCACACACACACACACACACACACACACACACACACACACACACACACACACACACACACACTAGGTTCAGAAAGAACAGTGACACTGTGCCTGAGGAAGAATAAAGACCCTTCTTCTCTCATACTGAACCCCCCTTTCTCTACCAGCACAGGTACCTGCTGATGCCTAATTGGGAGGCTTACTTGTGCTCGTTCAGGCATATCCACTATGCCGTTGAACTGGTGCGGCCTTGGTTTGGGGAGCCCCATGCTTTGATACCCAGCCCCCTCGGAACATCCCAACCCTCTTACGTAATCCGCTAATGTCCGTTTGTTTACGTTAATTAAAACCGTCTGCTAAGCATGAAATCTGATTGGACGTGTCCAACGTCCATGTCCGATCTGTGTCAAAATCCCTATTCCTGCATCTCTCTACACGCAGTCACCCCGCACAGATCACTCCATTGTGTGTGTGTGTGTGTGTGTGTGTGTGTGTGTGTGTGTGTGTGTGTGTGTGTGTGTGGTGGCAAATTCAGCAGGGCCAAAGCCAAATGAGAAAATTTGACTCCTCTCCACTTCCGTGCACCGATAAGGATTCAGAGAGAGGAAAAAAAAAAAAGTGAGCCGAACATTAAATACAGCCTTTCTTCAGCGCTGGAGCGTGCGCTCAAATCCCCTTCCGACAAGGTTTACTTTGGAGATGAGCTCACTGTGCGCCCCAGAGAAAACAAACAAATTACTTTCAATTAGCATTCTCTCACACGCGCCCCTCCCCTCCCGCCATCCCGCCATCTCAGGGGAGGCTCTTCTCCCCTCTGCCTCAAATTGTCTCCATGTTTGAGTCGTCGTCTATACCTAGCTGCTTCTTTTTTAAATTTAAATAAATAAATGATGAGCCTGTTGAATATTAATTTGTTAATCTTCCACATGGCTGCATCTGACGTGCATCGCAGTGATTAGTAGATAATGGAGGTTTGGGGAACATGGTTGAGTAAGTCATCCTGGGTTGGTTGGGGGGGGGGGCGTTGAGGTGAGGTAATGGTGTGGGGGTGGGGGGGTGGGGTTGAGTTAGGGTTATGTTGGTTGTGGTGTGTGGGTGGGGAGGTTATTTGTCAGGGATTAGTGTACCATTCAAGTTCAGGAAATATATTTACTTCCAAGTGTGGGCCACAGGGAAGTGGGCTCAGCAGTCTGAATGCAAACCTTTTGTCCATAGCTTTGACTTGAGAATAAATGTATGCGTTTGCTTTTTTTTCTAACTCATTTTGGAAAGTTCATTTCAGTGATTCCTGAATTCACCAAATTGTTTTTGGAGAAATGGCCATTTCACCTGGTCCTCTAGTTTGTGGGAGGAAGGTGTAGTACAGGATTATACCGATTGAATGACCGGACATGAATAACAACACACGCATACACGCACACATTTCTAAAAGTAGAGGAGACCTCCGGTGGATTACTTGGTCTTCCAGTGTTAATAGGGATTTAGTTTAAATGCATTGTCTGCATGAGGTGATTTTTGTGTAGGTAGTGAGCGTGTGTGTGTGTCTCTGTGTGTCTCTGTGTGTGTGTGTGTGTGTGTGTGTGTGTGCACATTCTGTGTATCTTCTAGTGGCAGCAGTGTTGGATTTATGCTCGGTCTGAGCAGAGCCCTGGTAAAACAGACTGAAATGAGTTGGGGGGGGGGGGGGTATTGAAATATTGATGGCCCCCCTCTCTATGTCCACTGCTAGCCCATTCATTATTCATTTTACCTTGAAGGTAGCATACGAGATGGTCCTCCTCGTCTCCGACAGCCTTCTCAGACAGATATGTGCTTTATTTTTTTATTTATTTTTTCTTGGGTGTTGGGATTCCGCTCAGGTCTGTTGACATTTTGCACCTGTCTAGCTTTGGTGATTCACAGACCAGACTTTAAAAAAAAAAAGATTTTTTTATTATTATTGACTAAGTCAACAAGCGCAAAAAAATGTGTGCGTGTGTGTTTTATAATCGTGAATAAACCCTTTGAAATCAATCTCTTCATGCGTATGGCTTCTGGAGACATATTGTCATTGTACAAGCTGCTTTGGAGTGAAGTGTATTTTCTAGCTTTAGACCATGAATCCCCAAATAAAAAGTTTTTTGCACATGAAAACTGTCTGGACCGATTGAAAATGTACATTAAACTGAAACATTATCTAAAAAGCCCAGAAAATGAGCTCATCCAATAAGGTCTTCTAAAAGCTGACATGTTCTTGCTTTGTTGTCCTGTACCATTAGGACTCTGTTTAGCTTTATGGTGGTTGTTTTTGTATTGCATTGTGCCGTGTTGTCCTTTATGCTCCGTGCTGCAATATGTTGGCCAGGGGGAAAAGGAGATTTATACCTCACTCTAGCACTGGCACATGGTGGATTAATAATGTAAATATTCCATATTTACAAGTTCCATGGGTGATTAGATTCATATTCGGCTGCGGTGTTATTGGCCGTGCTTGCAGTGCATTGTGGGCAGTTTCATAGAGCACTGCCAGCCTTTCCGGACTGTCTTTCTTGAGGGTTTTTCGATTTGGAGCTGGAATCTTATCAAGGCTGGCGCTCAACTGCGGCTGTATTCCGGCCAGGGACATCAGACTTTTTTTATTTTTTTATATAGAAAAGTGTGGAATTAAAAAGGGTGCGCTCTGGACATCAAAGATCTCACATTAATCCAAGAGGGAAACCGGCTCTGAGATGCATCGAACATCTCCTTGGGTTCTGCGCGGCTTCACCGTGAGATCCACGCTGGAATCGGGCTTCTAACACGAGGGGGTTTCTGAAGTCCTATCAGCTTACTGGACTGTGTTTTTTTTTTAATGCGCCGTGTAATGCGTATTCCAAACTTTGGCCTTCTTTAAAAGAATTAAAAGAAAATCCCCAAAAAACCCTTGGATGAACGCTCACATTAAACCGAGAGTGGATTGAAGGCTCTGGTGGAAAGTCCTAAATAACAGCACTGCACGAACGGCGTAAATCTCACCGGGGGAAAAAGAAAATAAAACCTACAATAAGCAAAGATCTTATCTGTCGTATATATTTTCCCGGAGAATAGTAATATATAGAGATAGCGATTGATAGATGAGCTCTCATATCTCGTTAAAATGACTTAAATGGATATGGACTTTAAGATTTAAAAAAAAAAAAAAACCTTAGAAGTATTACTACTTTCTTTGTTTGCCTGACAACTTTACTTTTTCTCCTCAAAAATAAAATCAACATGTCTGCTGCTGGAGTTTATATCCAAACATCTCCCTCTAAAGCCTTCACTGTGCGATTAGGAGGAATTGCTTTTTTTATGTTCCGCTACAACCCCCGTGTCTTGAAAGTTCACACAGCGGGGAAAGCGAGAGCACTAAAAACGCCTCCCCAAACATTGTGTGTTTCTATCAGAGAGTTAACAAGGTGTAGTTATGTGTTTCAAAGGCACTCTTTCTTGTGTTTATGTTGTTGTTTGGCTAAAGTGGACTGAAGGGGAATAGGTGGGCTGGCATTTCTAACGGTAAACCCGGGTATGAAAGGTTTCGCACTGGAACCAGACCATTGAACCTGATCTTCAAGATTTAAAAAAATATATATATATATAGTTTTTTATTGTTTAATGCAACCCAGAATTTGGAAAGAGTGAAAGGAGTATCTTTTCACATAATGTCCAAAATCTAGGGTCTGCCAATCAGATTATTTCCAGTCCTTGAAAAAATGTATATGAATAAATGATTTCCTCAGAAATGTAAAAAAAAAAAAAAACGAAGCACAGAATATAGTTTTATCGTTTAAAATTTCCAATGAGTTCCATGCCTGCATAATCCCTCCCCAAAGGAATGTTGAAATGAATGGAGAGGAGGTCCCTCTGGTCCTGCCTCTCACCTGCCAATGTTGAGATGGATGGCTGCTGCATGCTTGTGTGAAATGCTGCCGTGGACCTTTCCCAATTTTTTTTTATCTCTTACCAGATGAAGATTCGGAGCAGACCTGGACACATAAAAAGTATGTTTGTGCTTCCTTTCATTGTATTCCCATTCACCTGGAATGGCAGCCCGTATTCCAGCACGCAGCAGGTTTTAAACTGCATTATTTTCACTGTGTGCACTTTGAATTGAAACCATCTGTATCCCATTAAACCATATAAAATCAGTGTGGGCATTTTTTTCCCCAAATACATCCCAGAATTGAAAACTGCTAATACATTTTTGGATGGGTATTACAGAAAGGAAAGACCTTGGGTTTATAAATATGTTTCAGAGTTAATTCTGGCTTGTCGGTTTGAATTCATTGCACTAATGTTAAATGACCGCTGGGTCAGTCTTTACCCCTTACACTGTTTAATCTTCTTGAAAAAATAGCGGTAATTAGAGAGAAGAATGACGTGAAGTTAGAACTGACAGTTACTAACAGATGACATATGGTAGCCTTTGCTCCACATATTACAAATAGTAGTATAAGTTATAGTAGTAGTATTAGTGGTAATTGTAGTATTATTAGTGGTGATAGTAGCAGTAGTATTAGTGGTGATAGTAGTATTAGTGGTGATAGTAGCAGTAGTATTAGTGGTGATAGTAGTAGTAGTATTAGTGGTGATAGTAGTAGTAGTATTAGTGGTGATAGTAGTATTAGTGGTGATATTAGTGGTGATAGTAGCAGTAGTATTAGTGGTGATAGTAGTAGTAGTATTAGTGGTGATAGTAGCAGTAGTATTAGTGGTGATAGTAGCAGTAGTATTAGTGGTGATAGTAGCAGTAGTATTAGTGGTGATAGTAGCAGTAGTATTAGTGGTGATAGTAGCAGTAGTATTAGTGGTGATAGTAGCAGTAGTATTAGTGGTGATAGTAGTAGTATTAGTGGTGATAGTAGTATTAGTGGTGATAGTAGCAGTAGTATTAATGGTGATAGTAGTAGTAGTATTAGTGGTGATAGTAGCAGTAGTATTAATGGTGATAGTAGTAGTAGTATTAGTGGTGATAGTAGCAGTAGTATTAGTGGTGATAGTAGCAGTAGTATTAGTGGTGATAGTAGCAGTAGTATTAGTGGTGATAGTAGTAGTAGTATTAGTGGTGATAGTAGTAGTAGTATTAGTGGTGATAGCAGTATTAGTGGTGATAGCAGTATTAGTGGTGATATTAGTGGTGATAGTAGCAGTAGTATTAGTGGTGATAGTAGTAGTAGTATTAGTGGTGATAGTAGTATTAGTGGTGATAGTAGCAGTAGTATTAGTGGTGATAGTAGCAGTAGTATTAGTGGTGATAGTAGCAGTAGTATTAGTGGTGATAGTAGCAGTAGTATTAGTGGTGATAGTAGTATTAGTGGTGATAGTAGCAGTAGTATTAGTGGTGATAGTAGTATTAGTGGTGATAGTAGTAGTAGTAGTAGTAGTAGTGGTGATAGTAGTATTAGTGGTGATATTAGTGGTGATAGTAGCAGTAGTATTAGTGGTGATAGTAGTAGTAGTATTAGTGGTGATAGTAGTAGTAGTAGTAGTAGTGGTGATAGTAGTATTAGTGGTGATATTAGTGGTGATAGTAGCAGTAGTATTAGTGGTGATAGTAGCAGTAGTATTAGTGGTGATGGTAGCAGTAGTATTAGTGGTGATAGCAGTAGTATTAGTGGTGATAGTAGCAGTAGTATTAGTGGTGATAGTAGCAGTAGTATTAGTGGTGATAGTAGCAGTAGTATTAGTGGTGATAGTAGCAGTAGTATTAGTGGTGATAGTAGCAGTAGTATTAGTGGTGATAGTAGCAGTAGTATTAGTGGTGATAGTAGCAGTAGTATTAGTGGTGATAGTAGCAGTAGTATTAGTGGTGATAGTAGCAGTAGTATTAGTGGTGATAGTAGTAGTAGTATTAGTGGTGATAGTAGCAGTAGTATTAGTGGTGATAGTAGTAGTATTAGTGGTGATAGTAGTATTAGTGGTGATAGTAGTAGTATTCGTGGTGATAGTAGTATTAGTGGTGATAGTAGTATTAGTGGTGATAGTAGCAGTAGTATTAGTGGTGATCGTAGCAGTAGTATTAGTGGTGATAGTAGTAGTAGTATTAGTGGTGATATTAGTGGTGATAGTAGCAGTAGTATTAGTGGTGATAGTAGTAGTAGTATTAGTGGTGATAGTAGCAGTAGTATTAGTGGTGATAGTAGCAGTAGTATTAGTGGTGATAGTAGCAGTAGTATTAGTGGTGATAGTAGCAGTAGTATTAGTGGTGATAGTAGCAGTAGTATTAGTGGTGATAGTAGCAGTAGTATTAGTGGTGATAGTAGCAGTAGTATTAGTGGTGATAGTAGTAGTAGTATTAGTGGTGATAGTAGCAGTAGTATTAGT
Organism: Ilyophis sp. 1 JC-2022; assembly: GCA_022702515.1. Taxonomy (NCBI): domain Eukaryota; kingdom Metazoa; phylum Chordata; class Actinopteri; order Anguilliformes; family Synaphobranchidae; genus Ilyophis; species Ilyophis sp. 1 JC-2022. Next base: position 50,560,538 of record CM040400.1, on the reverse strand, counting down.
GGTGATAGTAGTAGTATTAGTGGTGATAGTAGCAGTAGTATTAGTGGTGATAGTAGTAGTATTCGTGGTGATAGTAGTATTAGTGGTGATAGTAGTATTAGTGGTGATAGTAGCAGTAGTATTAGTGGTGATCGTAGCAGTAGTATTAGTGGTGATAGTAGTAGTAGTATTAGTGGTGATATTAGTGGTGATAGTAGCAGTAGTATTAGTGGTGATAGTAGTAGTAGTATTAGTGGTGATAGTAGCAGTAGTATTAGTGGTGATAGTAGCAGTAGTATTAGTGGTGATAGTAGCAGTAGTATTAGTGGTGATAGTAGCAGTAGTATTAGTGGTGATAGTAGCAGTAGTATTAGTGGTGATAGTAGCAGTAGTATTAGTGGTGATAGTAGTAGTAGTATTAGTGGTGATAGTAGTATTAGTGGTGATAGTAGCAGTAGTATTAGTGGTGATAGTAGCAGTAGTATTAGTGGTGATAGTAGCAGTAGTATTAGTGGTGATAGTAGTAGTAGTATTAGTGGTGGTAGTAGTATTAGTGGTGATAGCAGTATTAGTGGTGATATTAGTGGTGATAGTAGCAGTAGTATTAGTGGTGATAGTAGCAGTAGTATTAGTGGTGATAGTAGCAGTAGTATTAGTGGTGATAGTAGCAGTAGTATTAGTGGTGATAGTAGTAGTAGTATTAGTGGTGATAGTAGCAGTAGTATTAGTGGTGATAGTAGTAGTATTAGTGGTGATAGTAGTATTAGTGGTGATAGTAGTAGTATTCGTGGTGATAGTAGTATTAGTGGTGATAGTAGTATTAGTGGTGATAGTAGCAGTAGTATTAGTGGTGATCGTAGCAGTAGTATTAGTGGTGATAGTAGTAGTAGTATTAGTGGTGATATTAGTGGTGATAGTAGCAGTAGTATTAGTGGTGATAGTAGTAGTAGTATTAGTGGTGATAGTAGCAGTAGTATTAGTGGTGATAGTAGCAGTAGTATTAGTGGTGATAGTAGCAGTAGTATTAGTGGTGATAGTAGCAGTAGTATTAGTGGTGATAGTAGCAGTAGTATTAGTGGTGATAGTAGCAGTAGTATTAGTGGTGATAGTAGCAGTAGTATTAGTGGTGATAGTAGCAGTAGTATTAGTGGTGATAGTAGTAGTAGTATTAGTGGTGATAGTAGCAGTAGTATTAGTGGTGATAGTAGTAGTATTAGTGGTGATAGTAGCAGTAGTATTAGTGGTGATAGTAGTAGTATTCGTGGTGATAGTAGTATTAGTGGTGATAGTAGTATTAGTGGTGATAGTAGCAGTAGTATTAGTGGTGATCGTAGCAGTAGTATTAGTGGTGATAGTAGTAGTAGTATTAGTGGTGATATTAGTGGTGATAGTAGCAGTAGTATTAGTGGTGATAGTAGTAGTAGTATTAGTGGTGATAGTAGCAGTAGTATTAGTGGTGATAGTAGCAGTAGTATTAGTGGTGATAGTAGCAGTAGTATTAGTGGTGATAGTAGCAGTAGTATTAGTGGTGATAGTAGCAGTAGTATTAGTGGTGATAGTAGCAGTAGTATTAGTGGTGATAGTAGTAGTAGTATTAGTGGTGATAGTAGTATTAGTGGTGATAGTAGCAGTAGTATTAGTGGTGATAGTAGCAGTAGTATTAGTAGTGATAGTAGCAGTAGTATTAGTGGTGATAGTAGTAGTAGTATTAGTGGTGATAGTAGTATTAGTGGTGATAGTAGCAGTATTAGTCGTGATATTAGTGGTGATAGTAGCAGTAGTATTAGTGGTGATAGTAGCAGTAGTATTAGTGGTGATAGTAGCAGTAGTATTAGTGGTGATAGTAGCAGTAGTATTAGTGGTGATAGTAGCAGTAGTATTAGTGGTGATAGTAGTAGTAGTATTAGTGGTGATAGTAGTATTAGTGGTGATAGTAGCAGTAGTATTAGTGGTGATAGTAGTAGTAGTATTAGTGGTGATAGTAGTAGTAGTATTAGTGGTGATAGTAGTATTAGTGGTAGTAGTGGTGATATTAGTGGTGATAGTAGCAGTAGTATTAGTGGTGATAGTAGCAGTAGTATTAGTGGTGATAGTAGCAGTAGTATTAGTGGTGATAGTAGCAGTAGTATTAGTGGTGATAGTAGCAGTAGTATTAGTGGTGATAGTAGTAGTAGTATTAGTGGTGATAGTAGTAGTAGTATTAGTGGTGATAGTAGTATTAGTGGTAGTAGTGGTGATAGTAGTATTAGTGGTGATATTAGTGGTGATAGTAGCAGTAGTATTAGTGGTGATAGTAGCAGTAGTATTAGTGGTGATAGTAGCAGTAGTATTAGTGGTGATAGTAGCAGTAGTATTAGTGGTGATAGTAGTAGTAGTATTAGTGGTGATAGTAGCAGTAGTATTAGTGGTGATAGTAGCAGTAGTATTAGTGGTGATAGTAGCAGTAGTATTAGTGGTGATAGTAGCAGTAGTATTAGTGGTGATAGTAGCAGTAGTATTAGTGGTGATAGTAGCAGTAGTATTAGTGGTGATAGTAGCAGTACTATTAGTGGTGATAGTAGTAGTATTAGTGGTGATAGTAGCAGTAGTATTCGTGGTGATAGTAGTAGTATTAGTGGTGATAGTAGCAGTAGTATTAGTGGTGATAGTAGTAGTATTCGTGGTGATAGTAGTATTAGTGGTGATAGTAGCAGTAGTATTAGTGGTGATAGTAGCAGTAGTATTAGTGGTGATAGTAGCAGTAGTATTAGTGGTGATAGTAGCAGTAGTATTAGTGGTGATAGTAGTAGTATTAGTGGTGATAGTAGCAGTAGTATTCGTGGTGATGGTAGCAGTAGTATTAGTGGTGATAGTAGCAGAGTAGTATTAGTGGTGATAGTAGCAGAGTAGTATTAGTGGTGATAGTAGCAGAGTAGTATTAGTGGTGATAGTAGCAGTAGTATTAGTGGTGATAGTAGCAGTAGTATTAGTGGTGATAGTAGCAGTAGTATTAGTGGTGATAGTAGCAGTAGTATTAGTGGTGATAGTAGTATTAGTGGTGATAGTAGTATTAGTGGTGATAGTAGCAGTAGTGATAGTAGCAGTAGTATTAGTGGTGATAGTAGTAGTAGTTTTAGTGGTGATAGTAGCTGTAGTTTTAGTGGTGATAGTAGCAGTAGTGATAGTAGTAGTAGTTTTAGTGGTGATAGTAGCAGTAGTATTAGTGGTGATAGTAGCAGTAGTATTAGTGGTGATAGTAGTAGTAGTATTAGTGGTGATAGTAGCAGTAGTATTAGTGGTGATAGTAGTATTAGTGGTGATAGTAGTAGTAGTATTAGTGGTGATAGTAGTATTAGTGGTGATAGTAGTAGTAGTATTAGTGGTGATAGTAGCAGTAGTATTAGTGGTGATAGTAGCAGTAGTATTAGTGGTGATAGTAGTAGTATTAGTGGTAATAGTAGCAGTAGTATTAGTGGTGATAGTAGTATTAGTGGTGATAGTAGTAGTATTAGTGGTGATAGTAGCAGTAGTATTCGTGGTGATGGTAGCAGTAGTATTAGTGGTGATGGTAGCAGAGTAGTATTAGTGGTGATAGTAGCAGAGTAGTATTAGTGGTGATGGTAGCAGTAGTATTAGTGGTGATGGTAGCAGTAGTATTAGTGGTGATAGTAGCAGTAGTATTAGTGGTGATAGTAGCAGTAGTATTAGTGGTGATAGTAGCAGTAGTATTAGTGGTGATAGTAGCAGTAGTATTAGTGGTGATAGTAGCAGTAGTATTAGTGGTGATAGTAGCAGTAGTGATAGTAGTAGTAGTTTTAGTGGTGATAGTAGCAGTAGTATTAGTGGTGATAGTAGCAGTAGTATTAGTGGTGATAGTAGCAGTAGTATTAGTGGTGATAGTAGCAGTAGTATTAGTGTTGATAGTAGTAGTATTAGTGGTGATAGTAGCAGTAGCGTTTAAAAATTATTTTAAAAATGATAAATTCACATACCATAGATTCACTGTAGTGTCTTACTGTTGCAGTGAATCATAGCGGCAGTACAACCTTACTGTAGGTCACACTAAAGCACAATTGGTGCTAAACTATCTAACTATATCAAACACTGCTGGTTTAAGGATAGGAGCTACCAGAAACTCGGCACAGGAAGTGCCTTGATCCTTGCAAGCAGCGTATAGTCTGAACAGATGGGCTTTGTGCCTGAGACTGTAGATTACTGTGCTATGTTTTAGACTAGAATGGATCCCCCTTTATGACAGAATTGCAGGAAATCAGATGGGGCACTTTTACAGGCGGAGGCATGCTCTTGAAAGAAAGTTGTTTCCAAAATGTTTGTCCACTTACATTTGGAACACAGTAAAAAACACTTACGTTTTATTATTTTATTTTATTTTTTGAACGGTCTGATCTCTGTAGACTTTCACCCGGTTTGACATCAGTGTTTTTGAATTTACCGCAGGTAATTTTTTAATTTAATTTTTTTTTGCATATTTGTTAGAAGATGATTCTTCTGAACGTGCGCTCTGTGGTTTACCCTGCAGAGGGTGATGTTGTCCAGAGAATTGTCTTATCTGTTGCTGTGGTCACAAGCTGTTTGTACACTCTGGCGCTCTTCATGGGGCTCTCCTGTGTGTAAGCCTTGATGTTAAATCTGCCGTTTTTGTCAAACTGCAGTAATTATATTTATGAATTCCACATGTCTCTGCTCCGTGAGTTTGTATAAACACTGGTCAGTTTTGACTCTGTCTGTCATAAGCAGAGCGGTGGAAGAGTTTCAAACTTTGCCCTGTTTTTCATTAGTCATCACTGCTGAAGAATAAGACCTCTAAGATGTGTGTGTGTGTGTGTGTATGTATCTATAGTACATATACAAACACATGTACAGGAAGGACATATCTGTTGGAGCCAATATGTGAGAAGACGAATAACTAAAATGTGTGTGTCCATATAATGACTTTTATGCAAACGTGTAAGGATATTATCTGTTGGAGCAAATATGTAAGAAAGCGAATAACTAAAATTGTGTTACAGCGCTCTATTACAGTGTAAGGCAGGTGAGGATTTCCATTGGCTTGGATTAATTTTTGTTGACATCTTTTACTGAGTATATTTTAATATTACAATACAGGCGTTTAGCAGACTCTGCTATTCTTCGCGACTTGCACCTTTTTTGCATGTTTACATCAATTGATACGGCTGGATACCGAATCAATTCATGTTTACCTTTTGCTCAAAGGTAAAATGGCAGTGTCTCACCTGGGAATGAAACCTGCAACCTTTAGGTTACGTGGCCAGTTTCTTGCCCATTATACTGCAGTAACTGCACTGTTTAAGATTTGATGCAAAGAGTAATGGCGTGCACATTATTATCATAGGAAGCTGTTATTTAAAAATAGTTTCCGTGTGTTGTCAGTAATGATCTTTACCCATTTTGGTTTCAGAATGTATGGCCCAACAAGTACAGTGTCGCATTGATTGATTTTTTCTCAGAGCTGGAAGTCGGTCATCGATAAGGAACGGTTGTAAATGTCTCCCTCCTCCCTTTATTATCATCCTCTGGTCATTTTACAGACTGTCAGCTTAGTAGTTAGCATTTTAAAGTGTCAGAGTGGGTGCATTAGCATTAGCATGTGATGGCAAGGGGAAACGCAAAATAACGACCGACTATTTTCAGCTGCTGTCATGTGAGTAATGATAGATAAAGCTCATAGGTGGACAGCAGTGTCATCGAAAACTGATCCCCCTCAGCCCCCCCACCGCCGCCACCGCCAACACCCGCCCGCGGTCACGGTTGCAACCTTGCGTGGCCATTTTGTGCCGATGATTCGGCGGAGCGGAGAAGAGGCGGTTAACGCTCGGCGCGGCGCAGAGCCATGCGCTAAGCGCTCGCTCACTGGAGTATGAAGACACTTCATCTTGCCTGACAGTCTGACCACCGCTGCCTGTTCGGATGTGTTCAGAATACCTTCAGTGAATCGCAAATAAATCAGAGAAAGGACTCCACCTCCCCCTCCTCATCAGGCCCCTTTATCCAGAACCGAATAAGCAGTATGGGAATAGGAAAGGGTACGTGGGGGGGGTCCAGCTTGGGCCAAACCCCCTTCCCCCCCTAAAACCCCCCCTCTCTCTTCCTCCTGCATCAAATTGTCACACATTCTCTTTTCCATTTACATTTATCTCTTACGGGGGTGGAGAGACAAAAAAAAAAGTAAAAAGAAAGAAAAAAAGGAATTATTTTGCTCTTTTTATGGTGTGCAGCTTCTTGTTATGACATTATCAGGTGTAATTTTAATTTAAATGTCATGGGTGTGAGTGATTTTCCCAATTAACGCGTGCGCAGGGGGGGGGATGGACCCACCCGCGACCGGTAAAAGGGAAGAGGAAGCGCCGCCGTTCTCCTCTCGCTCGCCCGTTCGCTCGCTCGGTGTGGCGTGCATTGCTGTTAGAGCGATACGGGGGGGAAGTGCAGCTCCACGCTTATCCAGTGTTGGAAATAGAGGGGGGGTATTATCAGGACAGCCACCCCCCCTCTTACATCCTCCATCCTCCATCTTCTCTCCTGCATGGGTAGCCTCAAACCTTGTGTTCATCCACAGATAACCAATTATCATGCAGCCCTGGCCTTATCTCCTGAACAGGCATGATATTGCAGTGTGAAAGGGGTGTATATTGCGTGTGTGCTAGCGGTGTGTATATTGCGTGTGTGCTAGCGGTGTGTATATTGCGTGTGTGCTAGCGGTGTGTATATTGCGTGTGTGCTAGCAGTGTGTATATTGCGTGTGTGCTAGCGGTGTGTATATTGCGTGTGTGCTAGCGGTGTGTATATTGCGTGTGTGCTAGCGGTGTGTATATTGCGTGTGTGCTAGCGGTGTGTATATTGCGTGTGTGCTAGCGGTGTGTATATTGCGTGTGTGCTAGCGGTGTGTATATTGCGTGTGTGCTAGCGGTGTGTATATTGCGTGTGTGCTAGCATGTATAATGTGTCTGTGAAACTGCTTGCGCCGTTGTGCGTGCGCGCGTGTATACCGTACGCGAGTGTCAGCACTTTGTGTTTATGTGCCATTTAATGCTCTGTCCCAGTTCACCTTCCCCCGGTTGACCGGGTCCCTGCCGGGTACCTTTGGGAACGGGCTCCCGGGCCCCCGGTCGTTCCTGCAGGACGGAGACAGACGCTCACAGGATAAACTTGGCTGCAGAAGATCAGCATTTATTCAGCTCATCTCTAAATGCTCAGGCCCATTTGTAGCCTGTCGGCAGGCCAGTCCCCCGGTCCCTATTACCTGCTTCAGGCCCGTCGTTACTCACTGCCTTCTGCACTCATTCAGCCAGGTCCTGTGTGTGTGTGTGTGTGTGTGTGCGCGCTTGTGAGTGCGTGTGTGCCCTTGTGAGTGCGTGTGTGCCCTTGTGAGTGCGTGTGTGCGCTTGTGAGTGTGTGTGTGCGCTTGTGAGTGTGTGTGTGCGCTTGTGAGTGTGTGTGCGCTTGTGAGTGTGTGTGCGCTTGTGAGTGTGTGTGCGCTTGTGAGTGTGTGTGCGCTTGTGAGTGTGTGTGCGCTTGTGAGTGTGTGTGCCCTTGTGAGTGCGTGTGTGCGCTTGTGAGTGAGTGAGTGTGTGTGTGTGCTTGTGTGTGTGTGCTTGTGTGTGCGCGCTTGTGAGTGAGCTTGTGAGTGGGGGATTAAGTGATGGTCCAATGTTTGTTTTACTGCCTTTGACAGATGGGGCATAGCCCTGAATATAGATTCATAGCTTTAAAAAATAATAATAATAATAATTAAATAACTAAGCAAACTGTGGTTATCTCCTGATGTTGAGGTGTTTCAGGGCCATGGTAGTAATTTGTTGTTCTGTAGTAAAATGCACCAATCGTAGCGCTGGGACTTGTGGGTTATTTATTGCAACCAAAAATCATTGTGCAAAGCAGGAAAGAGGTTTCCTTGGCGTTGGCTAGAGTGAGTGATACGAAACCACTCAGGCACTACTTAACTTTCCCGATATCCTTTCTGGAAGTTGTTTGGCGGACGACAATGTGTGTCGTCTCATTAAAAAGGTACGTGTTTGCATACTACGGGAAAAGCAGTATTATCATAGAAGATCAGCCCTCGGCATTTCATTGAAGATGAAGCTAAAGATTTGAACATTTTTCTGTACTACAATCATTAGTGAAATGGCGCTATGTGCTGATTGCAGCCGTACTGTATGTATGTACATGTACCCAAACTTGCAGACATCAAAGGAGCACAGGTTACTTAGAGAGGAATTAGCAGTCAGAGCCTCTGTTTACTTGTTAGGCTGTTAATGATGACTCTGCACCACGCCTGGCAGCTAATCCAAAAGGTAAAATAATGTTTTAAATATAAAGGCATTGGGGGCTCATTTCAGCCTGGAGGTGCTGAGATCAAATAATTCAGGTCTGAATTCGTAGAAAAGATCTAGGCCGCAGGTAGAAACAACGCAATGTAAGGTTATAATGATGTGTGTATATAAATATATATATATATATATATATATATATATATATTCGCGAACTGAAATGCGCACAGTATATAAAGTGAATAAAAAGTATATTTGTAGATGTTTTCGAAAATGCCTCTGCTAATCTAGGTTTTATGTGTTAAAATAATGTATTCAGTCAGGCTGAACGTCAAAATTGTTTCTCAAAACAATTGCCCACCTCTATGACCAGGCCCTTCCAGCTGTGTCTCCTATGGCCTCCTGGGAGCCAGTTGTTGGAGGTGAAGTGCACGGGGTCAAGTTCAGCCTGGTCGGGTCGAGCACGTCACTACCTAGCCAGCAGGGTCCTTGAGTGAGTGGAGGCTGCCTGTCTGATTGGGGAAATGTGTGTGTGTGTGTGTTGTAAATATAACTCTCGCGCACACACACACACACACACACACGACTGTGCAGAGGATAAGGACACTGACCCTGTACAGTGTGGCTGAACACAGTCACTCCCATCAGGCCTATGTACGAGGCCTAAGCAGACACTCCTTAAAGGTGTAAAGTCCAAATAATAGCCCAAGCCACAACACGTCTTTCACCGCCACAGACTGCATAACACCACCAAATCCGCACAGGCAGTCGCTCTATTTCCCCATCAGTGTGGTATGAGTCTGAGTTTTTCATAGAGGAAGTGTGCGTTCTGAAAATGTCCTGGATTGCTCTGCAAAAGAAGACACATTTCTGAATGTGTAAAAATGTGTTTCTGGCACTTAAAAATAGGACCTTGTGTCTTTCTTTCCCTCACACACGCGTCACACACACACACACGCACACGCACACGCACACGCACACGCACATGCACATGCGCACATGCACACACACTCACTCACTCTTTCATGCTGAGCGTGGGGCTCAACACACCTGGAACAGATGAAGGGTCTTTCATCTTTCGGGGGCGATGCTGAGGTCAGTGTGTGCTGGCACAGGGAAGGAGTTTACAGGGGAGGAGCTATAAGCAGTGGAAGAAATGAAGTGAAATTGGATCCCTCCTATGATTGGCAGGTGCCAGAGAGAGAGAGTTTTATTGCAGCCGACCGGCCTTCAAGCTACTCGGCTCCTTTTATTTCACATGTACGTCCCACCAACCTGCTTTACTGTATAGCTCCTCAGAGAGATAACACACACATACACATGTGCATCACACACACGCACAGGCGCACACAACACATGGATGCATACACCATACACGCACATGTGCAACAGACGTGTACACGCATTACATAGACTCTTACACGCGAATGCACGCACACAACACGGATGCATACACTTGCATGCACGGACACGTAACGCAGACGCATACACACTCCCACACACACACTTTCTGCCTTATCTATCAACAGTCCCTGTAACCGCATCTATCTAAGTGCGAAGCTTGTAGTTCCTCTGTTTCAATATATATAATACGCTGAATTGAGGTGAGTTTAGTGCCATTTGGACTGGTGGAGGCAGTGGACTTTGTCCCTGAGCCAACATAATGAGGCTGTTGTAGTATGAGGAAGCTGCGGGTTGTGTGTGTGCGCGTGCATTGCTCCTATTGAGTTTCCATAGATGAATGAATACCCAGCTTATGTTCTGGATTTTTACATTGATTTTGACATTCCATAAGAGGCTGTTTCCATCATGGGCAGTATCCTAGCTTATCCCGTGTGTGCGTTTCTGTACGTGTGTCTCAATCAATTTCAGCCGATGGAGAATTAGCTCCGGTCTCTCTCCCCCCCCCCGTAAACTTTTCAATGCAGGTGAAATTCCTTGTGAAATTACCCCTCAATTTAGCGCCCTCAGGGGGGGGGCGGCACCACGTCTCTGGGGCGTGGAAATCAATGAGATCATTGTGTGGAATTGAGCTGCGCGTTCGTGCCGCGCTTCCCGGAGGAAAGGCCACAGTTAGGGTAATGCTCTAATGGCATGGGACCGGGTCCGGGATATCTCCCGCTCTTATCTGAGGCAGATCAATGCTCAACAGCAGCGTCGTTTAACCCTTCCCACGCAGTACACCACCCCCGCACGCACGCACACGCGCACACACACACGCGCACACACACACACCTCACCTGTCTCTGAGGCTCTTTTTCAGGAACCACCTCAGCGGTTGCCGTTCAGGTCCATGTCAGGGGGGGGCGGGGCGGGTGATGTCTGGAGTGTCTAATGGGTTCACACACCCAAAGCTGCCCCTCCCCACTCACAGATCCACCCACCACTGTGGGCTGTGCTGACTTCTAAGCCTTTAACCTTGCAGTGGTAGCCCGGGGGCATCCCCCGCGCGTCCGCCATGTACAAACCTTGAGTTGTTTTAATGCAGGTCATGGGGAAAACACGTATTGAGCCTGACAGGGTTTCTGCATGTATAATGCAACAGGAAATGTTGTCCCCCCACCCCCTTCCCTCTGTGCATAATGCTGCGACATAATGCGCCGCGACGCTGCTTGTGGCAACGTCAACCCGTCGATACCGACCGTAGGACACCTGTGCACGCAGGAAGCAGCGAGAGAAAGTTACGCGAAAAACAAACGCTAATATTAACCGGTGCGTGTGTCATTGCCATCGGTGTGATATTAGCTTAGCCTGTTTTAATGGCTAATGCGTTTGTGTGTCCAGGGAAAGATGTTCGCTGTGAATCCTCTATGGCAGTATGGTGCTGTTCTGTACTGTTGGCACTCGATTAGCCTAGCCTCTCCACAGAATCTTGGCTAAAGGGCCCAAGTTTCAGCGAAGCAAAATGTATTGCGTACAGTAGTTCTCATTGGGACGCGACGAATCGGCAGGAACAGCATTGCGATTGTTTGTGTCAGATTTGTGAGATAACTGAGGAAATTAATGTAGTTCCTGAAATGCTTGGTCGGAAATTAGATGGTGTGATTGTTTTCCCACGTCGCCCCGCCGGAGGTGCTGATAACCGCTGATCTCCTTCTCTTTTGCTAATGAAAAAAAGACCCATGTGGAAACAGAAAAGCCACTCCAAAAAAAGCTGTAATTAAATTCTCTTTCTCAACCCTAACCCCCTCTTAGCCACAGTTAACTTTCCCCAAAGAACCTAAATACTGTACTATGGCCCCTAAAAACCAAATCACAAGGTATATTTTGATTGTTTCCCGCCTAAAATCCAAACCATGATCAGCACTCCCCAACCCCCATCCTTACCCCCAAACGTCCAGAAGAACACTGATCCAGACCTTGGAGATTAAATCAATTTCCACTCAATCTAAACTTTGGGGCTACTGGGTGGCTTTTCCTGTTAAGGGACCCCAGTCTAGTGCACAGATGGGGTCCCACCTGTGAATTAGATTGGTGGAAAAGTAATAATGGACAAGCACTTTAGCAACGACAACATTTTTTAGTCCACTGGAAATTACCCTCGATCTACCACATCAAGCATTTATTTATTGCCGCCATTTTCCTACGTGGTGACGTTCCTTCAGGAGCTGAAAGTGAAGCAGGAAATAAGCCACGAATGTTAATTTGAATACGGCGGTGATGCTTATGAGAGTTGGCATTGAGGGACATAAAACGCTTGACTCTACCCTACTGTCTTGCATAAGTAACATTACGGCGGGGCGTTCAGTTGAAGTTGTTTTCCGATGTACAGAGGAGAACACTGCTGCAAACCGCCATTACAGAAAAATGGGAACGGCTCGCTGGATCGTGATATGTTTGAAATGCTATTCAGCATTGCGCCATTCAAAATCACCTCAAGGCCCCGGTGTTCTGCGAAACCTCATTTGCCGTCGCTATTTTCTCTTATGATGATATTACTACCTTAACAGTGCAACCAGCCACTGCTGGTTACAAACTCTGTAAACACAGCCAGGCTTCAACTAATGAGTCGATTGGTTTACTTGCTGTGAAAAACTACTGACAAGAAAGGGCCAATTCTGAAAACAAGGCTTTGCTGTTTTCTTGGGCTTCTTGTCTATTAGGTATCAAAGCAAGCTTTCATTTTCTCTCTATGCCCAGTTTCAGATCTCCAGAAGGTTCCATATGAAGAAATGTGTATTTTAAATGGGGGAAAATTGACGGTATTATTCTTGGAAAAGAAGGCATCTTTGAATGGCAGTAAGTGTTAAAAGTGCTAGGCTACTTGATATTTCTGTTATAGCCCAAAGCTTTTTTTGTTTTGTTGTTAATCTATCATAAAAATAACTATCATTATTTTTACTTGGTGTTTGCAAGTTACCGTGTACAGTTCCAGGGGGTATGTATGCATGTATGTCTATGTGCATTTGTATGCAGTTATATAATAGTGAGGGGTAATGAAGTCAGAAGTGAGCATATTCCCACTTCTTCCGCTGCTGAAACGGGAATTATAATCCAGTCTCAATCTATCAGCTGGCCTGATCACAAATGCACGCAACAGCCTACCTAACACACACACACACACACACACACACACACACACACACACACACACACACACACACACACACACAGTCTTGTATTCATATCTTTGTGGGGACGTCCTAAACCTAAACCTAGCCCTAAACCTAACCCTTGTATTTCTATCATTATTGGGACTTCCTAAACCTAACCCTAAACCTAACTCTAAACATAACCTTTGACCCCTAATCCTTGTATTTCTATCATTATTGGGACTTCCTAAACCTAACCCTAAATTCTAAACCTAACCCTAAACATAACCTTTGACCCCTAATCCTAAGCATAATTGTAACCCTAGCCCTAAACCCAACCCCTAAAATTTACTTTTTTTCCCTAAATGGGACTAAATGTCCCCATGACGTAGGCTAAACATGCACACACACACACACACACACACACACACACACACACACACACACACACACACACACACACACACACACACACACTATGAGCTGGCCTGATCGCAAATGCACACAGCAGCCTACCTTTTCTGCACTCAGTCTGCAAGGTTTTGTGATTGAATTTAAATAGCCGAAGATGACGTTCTGTCTCTTCCTACCTCGGCACACAACACGCACGCATATGCACACATACGCACACACACACACTTTCTTTTATCTCTTTCTCTCTCCCCCTCTTTTCTATTTCTGCCCCATTAAAGCTGAACCTCCATTTTGCTTCTTCAGTGCTGCATGTAAATTGTAAGAAACACTGATCAGAACTTATTACAAAATGGAGCCTTGCTTGTAAGAAGAGGCGCATGTGAGCGAATTGGCAGGGGGGGGGGGCGGGGTGGTGTTGTTGTATGTGTTGGGGAGCAGGGTGGTTGTGGTTGGGGGGAGCCAGCCGGAGAATGTTGCTTTGTGGCAGGGATGGGAAAATGAGATTTTTTATTTTTTTTTCATTTTTATGGGGAAGGGGGGTATTGGTGGTGGTGCCGGTGCCACCATCATTCTATTTCTTCTTTTTTTTTTTTTGATAAGGAGGAAGGAAATTATAAAGATTTGTGTTTTTTTTTTTGTTTTTTTTGGCAGAGTGTCGTTCTGTTCTTCTCTGTCTGTATCTGTCTGGCTGCCTGTACCCTTCCCCATTTTTATCTGCCCACCCGAGTTCTCCTCGCTGTCCAAACTCAAGGTTACCGTGTGCACAGACGTTTAACCAAGCGGGGAGTTACCAAAGCATTTTACGTGAATTTGATCTCACGCAGCACGTCTGTCTCAGGCCATTATACATTCATGTGTTCGTCCACTCCCCCCCCCCCCCCCCCCCCCAAACGTTCTCTCATACTCTCTTCCTGTTTCTCTCTCTCACTCACACACACACACACCTGATAAATGAACATGACCTTGAAGGAATACATGTGTTAGAAGATCATTTTGTCCCCCTCTTGCTCTGTCCATTCCATCTGAACGCAAGCAACGTTGGCAAAAAATTCTGAGAATCTGAGAATCAATATAATATTCTAATATTTTAACAAAAATGGACGCCACTAATATTTACGTGAGAGCTCATGGGTAACTGAGGAAGTTATGTCTCGTGTTCCTTTGACCGGCAAGGGAGTGCTTACTTTTTTAAATAAAAAAATAAAAACGTGTTTGCACCTTGTGAGTATTTATTAAAAAGAGAGGCAGTAATTGTGGATATTGAGCTCTGCTTATTCCCACAGCTTTCTGTGCAGGTTCCATTGGAGAACATTAGACCCCCGTGCTGAGTCTGACTTTTCTGTTTCTTAGGACCTGTGTTCAGTGAGACACAATGTGTACACTATCCTTGCTCACACGCGTGCACACATGCACACACTCCAATGTAGGAACACACACATGCTTATGCACAAAAACATGCACACACACAAATGCCAAAGTAACATGTAATAACAGCATAACGTTTAAAATGACATGAAGCAACATAATATTGCACATTAAAAAGCAAAAATAATAAATAATCGTAATAATCCTCTTGACTCCATAGGCATTGAGGTTTTGTTTTTTTTGACATTAACTCTGAGGTGACTTATGAAAACATAAGAGAAATGTTCCTTTTGCGTCACGGGGGCAAAACTTAAGACTTAATGCAATCAAGAAGGGCGAAGAGATGTCATATTGAAGCACAATGTTACCGTTCAGATTTTCACGCGAGCCGTTGTTAATACTGCGCAGGAAGATTAGCGGAAATTATCATTTGGTTTTAGTGCCCCTGCCGAGCGAGGTTGTGACCCGTAGATTTGTGTCTGTATCAGAGGAAGCTGATAATGTTGGGCTCCCGTGCTGTCCCTTTCTCTCTGCTCCCCCTCATGTCACTGTCTGACTCACAATGACGTTGCAGTGCCTCTGTGACGACAGTAGATGGCGTACCTCGTTCAGGGTTTTTTTTTTTTTTTTCTTTCTCTTCCCTGGCGTTCCGTCGGCGCTCTCTCTCTCTCTCTCTTTCTCTCTTTCTCTCTTTCTCTCTTTCTCTCTTTCTCTCTCTCTCTCGCTCACTCGCTCGCCCATGGCTTGCACTGGCACTTGTTTGGAGCCTCTCTGCCTGCCCCCCTGCCCCCTCTCCCACCTCTTCCTACGGGGCATGTTCACCGGGGTGGCAGTTCTAACAAGCAGGCGGGGCTCACGCATCCCCAGAATGAGCCCAGTCTAAAATAAAAGGGTGCGTGTCTTTGTGCAAGGGAGTTTGCATACGTGTGTGTATATCTGGATAGCTAGGTGCGTGTGTGCGCGCATGCGGTTAGGGCGACTAACATCTCCCAGCGAACTGCAGTTCGGCCAAATATGAAATTAATTAGTATGGCGTGACTCAGTAAGGCCCGGGGTTAACTTATCACACACTCATCTATTATTTATTTCAGAGACAGGCAATGGTAGAATGGGGGAAAAAAAGCAGACAGAGCATCCGTGTGTGGTTATAACCATAGATATATAAACGTTTATTTATCTATGGTTATAACGGTGTCTTTCTTACTCGGCGCTAAATTTGATACCCTGGCACGCTGCCGTGGGGTTTGAGTATTTTACGTGCCGCTGTGGATAGGTCTCTTCACCTGTCCGAACTAGGGACAGGGAGCACCTGGTCACCTGCTGGCACTGGTGTGGGACTGTGGAGCGCTGTTGCTGTAACCCGAGTGGGTTCAGTAAATGTTCATGTTTATAGTCACTGTATGTAAATGTGTCCAATGCAGTTTATTCAAGTCACCGAGGATGATGGCAAGTATAATAATAATAATAATAATAAATTACCACATGAAGAATAATAATTTAGATTAGATTATCAGATGCATGTGGTCCAACAGTAGGCTCTTTGTCACTGAGAGCCATATTGCTTATTTATCTAAATTGTATCTTCTTTTTTGTTTTTTTTGTCACCTCTTAGCATTTTTTCCATTCCTTGTGCATCTCTCATATCTGTCAGTCTGTCCCACCCCCATCCCAACATCGCGAGTCACGAGGTCACCCCCGCCCCCCCCCAAAAAATAAAAAGAAAGGCTGTGCCCGTTTCCCATATATGCCGGTTTCTGTCTGTCACCTCCTGAGTATAACAGATGTACACACGCACACAAACACGCACGCACATACACACAGATGCAGGTTTTCTGACTGAAACAGGGGGAGCGTGGGGGTGAAATGGCCATAATACGGGGGGGGTTGGCTATCATCTGCGGTCACATGCGCTTGGCTGGGCCCAGTGGGGGGGGGCTTCAGATTGCTCATACAAGAAAGCATAGGAAAACACCATGTATTATAATTTGTATGGTAATCTTTCAGTTTTATGACAACTGCACCCCCTCCTCCCCCCCACACACACACCCATCCCACCCCACCCTAACCCCTAACCACCCCTCCCCCCCCCCCCCTTGCTATCCCCAGACACATCTTTGTAGACTCACCTCAGATTTACCATGGAAACGCCAAAAAGATGATTATTTATTTATTTATTGCACGGTAGAAATGGCGATGTTAGAAAATGTTTTTGGTCTTTCTGTGTTTCTCAGCCCGAGCGAGCTTAAAGAATTACACACTGTACAGGGGGAGGGGGGGGGGTTCACCTCGGGTCCAGATCCCGTTCCACGGGAGGCCACTTTACTGGGGTAGCCAGGCAGAGAGGAGGACTGTACGTATACGCCTACCGCAAGGTAACCATTCCTCATTTTTCTACTTGGAAGTGAATGTCACTTTTATTGCAACTGTCAAATTAACTTATTGTATAATTATTGAGTTTGAGTGCAGGAAGGCATGGTTGATGTCTAAATGCCAAAGGTTTTTTTTTTTTTTTTTTTTTTTGTAGAAATGCCTGATTTCTGGTTTCTGGTAAAAACTTTATTGCTGCCATTTCGTAGACTCCTCCCACTCCTGTGGGACAGGGGTTTGTGCTCGTCTGGGATTGGATTTAGGCAGGGTTGAGAATTAGATGTTCCCACATGAGTTGGGAACACATCTGTTAACAGTGTAACGGCCATGACCAAAACGCACCCTCTGTTTGAATACATGTTTAATGTTTGTAGTTGTTTTTACGCTGTGGAGCATATTTGATGTAAGGCATGCATTGTTTACTTGTGATTCGGGTGTACAACCCCTGGCCCCGTTGCCATTAGTATACTACACAACAAATTGTTTTGTATGCTAATGACAGTTTTTGTAACTAAATATTTGCTCTGGTCCAGTATGTTAAAAAAAAGTGTAATTCTTTTCAGTTTACTGGTGAGGTTTTTCCCGTCTTCAATCTTCAGTAGCCCGGCCACAGAGCTCATGAACTCCCAAGTACCTTGAACTTGAGAAAGCTCCGCTTTTGCTCATTTATTTAAAAAAAAATCTCTGGGGATATGTAAAATATATGATTGAAAAATGTGTATGTAAAATGAAGTCCACAATGTAAGGACAATTTAACATTCCATGTCTCCAAATATATGTAATGGATAAAACAAATTCAACATAATATTATAACTTATATGTTATTTGATTCTTAAGTTCATACAGTGGTTTTATATATATATATACATATATATATACTGTACTGTATATGTTTATGCATTTTGGATATTCATTGGATATTGGACACTTTTGAAATCTGCAGGATGCATTTTGGTACTAATAATGAACTGCACTTTTTCTATTTAATTCAAAGTATGTTGTGACACATTATGTGTAGGAAATGTAATGGGCTCATTTTATACAGCAGTATATAATGTAACGGGCTCGTTTTATCCAGCAGTATATAATGTAACGGGCTCGTTTTATCCAGCAGTATATAATGTAACGGGCTCGTTTTATCCAGCAGTATATAATGTAACGGGCTCGTTTTATCCAGCAGTATATAATGTAACGGGCTCGTTTTATCCAGCAGTATATAATGTAACGGGCTCGTTTAATCCAGCAGTATATAATGTAACGGGCTCGTTTTATCCAGCAGTATATAATGTAACGGGCTCGTTTTATCCAGCAGTATATAATGTAACGGGCTCGTTTTATCCAGCAGTATATAATGTAACGGGCTCGTTTTATCCAGCAGTATATAATGTAATGGGCTCGTTTTATCCAGCAGGATATAATGTAACGGGCTCGTTTTATCCAGCAGTATATAATGTAACGGGCTCGTTTTATCCAGCAGTATATAATGTAACGGGCTCGTTTTATCCAGCAGTATATAATATAACGGGCTCGTTTTATCCAGCAGTATATAATGTAACGGGCTCGTTTTATCCAGCAGTATATAATGTAACGGGCTCGTTTTATCCAGCAGTATATAATGTAACGGGCTCGTTTTATCCAGCAGTATATAATGTAACGGGCTCGTTTTATCCAGCAGTATATAATGTAACGGGCTCGTTTTATCCAGCAGTATATAATGTAACGGGCTCGTTTTATCCAGCAGTATATAATGTAACGGGCTCGTTTTATCCAGCAGTATATAATGTAACGGGCTCGTTTTATCCAGCAGTATATAATGTAACAGGCTCGTTTTATCCTGCGTGTCTTTGTAGTTCTGGTGTGTCGTGGGCTGTGGGTCTGTGCCTTTACACGGTCTTTGTTGTGCTTTAAACGGTGAGGAGCATGCTGGGGCAGTGTCAGAGTATGTCTCTCAGACTTGGATGCTTACCTACCGCCCTGTGCACTTCCACGTGTGTTATATAGCCAAAGTTATGAATTTCAAACGTCTTTCAAAGTTTTTTATTTTTTATTTTTTTTTTAACCGACGAGATTGCGCTCAAGATACAAGTTCAATAATAACCATGGTCACATTTTGTGAGTTTTAGGAGAGGATTAGTCACAGGGGTGGTAGGGTATAGGGTAGGGCCGTGCTGTCATTTGTGTTGGGCCTACAGTATTTGGGTAAATCACTCTAAAAAACACTTTGGTAAATGTCATCTTTAAGCGGAGCGCTGCTAGTGTTTTCCCTTGGTTTTTTTTAGAGTACAATAAAAGCAGGCTTAGCATGAAGCTTCTCGCTACCAGTGTAAACAGACATGAGAAGAATGTGCCAATCTGGGACGCTGTTGAATCCTGCCCCAGTGGTAACCCTTCTCCAAACAAACACAGGCAATTCCCATCCCCGCTGCCGTCTTCCACGAAACACAGGCGACGCCTCGCCTCTCCCTGGTGATGCTGCGCGTGTCATTTTTTATTTCATTTATGATCTTTAATGTCGAAAAGAATACGCACATTTCGAAGGAGTATATTTTACACTAAGCCCAGGTCTGTGTACATGTTTCTCTCCCCCACCCCCACTCTAATGATTTGAAGAAACACATATATTACATAAGTGAAAGCAAGAAAAGGCCTTGATTTTATTATTTATTTATTTATTTATTTGGAATACCCTTGGAGATTAAAAAGGACGAAGAATGTGAAACAGGGAAATGTTAACTTTCATACGTCTTCATAGGTCTTATGAAATATTCCTTTAAACACAAATATGGGAATAGGAACAACATGGATTTTGTTTGGAATGATTTGCAATGTACTTCTGTACACTTTCTACGTCAATTTGAATTTTTTGCATGCCTTCTGTATCTTATTCTGGCTGGAAGAACCTATTGATTTAAGAATGTTCCACAGAGTACTGCATGTTAAATTATTTTATGCATGATTTATTTATTCAATATTATCATTTATATTCTATATTTAATATAATTATATAATTTATATAATTGTACATAATTGCACTATTTAAGTTATTTTGTGAAAATTAATGAAGACAAATAATATTTTTTCCATTAACATATTTAATATTGTGTGAATGTGACTGAATTTTTTTTTTAGTTATCTAAATGTATGCATTTAATTGCTTATACTTTGAAGGTGGTTCTTCATCTTTCAAGATCTTCAAATGTTTAAGCAAAGACGTCCGAAATTTTGTCGGGAATGTCTGATATGAAACGCCAAGCTCATATCAATCAAGTTTATTTTTCATTTCACTCCGCTAGCAATGTGGACAGAAAGCCTGGATTTTGCCAGCACTGCTGGGGTTTTGATGCTGCTGACGCTGTGCTTACGGAGCACGGAAGGCTGTTATTGCAGTTACTGTTATAGCACTGGCCACACTTTAGACATGGCTGCAGCATAGCTCTGAAACGCATGCACTCCCATGTCTTTAAATAACAGCCTTGGTGATAAGACCATTGCTTTGGCATAAGCCATTCACCAGTAACCTCACTGGGATATCACTGTGCTTAACGCAATAGGCCAAACATAAGGACAGCCTTTCTAGAAGATACGTACAGCATTTAATTAACTTAATTACTTATTAAATCTCAAGTTGAAAACTAAAATGACTACAAAATATTCTTTGTAGATTCTATTGATTTTTAAAATATATATATTTTATGCCTTGTCAGATGTTAGAATAAATCATTTATTTAAGTGGGTTTATGGACACAAAAAAGATTTGAAATTTGATTTGTAGTTTTTCACAATTATATAACTACATGCATCGTGTTATTTATATATGAGAATGAGGCATTCGATTAGAAAAAATAAGGTTTTGAATTTATTGTATGTGACAGTGAGCTGCAGCGGAGATGGACAAATACTCATATTCATCATATTTTTGTTGGTTGTTTGTCAACCAGGGCAGCTCAGGGCAGCTCAGGGCAGCAGAACCAAAAATTGGAAGCATTGGGGGGAGCGGGAACATTAAGATAGTTGCGCTGTTAAAAAAAAAAAAAAATAATAATAATAATATATATATATATATATTTTTTTTTTAAAGTATCTTATGCACACGTTCTTCGTAATAATGAATATGTTCTTCCTCTTCTTATAGTAATAATAATAATAATAATAATAATAAAGAGGACAGCCTGTTTATATATTTATGTATTTATTGGGTCTTCCATTTCATCAGCTGGTCTGATGGCCATGAATCTTGTCACTCTGATTTTTCATCACTCTGGCTGTTCTACAGGGGGGGCTGGTGGGATGACCACGGGACAGAGGAGCACTATGGACTCACCCCTCACCCCTTCTCTCTGCTGCCACAGGGCTTACTGCTCAAATCATGATCAGGAAAAAATTTCAATAAAACATTTTAAGTCTAGGAATTATTACCACTTTTTACATTTTGAAATGCGTGTGGATTCTGCTCTGCAAAAGAAAAACATAAAAATAAAAACATTTATTTTTTTCTGTGCGTGCGTGTGTGCGCATGCAACAGAGAATAATTATTTTTTTTAATTGCCAGACTTTCTTTCATTTAAGCCAGAGCTCAGGAACGGTGAAGAGACTGCGTAGCTTTTGTTTTGGTTTGCACTTTATAAAAAGGAGAAACATCGCGGTCGTGTGGATGGTGCTCGTCGGCTGGCTCCTCACAGTTTGATTTTTTACGCGCTGTTGTGTTTGGGATCCTTCAGTTTCTTGTAGACTTGTCCTTTCAACTTGACTCCTTTTCTGTTTCTGTGTTCTGGGATGGTTTGATTTGGTGAAGGATAATTTTTCTTCAAAGACAAAGGTTTTTTTGTTTGTCCCATGAGAGACCGATGCATCTATACTGACAGCTGACAATATACTACTGGCCTTCATGTGTGTACTGCTAGAGATATTATTATTATTAATATTATTTTACCCTGCTTTTGAATGACAGCTCATGGCTCTCCCTGGCCCTAATTCTTAACATATTATTTTTACTTAATTTCTTCTGTGAAGAATCACCTTCTCTTAATGACTTTTAATGTGTTTTAATTACTATAAACTTTCAGCCAGCGAATAATTAAAATAATTAGGAGTTTAAATACATTTGTTCTTTAAGCAAAAGCTCATTGGGAGAAAGATTCCCTTATTACCCATGATATATTAATGATACAAAGTCTTAAGTGACATGCCAGGTATACCTGTGAAAAAAAAATTCCCACCTGCAATTACATTTTCAACTGTTAATGGGTTTCATTGGGAAAGAGGATGTATGTACACGTTTTTTTTTTTTAAAGCAAATTTGATGTCTTTATTTCAAATTTCTAAAATGACTAATGTTTGTAAAAAAAACAAAAAAACAAAACAAAAAAAAAAATGGGGAGCTTCCCTGGCAGAACCAACATTTCATTGGTGTATATTCTTCGGTATATTTTTGGTGAATAGTATATGCATTTTATGCACTGTGATTGCCGAGTATATTGTATATTAGGTGGGATTTGTTTATTATTTATTTTACAGCAGAATTTAATATCTAAAAAAATATATCACATGAATTAGTATAAATTTGACTTGTAAATCCTGCTGTGGTAATTGTTGACTTAGTGGCTATTAGAGTGCAGTGGTGACTGCTGATTGGCTGGATGTCTTTTGGATGCTAACGAAGGCCTTGTGTGACTCACCTGGCTCCACTGCTGTGTATTTGAATCTGAGCACTTTATACTGAGTTGAACGGGGTCCATCAGATGTGTGTTTTAGCTCAATCGCACCCATTTTACGCTGTAAAGCATTTCATTCCTGAAGCGACTGGAAGCCTAAAGATGCATCGAAGGACAGAGTGGCTGCTGGGTGGGTGGGGGGGGGGGGTTTGGGCTTTGCCTCTCTCTCTCTCTCTCTCCCCTCCCTTTTAATAAGGGTGCTGCTGAGACACCAAGCATCAACCTGACACATGCCTCACCCTGCCACACACACACACACACACACACACACACACACACGCGCGCACACACGCGCACACACACACGCTCTCAGAAAAACAGACACTAAAACATTTTTTCAAACAGCATGTGCACAAATACACACACACAAGCAAGCATACACGCGCACACACACACACCCTTTCTGCCCCAAAGCCGTGCTCCGGTGGCGTTTCACACCAGCAGATTTACAGAAACGGTGACGGGGTATCTTTCTGCATCGTATTGTGTCAATCCATTTTATCTGTGTGTTTGAAAAGAAGATGGAGGCTCAGGGCTGCTGTTTGCTTCTCGGTGGAGCCCTGGCTTCATCAAGGCCTTCCAGAGGGATCTGGGGTTACCTGGAGGGGAGTCGGGTATGCAGTTTGAGACAGGGTTACCTGGAGGGGGTGTCGGGTTTGCAGTTTGAGACAGGGTTACCTGGAGGGGAGTCGGTATGCAGTTTGAGACAGGGTTACCTGGAGGGGGTGTCGGGTTTGCAGTTTGAGACAGGGTTACCTGGAGGGGAGTCGGTATGCAGTTTGAGACAGGGTTACCTGGAGGGGAGACGGGTATGCAGTTTGAGACAGGGTTACCTGGAGGGGGAGTCGGTATGCAGTTTGAGACAGGGTTACCTGGAGGGGGTGTCGGTATGCAGTTTGAGACAGGGTTACCTGGAGGGGAGTCGGGTATGCAGTTTGAGACAGGGTTACCTGGAGGGGGTGTCGGTATGCAGTTTGAGACAGGGTTACCTGGAGGGGAGACGGGTATGCAGTTTGAGACAGGGTTACCTGGAGGGGGTGTCGGTATGCAGTTTGAGACAGGGTTACCTGGAGGGGAGACGGGTATGCAGTTTGAGACAGGGTTACCTGGAGGGGGTGTCGGTATGCAGTTTGAGACAGGGTTACCTGGAGGGGGTGTCGGGTATGCAGTTTGAGACAGGGTTACCTGGAGGGGAGTCGGTATGCAGTTTGAGACAGGGTTACCTGGAGGGGGAGTCGGTATGCAGTTTGAGACAGGGTTACCTGGAGGGGGAGTCGGGTATGCAGTTTGAGACAGGGTTACCTGGAGGGGGAGTCGGGTATGCAGTTTGAGACAGGGTTACCTGGAGGGGAGTCGGTATGCAGTTTGAGACAGGGTTACCTGGAGGGGGAGTCGGGTATGCAGTTTGAGACAGGGTTACCTGGAGGGGAGTCGGTATGCAGTTTGAGACAGGGTTACCTGGAGGGGGAGTCGGGTTTGCAGTTTGAGACAGGGTTACCTGGAGGGGGTGTCGGGTATGCAGTTTGAGACAGGGTTACCTGGAGGGGAGTCGGGTATGCAGTTTGAGACAGGGTTACCTGGAGGGGAGTCGGGTATGCAGTTTGAGACAGGGTTACCTGGAGGGGGAGTCGGTATGCAGTTTGAGACAGGGTTACCTGGAGGGGGAGTCGGTATGCAGTTTGAGACAGGGTTACCTGGAGGGGGAGTCGGGTTTGCAGTTTGAGACAGGGTTACCTGGAGGGGGAGTCGGGTATGCAGTTTGAGACAGGGTTACCTGGAGGGGGAGTCGGGTTTGCAGTTTGAGACAGGGTTACCTGGAGGGGGAGTCGGTATGCAGTTTGAGACAGGGTTACCTGGAGGGGGAGTCGGGTATGCAGTTTGAGACAGGGTTACCTGGAGGGGGAGTCGGTATGCAGTTTGAGACAGGGTTACCTGGAGGGGAGTCAGGTATGCAGTTTGAGACAGGTGCGCAGTATCCTTTGAGAGTTTTTTTTATTTTTATGACTGATTAATAAAGCCAACAAGATATGGTTCGGTATTTTAAGGGACCAGTGGAACCACACACACACAGAAATGAAGATACAGACACACACACACACACACGTTTCCCTGTCCTCCCAGCCCACACCCACATCATGTCGCCATCACCCAGACGTGTGGACCCAGTGTCGGGGAGAGGAGGGTTTATGCATGCGTTTCTCCTCTCTCTCTCTCTCTCTCTCTCTCTCTGATTTGCTTTCCCGGGACGCGGGTCCTGCTCGGTCTGGAGCGTTCTGGGGGTTTAGAGTACACAGACCCGCGGCCCGTTGGGCCCGTAATTCAGTCCACTCAGTGCTGTTTTGACATTGCATAATCGCCATTTCTGTAGCACTCTCACATACGTATACATACACTTTAGTGTCTTAAACAGGTGGGGGAGAGAGTAAGAAATCACCTGCTGATTTGAATGACCCGTAATTACATTTGCATAACTGTTCATTCCTGTTCCTGGTGCTCTGGTTTGTAGCCCAGTGTTCACGTGGAGAAGTTCTGACAAAAAAATGTATACAATCACAGCATCTTTGTGGGGGAAAAAAAAGGAAATTCCAGGAGCAGAGAAGCTCAGATACGAGTTTTTATTTTATTTTGTAATACTGCACTAAAAGACCGGATCACGTCTTTTTTTAGGCTGTATGGAGGAGGAAATAAAATGTACGCTGTGTTTTTCTTGTCGGTTTGCTTTTTAAAAATGTTTTTTTTTTTTTTTCACGTCCCTCAAAACTGATGATGAGCGTGCTGTGCTTTTCAGCTCTCTAACCCCAAGGCAAAATGTACAGTTCTGCTCAGCGGCATCGCCTCGTTCCTTCTTACACAGCTAGCTAACCTCCTCAAAGGATGCTGGAGTGTGGCACGGGTATGCCTAAGAGCATGGAGAGAGAGAGAGAGAGAACGAGAGGTAAAGAATGAGAGCGAAAACGACAGAGAAAGCGAGATCGGGAAGGAAGGCGGGAGGGAATGTTCAGCTCTTTTATTGAAAAGAGAGGAAAAGGGTCCTTTTTGGTCCCTCTGTTTTTTGTAGGACGTTTAGCTTTGACCCTCCCCTACTTTTTCCACTCCCACTCGCCCCCACTACACCCCCCCCCCTCTCCAACCCCCCCCACAGTGCAACAGACCTGCAGGATACCATAGTCGCCAGCTTTTTATATCTACTTCAGTAGTTGCGTGCTTTTTAATATATATCTCTACTGTATAGAGTGTGTGTACCAACACTGTCATGTCAGGCTGGTTAGGGGCAGAAGGACATAGAGAGTAAGAAAGACAGACAGAAAGAGAGACACAAGAGAGAGACAGACTGCTTTTAAATGGTGGATATTTCCATAGCGGAGTAAAATAAACCAGTATTTAAAAAAATTTTTTTTTAAAAAGACTTAAGGGGACATTTTGTATTTAAATTTTTTTTATTTTAGCAGAAAAAAATGCAGCAATAAACCTTCAGACTGAGGATACTGAAGCCAACTCGGGGTAAGTTGTGGGTATTTCTTCCCTCTCTCTCTCTTGCTCGCTCGCTCGCTGATTACGGAGCTGCTGATTGATTGGTTAGAGGGCTGCAGATTACCAGCAGCCACTCATCACCTGACGGCGTGTACTGATGAGAGGAGGAGGGTGGAGAGGAGAGAAAAAAGGGGGGAATGAAAGAAAGGCAGATTGGTGCATTGCTTCTAGATGTAGCCCACCACTCCATTCTGTGTCTTAGCCCCTCTCTTGGTTTTTTTATTTTTCTTGTTTTTTTTTGTTATTTTTCTGCTCCATGTGGTAGCGCGTGTGGTGTTGCCGCTTTGCCTTTCGCTAGCGTTAGCGGGCGGCGGTGTGGGGCTCGGGGAGGGGGTGGAGGCTGGCTGGCTGGCTGGCGGGAGGCAGCTGCCGTCGCGTGTGCGATGTCAACACGGCTGGTTGTGAATATGCAGATTGTGTAAGCGGGGCGGGAGGGGCACGTTCAGAGGGTCTTTTGATAGCGCCACGCGCCGCCGTGTTTACGCGCTCTCTGTAGGGCGTCTGATCTTCCACAGACTGCTGCTGTTTGGTGTGATCAGCCGGCTCTGTTGTTTGGGGGGCAGATGGGGGGAGGGGGGAGTGAGTTGTTTTGGGGGCAGACGGGATGAGGGGGGAGTGAGTGAGGGGAGGAGGGAGGGAGAGATGGATAGACAGATACAGTAAAGAAGGGGGCGAAATGGTGCCGGAGGTCTGGTCTTTTTTTTTTTTTCTTCTTCTTTAACACTATTGCCGATGTGATGATTGCTGTCACGCTCCCTCCCTCTACAACCACCATCCGATCACCATACACATGCACGCACACACACTCGCCCGCAACCCCCCCCAGGGGTAACACGGCTTTTTTTTCTACCTCATTTACATGTCAAAGCAATGGAAAGCACAGGCCAGATTAGTATGGAGATGACATAATGATGTAATGAATTAAACGCACCTATTTCTGCACAGCGGCAAGCTGTAGGAAGCGTGTGTGTGTGTGTGTGTGTGTGTGTGTGTGTGCACTCACGGCCGTTTTTGCAGGTTTATTTTTTTAATGTGTTTTAATTGTATGGTTGAAGCTCTGTCTTTTCTCAAATACCCTGTTTAAACCAGTCCACTCGTCCGCTTCCCACCTTTCCCCCACGCCGTGCGCCAAATGCCAAATTATGCAGCACATTTTATGTAAGACTTTCAAGCGTTTCTGTTGAAGATTTTTTATTTTAATACAGATGAGTCCCTCCTTGTTGCTCTTGGAGAATGACAGGGGGTGGGTGGTGGCGGGGGGCATTCATTTATTTTGAAGGTTAAAATCAAGGAGACTTTATTGTTCCGAAATTGGGTTTTTCACCATTGGGAACCCTACTGTGTAAGCTTACTTACCATAGCTTATCCTCCATAGTGTCTGTATACATTTATTACAAAAAAGAAAATAATGGTTTGCTATATTTGAATAATACAAAATAAAAAAAATAAAAAAAGACTTCTTAGCCTTGTTGAGCCTGAGCCCATTTTGAATGGTATCTATCTGAAGAGCCTCTGTAAGACCATCAGAAAGAGAAGCAATCCACTGTAATTCCACCACTGCTGAGGAGGCAGGCCAGGGGTAGACTGAGTCTCCCTCTTTCCCTCCCTCTCCCTCTTTCTCTCATCCCTCTTTCTGTCAAATTCAAACTCACATATCCTGCATTGGCCGGAAATACATTTGCAAGTACAGCCATACGAATATGAACATAACTCCCCCTGAATTAGTTATTTTGAGTATTCTGATTAATTTGTCGTAATCATGCTCTTTTTTTTTACATTTTGAAAAAAATAATTTAAATGTGTTTCATGACCTGGCAGTTGCACTGATGGGGAGAGGGAGAGAGGGAGAGGGGGAAAAGTTTTTTTAAATATACCGCGGCACAAATATATGAATTGTTTCATATCTATCTCATATATGTAATTTTGCACGTTAGAAAACTGTAAAATTAATTTTTATAGTATATGCAGGACATTTCCTGTATGCATGTGGCAATGAGTGTTTTGAGACGGTTATAGGATATTCCTCATAATTTTAGTTATCAAATAAGATAATACTTTTTTTATTATAAACAAGGATGTTTTATGTAAGATGACATTATTTGCAGGGAGATTTTGAAAGGAGAGAGATGAGCAGAAAAATAATGGGAAACGCTGCAGTTTTTATACAATGGGTGGGCTGAAGAGCTAGGGTCTGTCTTCTCGAGAGAGAGAGAGAGCGAGTGAGAGAGAGGAGGCACGCTTCGTCCAGTGTGGTGGGGAACCTCTTCTAAGATGGCGTCAGTGACGGTACAGAGCAAGAAGGGCGCAGGGACTCGGGGTCCGCAGCCCAAATTAGCGGCACGTTGCCGGCGCAGTGACGACTGGCAGTTTGTGACGGCAGGGGAAAGTTCACTCGTGATTGGTGTGAGTAATGAGCTTTTTGAGGACGGTCAGTTGGATGTTGGGGGGGGAGGAGAGGCAGGGGGGTTGATGTGATGCTTTATGACTCCAGCTGACCCCCCCCCCCCCCCCCTTCAGGGCAGTGAGACACTGGGGAAAGAAGAAAGCCCAGCGGGGGGATGCTGGGGCTTCTAGGTGTCCCTCGCCGGTTAGCGCGCCGCGCAGCTAACGCATTCATTCACCCTCGTTGTTTAATAATGTTTTCTTAACCATTCACAAAATACTGTGAAAACAGAGACGCCACAGGGGAATGTTTTAGGGAGAATGTGACCAAAGGCGATGGAGGTGACTGTGCTTCACGTCATTCTCGATCAATAAAAGTCTGCCTCCCCTGACTGCACTGGTTACATTACGCTGTTCTGAAGCTCAAAAAGTGAGTCCCGTTGCCGTGTGTATTATTATGCGGAATATCGAACGTAGTCTGTTTTCATTTGCGTGGTGCGAAAATGTTGTTGCCCTCCTCCCCCCCCCCAAGTATCACGGCGAAAATGTATAATGATGTATCATTTATCCCCGTTAGTGTTGCTGTGGACAGAACTCTAATTGCATTATGAAAATATGAGGTTTTTCTTTTGTCTGACCGTCTCAATTTAAGTACCAGGGCCCCTAGCTTCAGCCATTCAGTTGTAATTAATATGAATGAGGCCAGATTGGGCCAGTGAAATTATGTATGCTAATAAATAGAGAAGAGGTGAATAAATATTGATTGGCTGGTGCTTGTGGAGAGCATGCATTTGATTGGATGCCTCAGTTTGTTGAGGCGGTGTTGGCATGGCCGATCGTGTACTGTCTGGCTACGTACGTACGTACGTATGTATGTATGAGCAACTGGTCCGCGCAAATTTCTTCGAGAAAAAGAAAAGCATGGACTAGCGGCCTGGGGTGAACCTCCTGCCCTGTCACTCCACGGTCCAGTTTTCGCCCCTCTTCTCCTGGGTCTCCATTGCCAATAACGAGGATAGGCAGGAGAGAGGATTATGGGTATTGATCGACCCAGGGGGATCATTAGGCATCACTATCAATCCCAGACTCCTCGTGCACCTCACCGACCAGTGCAGACATTGCCAATTTGTCCCTATTAGAGAGCTCGGTCTCAGTGTGTCTGCTCAAATACAGCCTGTGTTTAGCCTTACAGGAGCGGGGACGGTCTGTAACACACACACACACACACACACACACACACACACGCATGGGGATGGTCTCTAACCCTGGGAGTTGTTCAATTTTCAATATTTACTACAAATGCAAAAAATAAGTACCAATCCCAAAAAAATAACTATTGCGTAGTAGCTGCATGTGTCAATCAGACGAGGCATTACCTGGTTTTGTATAATGGCCTTTTGTTGGCATTAAGAGTATCGTCAGTGTGGGTTTCTAGAGGATCTCCAGGGCCCAGATCACTGGCATACTCTGCACTGATTTCACGTGCGATAACCCTGTGAGCTCGATAGCTTTCAGAAAAACTTATTAGGCATTTAAAGTGTTTGAAGTTGTGGATTAATAAGGTGAAAGGCGGAGGCTCTGTCACATTTAAACAGTGACCAGAGCCACAGGGCCGGTGGGAATGTGTTAAAAGTAAATGTCACCCCGGTACTGGCGCGTATTTCTTCCTCTTGGACCGCTTAGAAATGCAGCGAACAGCCACGCGCGTTTTTACGATAGCCGGATGCCGCCATTCTTCAGACGTGCCAGGAGACGGGGCTCCACACAACGAGAGATACACTCGGGTTTATAGACCGGTGATGAGCGGAGATGCGCTGAATGGCTTTTTTTTGTCGCACATTTATTAAGTCCTCGAGTTGTTAATTCATAAAATGGGGGGAGTCCAACTCCGGCTTCTTTATTCCGTAAAGAGCCTACGGCTGCCACTCTGCTCGTATTTCTTTGGATCAAATCAAGTGCGCACTTGTACCAGCCACTTTGTCTGCGGTTGTGAAACTCGTCGGTTTTTGAATTTTACATTCGTAGTTGAAATGATCAATTTTTCTTTGCTTGCAGACGGAATGTGGCATGGCCTACCCATAGGCCCCTGGGGCACCAAAGCTAAAAATCAGCTGCATGATAACAATAAGCACAGTCGAAAAATATATTTTTTTCTGTCCAATGAAATGATTGGATTTCATGCCGACTGTGCATGTGACTTGTATTTGGTCAAATTTCAGCATGCGTTTCTGGTTTTGTCAACTTGTTTCTTAAAATGCCGTTGTGTTTTCAGAGTTGTTCGTTTGTTTTGTGGAATGCATGTTGTGTTTTGCGCTTCTCGGACACCATAAAGTGCAGGGCATTAGAAGCTAATGAGTCGATCCGCCAAAATATTGAATGTACTGTCAAGGTCCCCCTTCCAGCTGTGATTGTACATGAGGGTGGGGCTTATTCATCCTCGTCCCGCTTATCTGCGTATGAGCTGGGCGTACTCAGGTGAAAAACCTCCCCCTTTACCCCCCGCCCCCAAACCCCGGGCCGAGGGACGCGGGAGACACAGAGTTGGCGCTGTCTCCGCTTACAGAGACGGGGCACTTATCGGGCGACAGGTAGCGGCGAGATCCCGCTCTAAACGTGTGGCCATGCCAGAGGCAGTGTCGCTGGAGGGGGGCCATTAGGGAACTGTTAAACCCCCCCCCCATCCCACCCCACCCCACTATGTACCCATTCCTCCTCGCCAGCAGAAAACCAACACAGCTCCTTCCATCCCTCCACCCGTTCCTTTGATCTGGGGTTTGTGAGGATCGGGGGGGGGGGGGGGGGTGTGAAACAGAGGGCCGCGCCCACCATGTCTGAGGCCTTGCCTTAAGCGAGCGTCCATCATCTTCCTCAATTCAAAGCCTTTCAGCAAAGGCCCTGGCTTGTGTGGATCTGCACTGGGTGGAAGTTGAGCTCCGGTCTCAGGTAGTGGTTTGTTTTCCTTTTCGTTTTTGTTCGTGTTATATGATAACGTTTACTGTCAGGGCTTTAGGGTACAAAGGTTCTTGGTCTCATCTCCCTCGCACTCCATCTTTCTCTACCTCCCGTCTTTCTCATGTTCTCTCATGCTCCCTCGTTCTCTCTCTATCTCTCCTTCTTTCTATCTCTCCCTCTTTCCCCCTCTTTCCCTCTCTATTTCTTCTCCTCTCCATCTATCTTTCTCTCTCCCTCTGTTTTGTTGGATATTGACACCAGGTTTATCATGGCCTGTGAAACCATCAGACGCAGGTCTCGTTCAGGAGGCACGATGGAGTGTTCTCCCAGCTCCAGACTTTGAAACTGAGGTGATGGTGGAAATCTCGAGAATAGCGTGGCTTATTCTTGGCACTGTGTAAAAATAAGAGATGGTGTTTGGTCGGACATCGAGTGATCTATCGGTAACAGGCAAATAAGCATTTGTCAGTGGATAGTTTGTAAGTGCATTTTGAGTTTTTTGAAGGGCTGGAGAGAGACCTCCGCCTCTGTGACCCTTACAGGGCATTAATATGAAAATACGTGCACGCACACGCACGTGCACACACACACACACGCACGTGCAAACATCATTTGTGTGTGCGCGAGAGAGACTCTTGAGACACTTCTGAGACCTGCTGCAGTTTGGCTTCGCAGCATTCTGCAGTGTGTAAGATACAGTATGGAGTACAGGGGAGTCACTCAAAAGTTCAGTGCAGTTAACACTGAGTATTTTGACAGTCTTTAAGTGAAAACCTCCAGTGTGGTTTTTAATGCAGTGTAGACCCTGCGTTCTCCCTGTGTTTGTGTTTTACTTTGCTTTAATGGTAAATTATTTGAATCTGTTCATGACCCCCGGATGCTGTGAGCTGCTGCCGCTCATTTTTGAGATCTCCTTTCTCACTTCAGCATGGTCATCCTCCCTTCTGTGTATGGGACTCAGGGTCCCGCCCCCCCCCCCCCCCCCCCCCCGCTCGGCAGACCCCTATTTTTTTGGTGGGGGATGAGAACCAGGACAGTTTGGGGGATGGAGGGGGGAACCCAACTCCTCACTCGTTTAAAAATGTGGATTTTTCACTTTTCCTTTATGTCTTGTTTATTTATATAGAAAAATATTTTTAAATTGCTGGGATTTCACTATTGTATAATATATATGGAATTTTTTTTTTTCCAATCACTGCGAACCGTCAGATGTTTTTTCAAAAAACGTGTCCAATGTAATGAAGAATAAAAATTGCATCTTCGTAGCCATGAAACAACAGATCCATCTGACCAGGCAAGTGGTCACTTTGTGTCTCTGAAGCTCAGCTTGCTGCAGTATCACAGTGGCCAGTAGAGGGCGGCATGGTCTGTTTGGCACCACGGTGGCTGACCCTAGCGTTGAGCGATGGCATCGTCCGGACACTTTTCCCCCTGTAAAAATATGACTCGCTTTGTTATTTCAGACACACGCAGTGGCCGGGTCCCCGTTGTCCTCCTCACGCCGATTCTGTACGCTTCTTTGGAAACGGTGTATCGCTGCCACGGCAACATCTCTTCTGCCGTGACACTCTGTCGCCTCAAATTCTAACTGCACTGCTGCATCGGGCAGGTTCCAAGAATTGTGTCCAATCTTCCCATTTTGAGAAACGATGAATGTAAAAAAAAAAAAAAAGATATATATATTTAAAAATAAACTATCCTGTAACGCCGTAGCTCACAGCGCAGTCAAACTCCATATCTTAACACTCCCCTGCACACATGGCTGATTTGAATTCATGGCCCTTCTCACATGGTGGCATGTGATTCTGACCCACAATAAATGTGCATGCAATCCGTAACCTAAAGGACAACTGCAAAATGAAAAGGAATGTGTGGACGGGTGCAATGCATCCTGTGTAATTTTATTTCTCTGAGGCGTTGGAGGCAGCCTGTCTGGGAGTAATCGGATAAAAACCCGGATCACTCATAATCTTCAGAAATACACAAATGGAAGTCAAAGGGAAAAAAAAATCAAATAAATATCTCAAATGAGTAAAAATCCTCCAGGATTAGGTGTGTATCTTTCAGCTGGGTTTGAGCTGGTGCTTTACCCTCTAATCTTTGAGTGTGAGGGTGAATGTGTGTATGGAGGTGCATCTTCTGTGTTTGTATTTTAGTGAATATGGTATATGTTTGGGTGCTAATTTAGTGTGTGTGTGTGTGTGAGAGAGCGTGTGCGTGTGTGCTTGATTTGTTTCAGCATGTCTGGATTTTCTGTGGTACATACAGTACGTTTGCCTGTATATGTATGTATGCATGTATGTTTGTGTGCATGTCTATTTGTGTGTGTGTGTGTGTGTGTGTGTGTGTGTGTGTGTGTGTGTGAGCACTGTAATCTGGGAGGAGATGGGAGCAGAGTAGAGGCGAGATGGATGAGGGCCCAGTCAGGGCTTTGGGGTGTTTTAATTATAGCTGCGCTCCAGCAAGGGTCAGCTTTCCTATCTTTCCCCGGCTTTACTTCTGTCTCCTGATCTGAGCAGCACCTTCATCCCTAAGCTCTCCGCTCCTCTGGCCAAACAGAGGGAAAAGGGAGGGCTTTACAACGGTAACTATCCCCCGCTTACCATTAATATCAGTCAATCTCCCTTTTTTTATATACAAGGCAGCAGCATAACTCTCGTAAATTGACCCTGATGTGAAATATGCTTGATGTGTGCAGTTGGGTGCGCGCTTGTGAGTGTTTTTATTAAATCGGGCTCGACCAAGACTCCCGCCAGGACCATAATGCACCACTCCCACCCCACCGCCCCCGCCATCCACCTTCTGAATCAAGCCAAAAAGGATGAGCCTGGCTCTAGTGTCTCATAATGCAGCCCCAAAAAAAAGTGGAGAAAGGGAGACTTGCTTTTTTCCTCTTTTCTTTTCTTGCTTTCCCTCTCTCCCCCCCCCCCCCTCCACCCCAACCCCCCAACACAAAATCACAAAAATGTCAAGCCTTTCTGCATAATGCTTTTGCTGACAACACTATTGGCTGGAAAAAGGACTACTGCAGACGGGCACACAGGTCACGTGACCGCTCGTTGACACCCTCACTGTGCAGGGGAGATTCCATATTTGCACATTAACTTGTTGTTTTTAAAACGAACATTTGTAATGCAGTGTGAAATTTTTATTTTTGTGTGTTTTTGTTTTGTTGCTTGCAAATATTCTCCTGGGGGGGAAAGAAGAAAAAAAAAAAAAGATGTTTGAAATATTCATCCGGTACATCTGACTGCCCCCGCAGTGAAAACAATCGCCTCCAATGTTTATATCCTTTCCATTTCACAGGATGCTGATTGCAGTTATTCCTGCACTAATAATCTTTCAAGCTGCTGAGCACCGATATAAAGAGAACGAACACATTCTAATTTGTATTTTCTAATGCAGTTATTTTGTATTTGAAATTCTAAAAATCACTACTGCCTTTGACATTGCTGCAACCAGTAACTGTCTATTTAATAACGACTTATAATTGATCACAAACAAATTAGTGTCGTGGCAATTCATCAAACGGGTACATTCAAAAATGTAAGAATATTATCTTTGTATTTCAGTTTTTATGTTTTGGAAGAGTTCACAGGTTTATTAACTGTTCCTTTAGTGATATTCTTAAATTTAAATACAGTATATTTAAAATTAAATTATCCTGTGGTCAGATGGATATTGTACATATATTTATACAATAAAGCTGTGGTCTATTAACTGTACGCACCAAAATATTAGACAGGGTGACAGACTATAGTGTATAATATGTGTCGCATATTTAAAATTTCATGGATGCTATTAAAAGTAAATGAACTTGTATCGTTTTGGTTGTAGATTATGTGAGTGTGTGCGTTTTCTGAAATTTTGTACGTGTGATTTCTGGTCTGTACTGTATCTCCATGACAACGTGTTTCTGATGTCAGTTTCTTTTCTGACATTTGCCTGTTTGGTGTGGATTCTGAGCTGTTCTGCCTCTTCCCCAACCACTGTGTCACACAGCGAGACGGGAGGGAGGGAGGGAGGGAGGGAGGGGGGGTATGAGAAATCTAATGGGTGTCTGGTCTGATGGTCCTCACTCGTAGCATCAGAGACAAAGCAGATGAATTGTGAAATGTATTCGAAGAGATTGGAGACAAGTGTGTGTCAGCACCCTCTCTCTCTCTCGCTCTCTTTCTCGTTCTCTCCGTCTCTCTCCCTCCCTCCTCCCCTCTCTCTGCACCCCTCCTCTCCTTCCCTCCTCTTTTTGTCTGACACACAGGAAAAATTGGTCCTGACAGCAGTGCTCTGTTTGAGCAAAACATTAAAAAAAGAAAATGCAATTTTCTCCTGTTATTCTTTCATATTAGGCATTCGAGCAGATTTGGCCTGATATTAGGCGCATTGCACTCGCAGTAATTCTCATATATTGCATCTGTGTTACACTAAGAATCTAAATAGATTTTAAAAGGATTTAAAGCCAGAGGAAATATGGTTTTATTTTAATGTTCATTGAGAAACGGTATTGATAAGACTTATAATTTGTAGTTATGAAAAAAATGTAGGATTGTAATGATAAAGTAATAAGGCTTGGATGTTATGACAGACTGAAATGGTGGCATCAATATTAGAAGGAACAGTAATATAATAATATAAAGAAATCGTTAATAATCAATGCTTTATTGATACCATATGTATTATACTTTATTATATGGTAATTATAGTACGACTGTTTCTATTAATAATAGTAATTAGTGATAATAGTAATTATGTCACAGGTAGTGTTTTTCGTATGAATAACAATAATATAATTATATTGTTTGATTAACATGAGTATAATTATATTATAATTGTAGGAAATGTATTATTATTTGTTCTGCTACTAGTGTGGTTGTTGTACAATAATAATAATAACAATAAACACCTTCTATTTCTACAGAAAAGTGTAAATGTGTCATAGCAATGTTCCTGTAATATTTTGATGCTCTGAGGAGAGACGGGAGACACTGCCGGCTGCCCTGTGCCTGTCGCCCCATTTTCGCCTGTGACCCCCGAGGGCATCCAGGCAGCCCCGAGCCTCTCTGATCACCTGGCTTTTCCCCCGCCCCGTCCCATCCCGTCCCGTCCCGCTCTGATAGGGGAGCCCGCCGCGATCGCCGTCGAACCCCACGGGCCGCTGTGGGACGTCTTTAGACGTGTGTTGGCGGTGCGCTCGGCTCCAGAGTCAGGTCTCTGGGCCGAAGGGAGAGCAGGTCTGGCAGGACACGGTCTCCTCAAGGCCTGCCACCATTTCACTGATGGGCCCGAGACCATGTGCCATCTTTTTTAATATATATAATCCGAGCTTCATCCTCATGTTTATTCCCCCCCCCCCCTGGCAAATCATATCTATATTTATAGCAATGAACAATATTTCTTCAAAATATTTATTCTGCAGTTTTTTTCTCTTCTAATTTCTCTTACTGTTATTTATTTAGTAAATAATTATTATCATTATTTATGACTATTATCACTCAAAGATATTATTTAACCCAGTGGTACAAATAATGCACATTTTATAGGCATTTATTTAATTGGCTAAATTGTTTCCAGTATGATAGGTTTTAAAACACTTGCTGTATTTATTGGGAGATGAAGATGCAGATGAAGACAGCACATATAAATAAGTGTGTGTGTCTGTGTGTGTGCATATTCACACATTCACACATGCATATTTATTTAGTGTACATTTGTGTGTGTGTGTGTGTGTGTGTGCGTGCATATGCACACACATTCACACATGCATATTTATTTAGTATACATTTGTTTGTGTATGTGTGTGTGTGTGTCTGCCTGCCTGTGTGTGTGAGCTGTTGCCTGTCCTGTGATTTATACGCGCATAAATCAGAGTTGAGTTGTAATATTTGAGGCGAATGTCACTTGGTGAGCGTCCCGGAGCCGTAGCCTTTTCTCTGTACATGTGCTGTTGCGGTCCTGGGGACTGGAGGAAGGCAGATAAGAGTAATGGGGGCGGAAGCGGGACCTTTTTCGGGTGGAGGGTACACTGGGCCCTGCTCTCGCTGCTTAATAACGGCGCATAAATCAAAAGTCTCACATCACCCAACGTCGCCTCCATTAAAGCCAAATGGGAAGCTGGCCTCTTCGGATCCAATTTTAATATAAAAAAATAAATAAATAAAATATATATATATATTAAAAGAACCACCAAAGTAATCAAATAGGGGTCTGAGAAATAGGTCATCCCTCTACATGTCCCGAGCCTCTCAGCCGCCCAGGGTGTTTTTCTGCATGGGGAGACGTTAACAATACCTAGGCCTTCTCACAGAAATGTTCTTACTGCTGCACACACACACACACACACGCTTGTGCGCACTCGTATACTCACGAGCACACACATCAGAGCTTGCTTTGTGTCATATGTTGTCACGAGTGAAAATATTTATTTACATAGAGGCAATACATTTTGTTTTTGAAAATATGGTAGTTTCATGTACATGTATATCAGCAATAAAGGTATGTGTCAGTTAGTTTTTGTGAATATACTTTAAGTATATACAGTTAAATATATACTTATCCATATATATATATATATCCATATATATATATATGAAAATGCATTAAGAATCTTTTTGGTGAGTGTTGCATTTTCACATACATTTAAGTGATAAAATGTAAATATGAAATGTTTTGCAATTCAGGGAGAGAAAAAAAAAGACAATTATTGCGCATGAAATGAAGCACTGACCACGTCCGAGATTTAACCAATGACACAGGAAAAACAGAAAAACAATAGTTTATTAAAATATTTTTTTTTTCCTGGTCAGTAGTAAAATTGTAATGTCACAGCCAGTGGACCCAGTTTATTTCATTATTTAACATCCCAGGTGCACAATGTGGGATGTTAAAAAGCGATTGAAATGTGTGATGTTTTGAGTTTTTGACGCTGTCCCCTCAGTGTGATATACGATGCTCTAGCCCTCTTCTTTGCCGGGCTCAGAGGTATGGGGGTCTGGTGCAGTCCCTATGTGATTTGTGGGGCGGCTTGGTGGCAGGGGGGTCATAGTTTTTGGGGGGGTGTGCTTCCCTGGGTGTCTATGGGGGTCTTCCTGGAGGCCCTGTGTTGGGGGCGCAGGGGGTGGGGCTGGGGTATCCCTACGGGATGAGAGTTCGGCTCTCTGCTGCACGGCAGTTGTCTTGACTGCCCTCTCCTTAAATATGACCTCCGCCGGGGCCGGTTTGTCCCCGTTCAGCGCCCTCCGAAATTAGCTGAACACGGAAGCCCCATTCTGGCTGCGGGACCCGTACTGCCGGAATAACAGGATTTAATACGCTCACGGCACCCGCATTCCCAGGATTTAAAAAATAAAATCTCACTAAAACACATTTGATTAAATGTACCCCACATTAGCTCTTAAACCAAATAACTAAACCGCTTTCTTTACCTCGTATCCCCATACGGAAATAATACTGTATTTATTAAGCATTTC
This sequence comes from Ilyophis sp. 1 JC-2022, assembly GCA_022702515.1. Taxonomy (NCBI): domain Eukaryota; kingdom Metazoa; phylum Chordata; class Actinopteri; order Anguilliformes; family Synaphobranchidae; genus Ilyophis; species Ilyophis sp. 1 JC-2022. The sequence continues at coordinate 50,521,554 of CM040400.1, read as the reverse complement.
AAATTCATATCTTTTTCATCCTCAATATTAATCTTCTCCAGCAATGCAAAAAGGATTTATAACACGATTATAAAAAATGAAAAATTAAAAACAAAAAAAAAGGGCATTTGCTTTGTTAAACTCTATGCATTCTGTAATCGAACAGTGACCTCCTCCCCCACCCACCTTGATTGCATTTCGCATGTTTTCTTATGATGTCCATGACAAGATGGAGCCCAGAGAATCCATTTCCCTATACTGTGCAGGAGAGGGCACTGTCAGTCGCTCAAATGTACACTAGCATAGACAACACAGCATCTCTACCTTTCTCCTTCCTCCCTCCCTCCCTCCCTCCCTCTCTCTCTCTCATTCACTCACTCTCCCTCTGCTCTTTGGTTTGTTATTGAAAGCAGACAATGGAACTACATTGTTGAACGTATCTTACAGTTTACCTGACTGTACGTTCATAATTAGAGGAACTGTCCTTTAAAAGGCAGCGGGGTATTTTCTTTAGAGTACCGTCGACTGTGAACCTCAAGGTCATAGCTCACAACTTAAGTTTCAATTTGAGCGCGGGCGTCCGTAGACATTATGTGAAGGTCATTCCGTGGACCGCTCTGTGCACTCGAACGTTTTAATTTAAAGAGGTTCCACTCCTGTCTTGTGTCATTCAAAAGACTAGTTTATTGACATTCCATTTTAGAAGTGTTTCAGATTTCTTAGAGATTTTTTTAAAAAGGATGACATTTTTTTTTGGTATACCAATAAGGCGCTTTACCATCCTGTCGTAACCTTACGAGTTTCTCTTTTACCTTGCTAGTTGTGTGGAGTAGTCATTCAAATTCAAATGCCTGGCTATGGACTTAAGGTAGCGGCACCTTTATTTTCTTTATGGCTTTGTGTTTGCTGAATAGGGTAATAATATAGTGAAACACGCATCCCCCTTACTGTGCAGCACCGTAGATATCGCACGGCACAGACGTGCTTAATGCACTCTAAATATTTAAAGAGGAGCCCTGGTATTTAGAGAGTGAGGGGTAATGAAGGCGATGGGCAGGTGTAGCGCACGTGTATACATATACAGTCCACATGGTCGACTGGGAACCCCCCCCCCCCCCCGCACGCACGCACGCACGCACGCACGCACGCACGCACGCACGCACGCACGCACGCACGCACACACGCACTTGTCTCAGTCTGTGTGTGTGTTTGTGTGTCATATGCCGGACTGACACCCGCTTGTCTTTGTACACTGAATAGCTAGTATGGATAAGAACACTTTGTATAAACACTCAAATACAATAACACACAAACACAATATTTTAAAATTGTATTGTTTTTACTGTAAGAAAATGCACAAACATGCCCATTCACACCTACTGCACTCTTGTATGCATGACTGTCCCATCTACTTTTAATGTAAGTTTACTGCTATATTTTTTGCGCTGTGATTTAAAAAAAAAACATTTTTGTAAGTTGCCTGCTTTCTTGTTCGTTGCCTAAATGATGTAGCAGCTGGTCTGATGGCAGAGCCTCTGTCTAGATCTGTGGTGTATGTAGAAAACAGCCCTGTGGTGGTGTTGTGGTCTTTGGTAGACGGGGTGCGGTGTTTTGGAGTTGCCTGTGCGAGTCAGACCTTCCGGATGCTTCCTATTTGATATCTTTGACACTGCCAACTTTCTGAGACTTAAGATAGCTACTAGCCACAAATGCGTATCACCGTCCAGGATCTGTTTAACACAGGCAGGGGTCTCCCGGAGAGATTAACAGGCCCTTGATTAAAAGGAATACACGCAGTGAAGTTTAGATTTAAGATTTAATGAAAATGCATTTATGTCAACATTGATTTTGCATTTGAAGCAAGATCATCAGTGGATTTCAAACATTTTGATTTGTAGGTAAATTTTACTGAGTTAATTTTAAAAAATGTGAATTAATATTGAACATTTTCTTGATGACTTATCAGTCATTTGTGCCTGCTTAATAGTAATTTTCTGTGTGTTCCCCTGCCTCTGTCTGTTTGTCTGTGTACCAGGTAAGAAGGGGTTACCAGGTGGTTCCTCTTGTTTTAAAAAGTTATTTTTATTTTGGCATGAGGACATTTCGCTGGTTATCTGAGTGGTCTTCAGCAAGGCCTATTGTTCTGCTTCTAAAACACTTTATTTTTGCTTTATTTTTCGCTTTTTACGTGCTGTAATTACAAGTTGCACTGTAGCAATACTGGGACTGGAGAGCCTCTGGATCCTTGTCCTCTTCTACTTCCCCTTCCTCTTCCTCTTCCTCTTCCTCTTCTTCTACTCCACACACCATCCCTCCATTGGGCCTGTTTCTTATTTCCGTTCCTTCCTTCCTTCCTGCCTTTTCCGCCCGTTCATTCTGTTCCTTTCTGCCTTTCCCGCCTGGCGCGGGGTTGCCACGGCAGCGCCGTCTCTCCTGCCACTCCCCGAGCACGTCCTCCCCCACTCTATAAATCTTCAATATGTGCTTTAGGGAAAGTGTTGGGGTACAGACAACAATAATCTCTATCAAAGGGTTATCAGGCCCCTACAGGCGCCCTGACAGACACAAGCGAGAGAGGCGCGAAACAGAAGCGCTGCTCTGGCGTGCCTGCGTGCCGCAGCCCCGTGCTACGCTTCCCCTGCGCTGTGCTACGCTAAGCTACGGCCTCTTTGTCGCCAGGAATTTAGTGTCGGCTTCCTCCAGAGCTCTTTAACCCTTTTCATGACCCACCTCCCCGCTACTTCGCCGTCTACCCCTCGTCCTCGGTCGCTGCTCCAATGAGCCTTTGCAACGAGGCACGCTTTTTGTAATTGCGCTGCACCACCGCTGCAGTGTAGCATCGAACCGCTGCAACCGCAACGCCGCGTGTATAAGAGCCTCTCCTGGCCTAATAAATATTGGTGATTATATTATGATGAAACTGGTGATTATTTGTTTTTGGAGTTTTTTTTTTTGTGTCTTCCGTTTAGTTTTTTTTGTGCGTCTGTGTTTTTTGTAGAATAGATAAAAATAAATATACTCTGCCCGATTTTTTTTGTCCCAGTGTGAATTTGATTAGGATGTGATGGAGGGTTTTATATCAGGATCCAAAATGGAGCGGCCCATTCCTCTGTGCTGTATTAACATGTCAAGATGGGCCGCAATAATGAATCACCTGCCCCAAATGTTGCAAGTTAAAAAGTGGAAATGAAAGTAAACCTTTGTTTATGTCACCTATCAGCATGAAATATTTACTCCAGCGCTCCTCCCGCTCCCCATCTCCCACCAGTGTGATAAAAGGTTGTCGAGTTTCTTACTTAACCCTTTCCTGCGTTCCGGCGTCTTCCACGGCATCGTCCCGGGCATTAGAAATCCCTTCCCTTTGCCGAAACCTGCTGTCTGGGGGCTTTCTCTTCTCTTTCCGTCATTGTTTTTTTTCTCTCCTCTCTGAAGGAACTGTTCTAGATGTGGGGAATGTTCCTCGGGGGAATCGTGTAAGCGTTTGACCAGGTGTTCATTGCGACACTTTCAATATTTTATTTTCATTCGGGTAGTCGGCGTGGGCCCTTTTTCCCTTCAGTCTGCTGTCGGACGCCCGCACGCGCGCGCGCACACACGCCCGCCGCACGTGTCTGAGCGCTGGCTCGTCCCCTCGCAGGTTTAGCGTGGCCCATGTGAAGTCAACGCATACTTACAGTAGCAACTCACCGTAGTGCTGCTTTTATCTGCACTACACACATTCATGTGCGCGCTTCAGGGGCTCCTTTGGAAATCTGTCGTGGCATTTCGTCAACGAGAAGATTTAGCAGCAAGAAATATTTTCATTTTATTTTAGTGTATGGAACACGAGTAAAAGGGGTTTTATACTGGCCTGTTTGTGAACATCTGTGTGTGTTTGTGAATATATGTATATCCATGCCTGTGTGTGTGTGCTTATATATTTGTGTGCTTGTGTATGTGCGAATATATATGTATTTGCGTGCATGTTTGTGAGCGTATATATTTGTATATATGTGTGCATGTGTGCACATATATATTTGGGTGTGTGTTTGTGAGAAAGTGTTGGGAGTGACTGTGTGTTTGCTGGCTCAGGTGTGTGTGATTTTGTGTGTGTCTGTTTACTGGCTTAGGTGTGTGTGTTTGCTGGTTTAGGCGTGTGTGTGTTTGCTGGCTTAGGCGTGTGTGTGTTTGCTGGCTTAGGTGTGTGTGTGTGTGTGTGTTTGCTATCTTCAGTGTGTTTGTGTGTGTGTGTGTGTGTGTTTGTTTGCTATCTTAGGTGTGTGTGTGTGTGTGTGTGTTTGTTTGCTATCTTCAGTGTGTTGGATGTAAAAATGCCTGCGGTTGCCTTGAAGGACTGATGCTGCTCAATCCTCCATCTCTCTCTCTCTCTTCCCTTTCAATGCAACATGTCCCCCAGCTATGGAGCCCGCTCGTTTTTATCATCACTATTTCAAGAGAAACAAAACTGTGAGGTATACCGGCTCAGGTAGCGGGGATGGGGATGTAGGCGAGGTGTGTGTGTGTGGGTGGTTGACTGGTGTTCGTCAGTGTGTCGGTCCGTCCTCACAGGAGACTATGTGGAAGCTGGTTACAGGGGAGACGTGTTACACTTCCTAAAATTTTCCTTTCCCTCCTGAGTTCTTCTTTGCATTCAATTCTATCTTTAGCACATAATATCTTTTTATAATTTCATTATTAGTAAACCCTAAAAAAAAAAAAGCTTTTTAAGATGTCTGAAGAGTGAAAGTGGAGGACGTGAAGACTTCTGCAGTGGCAGATGACAGAGGCGGAGAAAGTGCCGCCCTGCCCTGTTTAAATCCTCTCTGAAGCTGTAGATCTTGTGTGTTTTTCTTTTCTTATTTGAACACATACAATATGCGCATACATGTAGTCATATAAATACATTTGTGTAAGGTTTCTATAACAGGAGTTTGATTATTTATTTTTCAAAAAGTTTTCACGGTTAAAATCTTTTATTGCACATTTTGTAGTTACTTGAGAATATTTTGTTTGAAAGCATCAAATGCCAGCAGATTTGTGCAGAGAAAGTAGTGGGGGAAAAGAGACAACCCTAAAGGTTTATCAGAAAGCATTTTAAATCATTAATAAATGTGTGTAATGCCATGTTACGTAATATGAAATAGTGACTGTAAGGACCTGGGTAGCCAGCTTTGACTCATAATTATTTGCATGTTTTTTGTTAAATACTGCCTATTGCATGTGTGCGTTCGTGTGTGTGTGTGTGTGTGTGTGTCTGTGCTTATGTGTAAGTTTATGCATGTGCGTGTGTGTGTATTTGAGTGTGTGTGTCCTTGTGCATGTGTGTGTATTTCAGTGTGTGTGTGTCCGTGTATATTTGAGTGTGTGTGTTTCAGTGTGTGTATGTGTGTGTGTCCGTGCGTGTGTGTCCGTGTGTGTGTGTGTATTTGAGTGTGTGTGTCCTTGTGCATGTGTGTGTATTTCAGTGTGTGTGTCCGTGTGTATTTCAGTGTGTGTGTTTCAGTGTGTGTATGTGTGTATGTCCGTGCATGTCCGTGCGTGTGTCCGTGTGTGTGTGTGTGTGTGTGTGTTTGTGTGTTTGTGTGCAGTAGTGTGATGTACAGGGTCTGACTGAGTCAGAACAGGATCTCGACTCCTGTGTCTCTGCCAGGTCCATTTTAAAGCCCTGTCAGTTTTTATTTTATTTATTTATTTTTTTTGGCGGGGAGGGGTGCGGGGTTATGTCAGGAGGGGTGATCATAAATATTCGGAGCTGCATGGAGACAAAGGGGCTAAAATGGAAGGTTTTTGGCTGGACGGGGTTGGTGTGGGGGGTTGGGGGGGGTGGACCTGGCAGTGTCATGTACCTCAGTCATTTTTCTTGTGCGCTTAGAACTCAGTCAGGGGTTTAATTGGAATCTGGACTTCAAAGACTCCCTCACCCTGACCCCCCCTCCCTGCCCCATTCCTGGCTGGGCTGGGCTGTGCTGTGCTGGGCTGTGCTGTGCTGTGCTGGAGTCTTTATTACACGCTCCAACTGCAAACCGTACTTATTACAAACTCACTTAGAGCATCCATTCAGCACCGGTTACATCACGCTAGGCTGCAGCGTATGTGCGTGCCTGTCTGTCTGTCTCTGTCTGTCTTTGTGCGTGCGTGCGTGCGTGCGTGCGAGAGAGATAGTGATAGTATGTATGAGGGTGTAAATACGTCAGACAGCAGTATTGGCAGAGAGTTTAAATAACGGCTCACGTATGACTTTAGTGGCAGCGTGTGATGAATGCCTGTGAGGTTTTCACTGTGGTCTTGCACTTCTCCCACCCAAATACCCTGCCTCTGCTGCTGCTTAGCTACACTTATTTTAATGCTAACATTCAACCAGACACACTGTGATGAAATGCTGTGCTGGAGATTTTCACTGTATGCAGATGTACAATAAAAATACACAAGCTGGCTGTTCTTACTTGATTCATTATTTGGAGCTGTCTGTATGCCACTATATACTGCTCAGTGCTGGCGCCTTGCTCTTATTAAATGTAAGGATTCTTAATTGCAAGAATATTTATCATGCAATAGATCAGGCGTAAGGTGAAAAATGGTGAGTCTATAGCAGGTTGGAAGAAGAAAATGTGGAAGAAATTGTCATACACTGTGTTTAATATCAGACTGCAAGGTTGATGTATCGTTATATATGCTGGGCTGTAATTAAGGACTCTGACTCTGCTCGTCGAGTTTCAGCAGGACTTGTTAGCTCTCTGTAATGGACATTTTTTTGAAGCCACACCTGAAGTTAATATGTTTCAAAGGTATAATTATAGGTAGGAATAAGGGGACCTATTTTCAGACCTCTAACAAATCATTTTTTTCCCCATTATACATGGTAAAGGTGTTAATGACGCCTCGTCTTTTTCTGAATTTGCCGTATGAATAATGAAACGGCTGTATCATTTAAAGTTCAGTTAATAGGTGAATTTCAAGTAGCCAACCTGGGGAGAAAAGTGTGGATATCCAATTTAAATAATTCCTACTGGGGGAAAAAAAAAAAAAAACCTGTATTTAATTAAAGTACCAAAACTCAGCATTCTCATCATCTTGTGTGTGTGTGCGACTTTGTTTAAGCAACTCTTGTTTTGTTTGGAGCTTGACTTCATTAAATATTCATATTTTAAAATCATTTTATTAATGTCAGGGGGAATATGCTTGTTACTTTAAGTGTAAAAATGAGGAACAAGATTATAATCCCAACAAAGATCTATTTCATGAGGTGCGGTAGCCGCTGGTTGCTTGTAAAACGCAAAAGGAAAGCATACACAAGACTCTGACCCTATCTGAGGTTGCCTGCTACTTTAAATGGGCCAGGTAATTTTTTTGGGGTGTTAAATTGTTGTTCGTATGAAAGTTATCAAGGTCTTTCACAGCACCCCGCTTTTTGAGAACAATGTTTGTTACAGTGACTGACTGAGTTCTAAGTGAAAATGAGGAATGTTTATTCTGACAAACTCAGCTACGTGCGAAGGTTCTAGGAGGGAGAATTGCGACCGAGCAGTTTAAAAGCCAAACCCAGCCAAACCCTCCCAGCATGCACCTCTTCCCATTTTAGTTTTATTCTGTTTTCCTCCAATGGTGACTGAGAGACAATGGGAGACTCCTGCAGATGAAGAGATGATGGAGATGAGAGGAAAAAGAAAGAAAGGATGAGTGGAGTAGGGCGGCAGTGGTAGGGAGAGGGGGAGGATGCAGAGCGGGGAGAAGTATAGAGAGTGGAAAAACAGAAGCAGAGTTGCTGAAATCACAGAAGAAATCAGCAGTACTGCGGGACATTAAGTTAAAGGGACTGGTGTATCTCCATGGTGTGCATCAGACTCGTGAGAGTGAGAGTGAGAGTGTGTGTGTGTGTGTGTGTGTGTGTGTGTGTGTGTGCGCGTGTGCGTGCGCGCAGAGAGATGGGTACAGGTATCATGGTGCTTTCTTTCTTTTGTGGTGTGTATCCTATTTTAGTACACTGACGACACGTTTTGTACAGGTATCATTCCTTCCCGCAGTTGGCCAATGGCATTGAAAGATTTCCTCAACATTGGTAAATCAATGGAATCCCAAAGTACTAAAGAAAATAACTTTCTGAGCTGCATAATGCAAAGAAAACAATAATTTTCTGCACAAGATAAAACCTGTTTTAATGCATTTGTTGGCACGTTGACAGATGCATATATTAGCTAGTTTCAGTTGGGCTGGGTTGTCGGAAGACACCTTCACATCCACAGACTGCTGCTCACCTTTCGATGTTCCCTCACTCATGCTGGGTTTTTTTATGACTGCTTTTTTTGTTGTTGTTGCTGCTACTCAACTTCACCTGTCGAGTCATTAAGCCTTATGAACGGGTTCATGACATGAAGCAGGTTGAAATATTCACGGCGATAAGTTCTGTTAGAGTTCTACTCCAGCCAGAACAAGCGGCACATGATTGACAGGGAGAGAGCGATGGACAGGACATGGTGTCATGTGCCATGTTGCCCGGCAACACGCTTCAGTTCGTCACTCCCTTTACTTTTTCATTTGAAATTAAATATACAGGAGCCCAGAGGCTAGATTCATAGTGTGCCTTCTTACCTCCTAAAGCAAAACACATTTGTTTTAATTTCAGTGCCTCTGTTTGCAGCTTTAATCTCCCTTTTTTATTTATTTATTTTTTAATAGCGATGTTTTGGTAGCTCTACACTTTGGCCGCGCAGCGTGACGCCTCCGCGGCGCCGTTTGACCGCGTAAGGACCCGTTGAGGGCGCCCTTGTTTGGCCTGGCAGAGTAGGGGAAAAGGCAAAGGAAGAGAGGCAGAGCATCGCTGCCGTTGGGGAGCTGTGATCTGTGTCAGAAAACGCCTCCGGTCGTCCGAGAGCACAAATCCAGACTGCTGTCAAGCGCACGTGTCGCTTGAATCTCCCAGTTTTCCCCCCAGCAGGCCAGAGATTAAACCGCCACTCCCACGTCACGAGAACCGGTCAAAACCACCTCTGCACCAGCCGGCAGAATTTTACACGTTTGGATTCACATTCACATATTCACCCCCCCGCCCCCTTTTGCAGGTTTGCCCTTTTTGCTTCATTATATTTTAGAAATCGTAGGAAGAATATTGAGTGCTGTGTCCTCAAATCGCTTCCAATCACATCCAGATTCATATATTTCTTAAAGTAATAATGTAACATTAATATGAATGAAATGGTTAGCATTATGGCATGAGGAAAAGGCGGAGATAAAAATGCCCCCTCCTCTTCATGGTCTTTTACTTAGCACGTTAGCCACGTGCTAGCTACTGAATTTTGGATGAGTGTCAGGGGTTTGTGCTATATGGAACGATGCCTGTAGGGAGCCTCTGGCTCATAGCAGCGCTGATGCATTGAACTGTGGGGCTGGGACAGGATTTGGGGCGATAGTTTGGGGGGTTCATCCCAGGCTAGTGTGGGCAGTAGAGACAGGTTTGGGGTAGTGGGGGAGGGAGGGGGGGGAATATGTGTGTAGTATTTTTTAATATAAAAAACAGTGCAGAGATTTCTCCCACCTCTGAGATGGCCTTATTAATGGCTGCTATAGCGGCACCAGAGCCAGGATTACTTCCAGCGCTGGAGAATGACTGTCAGGAAGGCTCATATTTATCCCTGATCCCTTCGCCTGCTGAAAAATGCACCTGCCCCCGAGCGGGCCTGGAGCTGGCAGCCCCCTGTACTTACTGTTGGCTGAAACCCCCCCCCCCCCCCCCCCCACGGAGCCAGCCTTTAGGCAATGCCACTCTGTCCAGGGGAGTTCAATCATTCTCTGGGGCTGTGGGACGAGAGAGAGAGAGAGAGGAGAGAGAGAGGAGAGAGAGAGGGAGAGGGAGAGAGGGAGAGAGGGAGAGAGAGGGAGAGAGAGAGAGGGAGAGAGAGGGAGAGAGAGAGAGAGAGAGAGAGGGAGAGAGAGAGAGAGAGAGAGAGAGGGAGAGGGAGAGAGAGGGAGAGAGAGAGAGAGAGAGAGAGAAAGAACCGTGGCTTGACACACCTGCATATACGTATACTGATGTACACATGCATGTATGAACATATACAAACACATATTGTATATAAACATACACACTAAAACACCAATGGAATGTGGTCTCCATAGGGTAAGATAAAAAGTGCGATTAAAGCTTAATTAGCCGCATTAAGCGTCAGGCTATAATTATTTGTCGTGGGAGGTCTGTAAACACTGTGTGTGGTTCCCTCCCCCAGTTCTGCTCATGAGTGAGGAACCAGGATGAGCCAAGGATTTTGCTTACGCTTCTGGTTTGTCACGACGGCCACTGCGTCCTTCTGTGGGCGCCGGGGGTCGTTGAGTGGTTCTGTGAACAGGCGGTCCTCCCTTGCGATCTCATAGTGGCTCTGTTTGCCTCACGCATGTAAAGGGCTTTCGAGGGTTAACTGAAGTGTGAGGTTATTGGTCGTGGGCAGGTCAGGTGATTTTTTTAATTTTTTTGTGGAAACCCAGACTAGTAACGTTTGGAGCATTAGCCGAGCCCCGATACTGTCCCACAGGGATATTGCAGGGCCGTTTTGTACCCCCTCACTACCACATCGCTACTACATATGTTTATCCTATGAAGAGATGTATGAAAACAAGGACATCCACTTCTTGAGGCATGTGTATTATATATAATAATACTATGCCTGATGAACAGAATGTGTATCATATTGTGTATCAACTCATGTATTTAACAGTATTTAATTTAGAAACCGGGATGTTTTCTGCCTGTATGCTCCTCATGTTATTTTTCTCTTTGTCACACCTCAGCAAAATAGAATTTTAGGTACCTGGTTATTTTAGTTATTCAGGAAGCGGCACCTAAAAAATTTTTTAAAACCAATGTGACATTTACAGCTTCCTGCACGTTTTCTTGTCAGTTAAATACAACAGGCGAGGAATTTAAAATGGTAATGGGACGTCCCGTCATCGAGAGAAAATGACAGACGTTTTACATATATGCACTTTTTATTATTACCATCATCATTTTTTCTCCGTTGCTGAGAACGCATAGAAAACTTTCCGCCGACAAGCGGTGCAAGCAGTTATTAAAGGCTGCGGTTAACGGAGGTCTCAGTAAGATGTCTGGTCTGGATAACGACGCTTGAACGTTCGTTCTCATCGTACGGGGTGGGGGGAGGGGGCTGTGGGGAGAAGTTTGCCGTCTGACTTCATTTGGTTTTGGCATGGCGGCGTATCTGCGGTTTCTGTGATGGAGTGCTCCGAAGGTGTGGATGGAGTAGCTGAGGTACATTTGTTCAATGAGGCATCAAGAGTCCGGTTTAAAATTTTTATTTTTTTAATAAAAACCAGGAGAGGAGAATGAATGCTTTTAAATAAGCTGTCGAGCACATTTTGAGCCGTCAGCCTTTTTGTGCACTCTTTCTTTCACTTTCTCTCGCTATCTGTCTTTCTTTGTCTCTGTCTCACTCTTTCTCTTGTTCTGTCTTTCCTTCGCTCATTCTTTTTACTTCTGTTCTGCTCACATCGCTAGGCCCATTCTTCATTTTACAGGGAGGCACAGCGAAGCTTTATGTGCTGTATACTGTGTTAAAGAAAGCACACAAGTACTTGAAGTTAAATTGAACCTTATTGTCTGCGGCACAATGATGCAGCCAATGGCATTCACAGTTCGTTGTCGGCCCTCTCCGCGTGCGCACACAGACTCATAGAAAAAAGCGCACGGGAATAACATGTCCATGTAAAGACCAAGAGGGAAGTTGGATAAACACGTTTCGCATATAGGTTCCTTTTTCTGGCCTGTGAACATGTTTTATATTTATCTCTGACGTGGAATAAGACTTGGAAGGCAAAAGAAGATGATCCAGTAAAGGGAAAAGCACGGCTCTGTAACTAATTTAGACGCGTCTCATTAAACCTTCGATTGTCACCGGTGTCTTATCACACACTGGCCCGTTTTTTTTATTTTTCATTCATTGAAATTATTTATTAGTTGGTTGTGTGAAATTTCCAATCTGCTTAGGATGAAGGACTAGAGAGAGTGCAGAGAGCCTGCGGTGGGTTTAATAGCATTATTATAAGCGCAGCGGTTGATGTACTGAATGTTTGCGAGAAGGAAAAACAAGCGAACGGGTTTCTCTGCGCGCTCAATATCCTGACAGAAATGGGTTGTCACATGCGAGGGCTGCCTGATGTTCGGGTGTGTTCTGATTTAAATGTCACTTTTGTAAATAGTTAAATAAATAAAGTGTCATTATTTTTTGAAGTGAGGATTACAGGAGTGAGTGGTCAGATCCAGTCTCTAATGGGCTGTTTGAGCAGCACAAGCCTGTCTGTTGGAATCAGGATGAATGGAGAGGAAACGAAGGACAGGAGTGCTTAGAAAGTAAGAGCAGATGTTTGGTGGGAAATTCTGTGAGAAACTGCTTTTTATACTTCTGAAACAGATTATATACAATACATGTACAGTACATACTGTATCTTATAGATTGTGTACAGTATATGGGCAAAAATATCTGGACACCCTTTGGTCAGGGGCTGTTTTTCATGGTTCAGGCTAGGCCCCTTATTTCCTGTGAAGGCAAATCTGAGCCCCACAGCATACAATGGCATTCTACACGATTCTGTGCATCCAGCTTTGTGGCAACAGTTTGGGGAATGCCCTTTTCTGTTTCAAAGAAATCTGACCCCACCCATCTACAAAATCGGTCAGTTCACAGGTAGCCATGTGGTTTCGTCCCATGTTAATCTGGCCTGGGGGACATCCCTTCAGTTTGGGGTGTGAGGTGTGACAGGTCCAGCAGGCCCCTGTGGCCAAATGGAGGCGCTCCACTCACCTCCCTCCCCCCTCTGTTCATGCATCCACGCGTTTCCATTTTACTTGAATGCAAGCGTCCAAAGACATTTTCTATCTTGAGCAGGACAAAAATTACAAAGCAATCCAGAAGTCAATCATAACTTTCCATTGATAAAAAAAATCACTTCAGTTCAGCCAATTTAACATTTTATTTTGGTACTGTTAAAATAGGGTTAGGGTTAGTCCAGAATTCTTCTGAAGGCTTTTTCAGGCCTGTGAATGGCTGTCAGGTGTGTGATGAGGTACGGTTTCTGACGGGTAAACTGCACAGGCCACACACCAACCTGTACAGGGGAGTCCTGGAAGAACTGTCAGAGGGACACGACTTTAGATTGTGGGGCATTTGTTTTGGCACTGCACGTCGGTGTGTTCAGCAAAATAAGGCCTTTGTATCACTGTAAATACATCAGTTAGTACAAGTACAGTTGTCTCTAACTTTAACTGTTAGAGAAAGTTAATAAATTAAATAAATTATCAGTTCAGCTTCATTTAAAATTCTCTTGCTTTATTGGCATGACTGAAACAGTGTTTTGCCAAAACATAATTAAATCATAATTAAATGTATACAACAGGTTAGCAGAACAGAATTTTGTTTATAATACGAAAAACAGAGGAACCTACATACAGTGCATACATCATTGGGCGATGCTTCATAATCCATAAACCAATCAAAATCTCTCTCCAAGCTCATCAGGGACAAGTTAGCGCTTTTCTTTTTTTCTCCTAATATATCTATTTATGTTAGGCCTCAAAAGTCTGTGTTGAGCTACAGTTGGAGTGTCTGACACAAGTATCTACAGAATTCGGGGAAGACGGCTCCACAGATGTTAATTGGCTGTTTGTTTGTGGTTAGTGAGGGGTTCCAGTTGGGCTCCTCATACAGTGCCGTTGCTCTTCCTCGCGCTCGTGCTAACCACACCAGGGCCGCCGTTGAATCCCGCTGCGTCGTTGAGTGCCCCCCCGTTAAAACGCGTCGCTGTAAAAACACTGCAGGCCACGCCGTCTGATTCACAGAGGAGACTGTTTCCAGGCACAGGGCTCTCCTCTTACAGACTCGCGTACGTGATCGGGGTGTGTGTGTGTGTGTGTTTCACCTCACACATCTTCTGTGGGGCCGTGCCAATCCGAATCCTGTGGGACCCTCATAAAGACACGAGCAGAGCGGTTTTGGCCCGACAGCAACTCTCCAGCTCCAGTCTGTCAGCAGCTAGCAATATGGAAATGTACCGCTATTAGTGACGGCCTTACATCGTTACCAGTGCCGCTTGCAGTCTGATGGTAACCTATACGTGCATGTGAATTACTCTTAAATGGCTCTAATGGATTCATAATTGTCCTTAAGATGCATCTGCTGTTAATGGTGAAGAAGCTGTACATCAAGGTCAAAGGGAATTCTTATTTGCTGTAGTTGCGCATTGCAGTTGCTCTAAAATTCCTAGCAAATCGCTGTTTTTAAAAATAAATTATTAAGTGAGGCGCATGTTTTTACAAGACTTAATACCAAACTTAAAAATATATACATTCACCGCATTTATGTGATTTGTGTGTTTGTACTGTGATTCTTAATTTTTATGTAATGCATCTTTACAAAATAAAAGAAAATAAAAACTTGATATTCTGCAAACATTATGTAGTGTGAGTATGACTGGACTGTAACAGGCCTTTATATTTGCAGTGTAGCAGAATTCGCCTTAAAACAACAATTAAAACCGATGGCCAACTTATTAAGTGTTTCAGAGTAATTAGGTGGTTTGTACGAATGTGAAAAATGCATTCAGTTTGTTCCAGCGTGGTTAATATCCTTTTTTTTTGTGAGGGGAAATTTTGACTGCTGCGCTTTCTGAAGGCTAATTCTGAAATAATTACATGTGTCGATTTCATGGCAGCAGGGAATAATTTGGTAATTGCCTCCATGTTCCATAATTTTGTAAGGAATTGAATGCAATTATGTGTGTTATCTGTGTGGTCAGATGACACGGAGGAATTTTTCAGGGCCTTGAGAATGAAAGTGTAAGTCTGTACTTATCAACTTGAGACTGACGTATAAACATTTTGTGCTTATTCTCCAATTTTTCCCCCAATTTGGAACGGCCAATCACACACAGCTGCATTTATGCTGCATAGCCAATCAGCTGACCTGAGTGTCCCCATCTCCAGCTCCATACTAAATGCCCCTTTTCACCAACCCCAGGCTCTTACACTTTTACTGACAGCAGGTTGATAAACTTTTACCCAGAACACCTAATATGTGGCCCTCTCCATCAGCCCTCCCCCCCACACACAACGGCCCTGATGTGGTGAAACGTTGATTGTGCCATTGCATCTCGATTAGACAAGCCATCGATTTAGGGAGAGGTATACGGCGTATTTTGGACTCTCTCCTACTCCCCAGACTCACGAGCACATGCACGGCCGTTAACGGTTGCGCGGAGGAGTTTACTCGACGCTGTGGTTCTGCTGCGGCCTGTTCCATGTTACTGCAGGGCAGAGCAGCGGACAGAGCAGCAGATGTCGGGTCTTGACCACCATGAGCAGAAAGCGTTTTTTTTTTTACATTTCTGTTGGAGGATTAGGCCAAGAGAAAAAAAAACCTGAAAAAATAAGCTTTTTTTAAAAATTCTGTTTTCCTTCTTGGCTTTATCTGCAGAAAGGATAGAGGGTAGGAGTGGAGGGAGAGGGGTAGAGAGCATGTATGCTGATTTATAGTGAGGGCCAGAGAGCAGAGCACAGAAGGTGTAAAGCCAGTGCTTCAAGCAGAGATTGCCGGTGGCCTCGGGTGTGATTAGTGACCTGAGGTGAGGCGCTGGGTGATTTATCTTTCTCTCTCTGTCCTCTCATCCTCCCGGCGCCCCAGCCCGGTGCCCCAGCCCGGCTTCGGCCCCTGCCTTAGCCCAGGCCTGTCCAGCAGGGAGGAGGCACAGAGCCAGAGCCAGCCTCAGAGCACAGGGACCCGCCAGTAGGGGCCTTTAGGGTCTGCTGGAGTAGTTAGGAATGCCTGTGATTCCTCAGACGCCCTCATGAGAACTGGAGCTGTGAGCCTCTGTGAGGCACGCTCTACCCTCACGCCCTGCCCCGTGAGGCACGCTCTACCCTCACACCCTGCCCCGTGAGGCACGCTCTACCCTCACGCCCTGCCCCGTGAGGCACGCTCTACCCTCACGCCCTGCCCCGTGAGGCACGCTCTACCCTCACGCCATGCCCCGTGAGGCACGCTCTACCCTCACGCCCTGCCCCGTGAGGCACGCTCTACCCTCACGCCCTGCCCCGTGAGGCACGCTCTACCCTCACGCCCTGCCCCGTGAGACACGCCCTGCCCCTTGAGACACGCCTTGCCCTTACGCCCTGCCCCATGCCTGTATGAGAAGGGCTTCTGCAGCAGAGGTGTGTGTATGGGTGTATGGGTGTGTGTAAGTGTGTGTAGGGGTGTGTGTGTGAGATTTTTCTCCTGTCTGCTTTGGCCAGCAGCCCCCCTCTCACTCCTGCCCTCCAGCTGTGGGGGCAAACTAATGAGGAAATGCCTCTTCGGCTGACTGGACCTGCGGAATCAGCTCAACAGCTTCATCTGGCGTGTGTGTGTGTGCGTGTGTGTGTGTGTGCGTGCGTGCGTGCGTGCGTGCGTGCGTGCGTGCGTGCGTGCGTGCGTTCTTGCGTGCGTGCGTTCTTGCGTGCGTTCTTGCGTCTTGCGTCTTGTGTCTTGCTCTGATCTCACTGCATTTCCCTGTATTTTGTACTGCATACACACACCCTGCCCACCAGGTATGTCCCTACAGGGGCTAAGGGCTTGTGTGAAGTGCTGGGGTCCCCTACAATGGACATCAGGTGCCATTGGTGGGTGGTGATAATTGGCTCCAGGTCTTACTGGTCTTTCAGTTTGCTACGCCCTGCCATTAAGTCTTATTTATTGCCTGTAGGCAGCACAAGGGTGGGTGGGGGTGTGGTAACCCCCGCACCACCACCAGTGCCACCCTAAAAAAGCGTGTGTGGATGTGACGGTTTAGCTCGCCAGGGCATATGGGATACCTTTAAAATGCTCTGTATCTCACCTGACAAGTGAGGTTGTATTGGTGGAGGATTGTGTCTTGGGTTCAGCCAATTGCCATAGCTTTGACACCAGTTAATCGCAAGTATTAGTTTAGTGATCGTTCACATTGGCAAAAATGTTTTAATTTATTATAAATATAATACAAATATTTATTTTACCCTGTATGTTTTGCATTGTGTTTTATTGGTAAGTCAAAGGAAAGGACACATTGGGCTGGTCTCCCAGACATGGATTAAGCGTAGTCCTCAGCTAAAAGAAAAATTATATGAAGATGTCTGAGTAACCAGGCCATTTTGTTGTTGAACCCAAGCCTATATCATATCAGCCTGAGCTCTGTGTTGCCACCCTGTTCGGCAGAATGTGGAGATGTTGCAGCACCATGGACAGCACCATTCTCTACCTGCCTGAGCTGCAGCACCATGGAGAGTGCCAGTCCTCTCTCGCTCTAACAAGAAACACACCTGTCAGACATGGCCAGTGAGGCCTTCCGCTTGCTGTTTACTAGGGCAGTGATTTTCAACCACTGTGCCGCGGCGCACTAGTGTGCCGTGAGAGATCGTCAGGTGTGCCGTGGGAAATTATCTTATCCTATTAACTTCACTTAATTAGTTACACTTTTGGTTGGTGGTGTGACTCAGGATTTTTTTTTTGTAAAAAATGTGCCTTGGCTCAAAAAAGGTTGAAAAACACTGTACTAGGGTACAGGGCTGGGGTGGCCAGACCGGGTCCTGGAGAGAGACAGGACAGGATCTGCTTGGGCGTTTAAACTCGGCGCCCGTTTTAGACTCGAGAATTCAGGTGTGGTCAGGTGTAAATTATGTAATCGACTTCTTCAAGTGATCAATTAAGTGTTGAGTAAAAAATTGTATCCAACAAGCTGGCCTATACTTGGCTTTTTAGTTGGATTGCTAGGTTTAGTTTTCTCATCCTCGTTGGCTAATTGGTCACTTGTGGATTGGAAATGAGTTCACATTGTGTCCTCTGGTGACGATGGGGGCGAGAGACACATCAAAGGAAACGTGTGGGTAGGGGAGTGGCAAGGTAATCTACAGAACTGCCCTACAGTGGCTGGGCACTGTCCCCGGCCAGTCTAATGCCTTTAAGGGGCCGATTCCTCATGTTCTTATTAGTGTCAGCAGTCTTGTGTTACACAGAGAATGAGCCTAATTGATACGCAGTAAATATATTTGCCAACAGAAACTCTCGAGGTCCAGGTGGGTGAACCCATCTAGAGGGGCTTTGGCAGCAGCTGAGCAGGATTCGTAAGGGTGGAGGCCGGGTATGTAGGCTAGTTAGCCAGGTGCATAGGTTAGCATGTTAATTAGCCAGATGTGTAGGTTAGTTTTTTAGGCAGTTGTGTAGGTTTGTTAGTCAACATGAAGTAGAAGGAAAAGAAAAGGTGTGGAAATTAATTTAAATTCAATGGCTGAATTGAAAAATGCCAATATGGCTTTCAATAATTAATTGAATTCCAATTAATGACCTGAACTGATTTTACTGTAAGAGAACTGACCCCCGGCTCAGCCTCTTTATCCCAGGGTGTGTTTGTTTAGCACTGTTGTTAGCCGAACAAACAAATGGATATTACAGCACACACAGGCAAAACGGAGGAGACCGCTGGCCCAGGCAAACAGTTTTTTGGTGGTAGTCCTGTGATGCGATACCCAACGCATTGTAGCTTTGGCCCTGCCCCGTCCTTGAACTCTGACACCCCCCCCCCCCCCCCCCCCCCCCCCCCCCCCGGCCCATACCACCTCTTAGACAGGACACCTCTGCCACACATACCGAACGGCGGAGTCGGCGTGACGCTCGTCGCTGGGCTCTTCTTAACGCACCTGCTCTCGAAAATGAAGCGCATGAATAATAAAGGGGTAAGTGCCCTTTTCCCTTTCCTCCTCCGGTGACTCCAAAGCGTCCATTTTAAACACCTGAAACGCTGCTGAGGGCCCCTCCGAGAGGTCCATTATCTCAGGCCAGACTCAGCCGTCAGCTGTCAGCCTCCCCCAAAGACGAGCGACTCGTTCCACGGAGCTGCTCTGGCTGTCGGCTTTCGGCTCGGTGCGCACCCCCCCCCCCCCCATTTTGAAGACGGAAAGGTAGAGAAGGGAACAAGAGCGGAGCTGCCATACATATTCATAGCCCACACTGAATGTCATGTTTACCTGTCAGGGTCGTGATTAGGATGAACTGTGATCAGCTGTATTATTGAACCCCCCCAATCCACCCTGTCACCCCCCTGCCCCCACCCACCCTGTCACCCCCCCCCCGCCCCCCTATCCCTGCCACCCTTCTGAAGATCCTCCAGAGAGAAGCACTCAACAGAAACCACTCAGCAGCAACTCTTTTGATTTCCCCATCTTTCCGCTCTGATACATCGGCGCATTACAACGCTGGCTCATAATGAATTCTGTTAAATTAAAGATCTTATTGTTATGCTGTCTTTTTTCCCCCCAGCGTTTGATCAGGATGCCAAATTACAGCGGATAATTTTCTTTCTTTTTTTTCTTCAACCCCCACTCCCCCCAAAGTTTGTACAAAAGCAAGTTTCCGCAGAACGAAGGGAGATGACACACCGCTGACAGATTATTTATTTTATAAAATTTTGTTCGTTATTACGGCTGTACACTCTGTATTTTTAATACTCCCCCCCCCCCCCTTAGTTCCTTTTTAAAATAAAAATGGGTTGACTCGATTGCAAATGTCAAGCAGGAATATTTAACCTGAATAGAAGTGTGTTGACTCCTCTTCTAAAAGATGACAGATGAGGTGCCGATCTGTCTTTATCGGCCCAGATGCGCATAGACAAGTGCATCTTTCCCAAACTACTGCACTCGTCTAAAAATAAGCAAATAAAGCAGACTAACGTGCTTGGGTGGGGGAGGGGGGGGGGTGTACGTGGTTGAGTTGGAAGGGTGGGGTGATGCAGTGCGGTTGTTGCTTTTTTCATAAACAATATATGAGTTGCTTTTTGCAAGTCAAATCCTTAAAGAATCACTGATGGCCCTACTCACGGTCGGGAATGGAGCGGGTGCCAATAAACAGGACACAGCGCTTTAAAGAGGTAACAGGACATTACATAAAGTCCTGCTCTCTCTCGCTTTTTATTTTTCTCATTCTCCTCTTTTTCACCCCATCATCTCCACCTCTTGCCTACCCATGGATTCAGACTTTCCTCCTTGAGTGTCAAGGAGATGTTTTCAGGCAAAGCTCGGCCCTGACACGGCACTTTCAAACTTTCAATTTAGAAGTGTTTTAGAATGTTATAGAATCTCCTGGAATTGATCTTAAAGGGGGGGGGGGGGTGTTACTCTAGGTTACGAATGCACCCATGGCCAGCTTGTGCTCCCCTCATTCCTAAATTCAACCCAACCGCCATTGGGGTTGAGGGGCGGGACACGTACAGCAGGACTTATAGGCCCTCAGTGACTTTGTGTCCATCGATAGATTGGGAAAGCAGTTTGTTCTTGCAAATTTAACAATGATGTATCATTATCACAACTTTGGGGGGAAATCCATAAAATCGATAGGGCCGTGGATGGAGCAGGTTTAGCATTAGCGACACGCTGGGAGCGTGTCAGAGTGCGGGGAGGTATGGATCGAGTCACGGCCCGGATCAATGACGTTTGTGGACACTGAGCTCAATAACAAAGCTTCCCTGAACTGGGAAGAAAAAATAAATGGATGTAAAAGGCAAATTTGCCTCGAGTAGCGCTAATATCCTGTGTGTTTGTAGCTGCTGCTCAGAGAGAGGGGGAAAGAGAGGGAGGGCGAGACCCCTTATTGGCTTTCGCAGAAAAGAATAACCAAAGTAAAATGCGTTGTTTTTATAGAGCGCCTCTATAAAGAGCTCTGCCAGAATCTGCATACAAAAATCGCTTTAATAAGTAGATACCCATTTGATCTGGTTCATTGTCAATTCAATGTGTATTTTGAAAGGTAATTACAGGGACAAATTGCACAACATATACGTGCTCTGTGAAAAAAGGCAGATTAAAACACCAAAACCCCAGGTTCAAACACCATCGTGCGCTCACTCAGACGGGATGCTTCTCAAGTGCTGGAGATGGGGAGAGAGCGGCCATTTTATTTCATCCCTCAGTTAGTTCGAATTCTTGTTTAAAACGCATCGGCAGCCATTTCAGGCCACTGTAAATGACTTGGACTTTTTTAAAAAAAAATTTAATGAAAGGAACGGTGCAACCTCACACTGACACCAATCATGAAGAGAGGGGAATCTGGGTCTGAAAGGGTTTGTCAGAGCGGCCATTTGTCTGTTTGTTTTCCGTGTGTCACAGGACAAGACCGGGTTGCCATGTCATAAATGCAGCATTTTTGCCTCCCGGCAGGAGAGCACTGGTCACATGATCACAAACCCAGCTCAATAAAGATGCCGGTGCCTTTGCTATTGTTTACCAAGATAAATAAAAATGCTCATTAAACTTACAGTAGATGGCAAAGTGTACAATGTATTGAAATTAATAAAATTTTCAACTGTGTATTCAATATAGGCTTAATATGCAGTCCTTGAATGCCAGAATGAATCTACTGTTGTATGTATAGTTGTGTTGTATCTCAATTGTGCTACGACTGATTGACAAGACTAATGCATTAACAATTCATAGCATTTATGAAAATACTGTAGCTTCACAAATTTGTCACTGAAGATGAATAGACTTTGGTTAACATGTAAAAAATAGTCCTCATAACATGCTGTCAGTGTTCTGTTTAAATCGTATTACTGAAAATTAGCTATGTTAATTTCCAGTGGGCTGTACATTCATAAAAACTCCCGTCAATCATTCACCACGAGGCGTGTGCAGGTCTTATTTCCATATCAAAAGATTTTTTTCCGACTTAATATACAATGTATGATTGAAAAAGTGCACCCCTTGAATTCAAAAAATTTAAATTTAATGACAGTCTGAAATTCCTGAGGCTTTTGTTGTATAGATTGCCGGCATGCTAATTAATCATTGGCTACTTGCGCCTAGCATGTGTGCAAGCTTCTGCAGCTAGCTTCTGCGGCTAGGCTGTAACATGCAGTAGATACGTGTTACAGTAAAACTTGAAAGAGTGAAGGAGGAAAGAATTAAAATATGGAGCGATAGAATGTAAAAATGCAGGGAGAGATGGGGAGATTGAGACATTAGAGACGTAAATGTGAGGGGATAAGGGAAAGGCAGACTTTATAGGGGGTGGGGGGGGGGGGGAAAGATCATAGAGGGAGCTATAATGAGATCCTAACTGCTTTGAGCAGAGGGGCAGTCTTTTCATCCTTGTATTTTGACAGAGTTGAGAGACGGAAAGCACGAGACATAATTAAAAAGCTTAATGAGTTTGTTGGGCTTTTGTAAGCAATTTTTGTGTTCTCAGGAAAGGAGTTTTTATAGGGCATAAAATCTTCTCTTTCAGCGCTGTCAAAGAAGTTTTTTGCTGGGCAGTTATCACAGCATGTCAAATTGCTCCAGCTCGAGAAATAATTTGGGTAAATTTTCTCTCGAAGAGTGCAGCGAAACAAAAGCTGCCCCCACCCCTTCCTCCACCCCATTCTAATTTGCCTTGCCAGGGTGCCTCTGGGTGGGGGGTCCACAAGGACAGAGAAGACCCGGTCTCCATAGGGAGAGAATTTTCTTGGGGGGGGGGTAGTGGTGATAGAACTGACAATTCCACACAAAATGGTGCAATTGTTCCAAAATTGAACAGTTTGCAGAAGCAATGCTCATCTTCCCTAGCATTCAGTATTCTGCCTTTTTTTACTTTGTCTTGAAAGGGGTAAAAAAAACAAAAACATAAGTGTTTAAAGACTCCCGCTTTATGCGGGAGAAGGTTTTTACCACTGAATGCTGCTCTTACTGGGCTGTGTAAAAACTTGGGCAAGGGAGCAGCGCTGCTCCATTCGGCTTTTCGTTGAAATTACACACTGAATCAGGTCTTTGATTTCTTTAAATTACACTTCAAGTGCCGCATCATATTTTCCTCATCCTGTGAAACGTACAGTTTTAAAGTGAGAGATTAACACACGTGCTGCTCGTCTCGAGTTTAAAGTCTGCCCCGCTGTTCAGTAGACGTGCTGTAGATATGGACCAATCCTCTGGGTCCTACTGCATAATCTGTGCCTCTCTGAAGAGACAGCATTGGAAAGACGCCTCATGTACGCGTGTCACTTTACATAACGTATTGCATAAGCATTTTAAAGCTGGATTTGTATTTTTTGAAGTGAAAACAAAGGGTGTTCCTCAAGATCTATTTGACCATTTTTGTTTAGTAAAACAACCTAAATTAAAAAAATGTGTGCATAGAAAAAAGCTAAAAACATGGTTTTTAAGTCGTGTTTGGTGTGGCGCAGCTACGGTGCATGTCTGACTCATCTTACGCCTTCCTGAAAGTGATTTGTGTGACATTAATGCTGCCAGCTTCACGGGCCAGTGAGCATTTTCACTTCATGCTAGTTTGTGGATATAGGCTACGTCCCAAAAGCAAAACCGTTCTGGCACATTTGAATATGAGTGTCACCTCACCTTCTCCACTGCTGATTGGATAAGGAGCATGGGAGTGCTGGTAGACACCACACGTTCCAGCTCCTGTTGTGTGTGTGTGTGTGTGTGTGTCTTTCGAGTAACAATAGTGACTGCATGTACACAATCAGCACTGGCACATGCATGCATTCTCTGAGATGCTTTGTGAGACCCCGGCTGTGTCCAAATACAACCCCTGTTCCCTGTCCCCTGTTTCCTGTCTCGTTACTTTACAAGAAGTGTGTAAAATAAATCCCGCAAAACTATTGAAGTAGTTTGTAATATATATATATATATATTTTTTATTTTTATTGAAAATATCAATCAGTTAACATATGCTGATGGTTACAAAGTGTAGATTATGAATGAAGATGGCATTAGCAAAAATAAAAAAAGTCGTTTGTAATACGACTCACTCTTGTACCATAGATATGCATATATGCTCTGTCTTGTAGGTTTTTACTTCCGGGTTACTTTCTGAAATTGTTGGATGAGTGCACAGTTCTGTGGATGAGTCTGCTCCTGAATCCCCTCAACAAAACCCAAGAAATAAGGGTTTCATCCTGGTATTTTAAGCACCCCCATTTGTGAGAGAACTCGCGGCTTGACAGAGCAAAACTAAAGGCCGAAAATTAAATATGAAGGCCAAAGGTACGATGAGGGGGAGGAAACCATTTCAAGTAACTTTTGATTGACTGAAAACTAGACAAAACTATCCAAGGACTGCGTCTCGAATTGGGGCCTAAGAAGTGCCTCTCGTTACTTTGGAGTGGTCCCTCCACAAAATGAAAATGTTTTGTTTCCTCTGCCTGACACCCCCCCTCCCCCCTGCTGCTTCTTCCCAGCTCAAACGACACCCCCCCCCCCCCCCACACCCCCACGCACATTCACCTCACCCGCTTCTTCGGCTACAGCAACAGATAAATTTAGTCTGTAAAGATAAAAATAAAAAAATTCTTCAAACTTAATTACTTGATACTTCTCAGTAATACGTGGCTGATTCCGAGGAGATAATTAGTTGGGGGATATTGAAAGGGGGGCCTCTGGGGGCCCCTGGCCTGGCAGAACCAGTGAGGGCGGGTGTAGGGGGCTGGGAGGGAGATGAGGGTAGACACCATCTTTTCAAATTATGCTTGGGGGGCCGAGCCGCTCCCAGGCAGCTTAAGCAGCGAAGGCGCGGTAATTAAATTGTAATTTAACCTGCCGAGTGTGGAGCCAGAGGGCCCGGCCAAGCCGGGGCTGGAAGCCCACCGACAGGATTTACGCTTAATGAAATAATAAAGCAACACTGCGCCTTTATTCGCCAGCTCTCTCTTCGCTCTTTATACCGCCACAGCTCATCATTAGCTGCTGCTTATGGGGGTTAACTGCGTGCGTGCGTGCGTGCGTGCGTGCGTGCGTGCGTGCGTGCGTGCGTGCGTGCGTGGGGGCGTGGGGCCGTGTGGGTGTACAGGGTGGGGAAGGGGCTGAATCGGAATCTTCCGTGTATGTGTACGGGGTTGTGTAAGCATACTTGTGCATTTATAGTGTACACTAGTGTTTGTGTGTTGCTGGTGTGTTTGTGTGTGGACTGTGAATGTACGACATTTGCATGTTTGTGCGCCTTTGAATGTACTGTGTGTGTGTTTGTGTATGTGTGTGCATTTGAAGGAGTGCTTGTGGGGTCTGTACTTGGACATTAATTAAAATATTTTATTTAAACGCTTTTCCAAGCAAATTGGCGTCTTATTTGGGGTTTTACACATGATTCCTGCTTCCCTGTCTGAAATGACAAGGCATACAGGAGACATACCGTAATTTGCTAACACAGTACCGCAATTTAATGTCCCCCTACAACGGGAGAGGAGCATCAGTCCTGCCAAAGTCACGTATGTCTCGCCATACCAGTCAGTGGGTAGACTAATCACCACAGCGGTTTTTGCTTGTTAGCATTTTTTATACAAACGGTTATTGTCCAAAAGTGGTCATTACCAAAGTGTTGGTATTTATACTCTGTCTAACCTTCTCCAGTTGAATTTCCCCTTGAGTCTCTAGAAGGTTCTCAAAATAAAACACAAAAAAAAGGTTCTGATCCCCGTCACTGATCCCTGTCGACCCTCTTACTATTCATCAGTATTCTGGGGTTCTCCCACCCATCACCCATAACTATTTAAGGTAGTTTGGTAACTTGTCTCTATGTTGCAGTTGTTTAATACTTAAAGAATCAGTAAAATTGCATTATGCTTCCTTAAATAATAATGACTTATTTTTTAGGTCAAATAAACAAAATAAACTATGATATTTAGGAGACCAGGTTTTTCCGGCTGGAAACGTTTTCAGCTGCCTCAGACAGGAATTATTTTCATTCAGGAGTTCTCAACCTAGCCTGCTTAGTAACACATTAACTAACATCAATTAAACAAGCGCAATGCATTGTCAATGGTGTATAATGCTGTAATTACTCATTTATTACACATCTGTAAATTAAGCATTAAGTGTAACGGGTAATTTGTAGTAAATATTTTTAGGATTAGTACTATCCTAAATTTTACTGTGTAAATTATACTGATTAAAGAGGATTAAGCCAGTGAGTCAAAGCAACCAGGGTGGGATACAGGGGATACTGGTGAAACAAAATGTATGGGGCTGTCTTGGTGTGGTTAGGCCCTGTTTGGGTTGTTTCTGGAAGGAACATGCCTGGACTCATTTTTTGACCGCTAATGGTGCTTTTTAAAAAGCCATTGTTTTGGTAGGATGACGAGTGCCAAACTCCAAATGCCAAGCATTGCCTGGCTTTTTTGCAGTTGTTAATTTTGGGCTGAACACAATAGTTCTGCCCAGCCCAGCCCTGGATCAGATCAGCATTCTTCCTTAGCTCTAGATTTACAAAAAAATGTGTGTTACTTTTTTCCACCCAGTAGTGCAGTTGTCATGAGTTCAGAGTTTACCCGACTGAATGGGAAAATCTTCTATTTTGTAATTGTCAGCATTTCAAAATATCTCCACTTTTGGCCAGTTTCACAAGCAGGTTTATCGCGTAGATCATCAAATCATTCCAAGTGCAGTGAGTGAAAATAAGAGTTATTGTTAGCAACGCTGCAGGCTGGGGTAAATCTGCCATGGTGTGCTGCATTTCCTGTTTGGTTCCCATGGGGATGACTGCACGGTGTGCTGCATTTTCTGTTTGGTTCCCATGGGGCTGACTGCACGGTGTGCTGCATTTCCTGTTTGGTTCCCATGGAGATGACTGCACGGTGTGCTGCATTTTCTGTTTGGTTCCCATGGGGCTGACTGCACGGTGTGCTGCATTTTCTGTTTGGTTCCCATGGGGATGACTGCACGGTGTGCTGCATTTTCTGTTTGGTTCCCATGGGGATGACTGCATGGTATGCTGCATTTCCTGTTTGGTTCCATGGGGATGACTGCATGGTGTGCTGCATTTTCTGTTTGGTTCCCATGGGGATGACTGCACGGTGTGCTGCATTTCCTGTTTGGTTCCCATGGGGATGACTGCACGGTGTGCTGCATTTCCTGTTTGGTTCCCGTGGGGATGATAGGTGCAGCTGGAGGGGGAGGAGTGATGGCAGATGAACAGCATGGGGTTGAGAAGGGCTTCCATCTAGCAGACGGCTGGACAGTCACAGCAGCCTGTAGGACTGAGTGCTGAGGCATTTCAATTAGGCTGACGGGGCGGCCATTTTGAAAAGTTGGCTGAAAACATGCATGTTACATACACTGGTATGCGCAAGCACGTGTACACACACATTTATCATATATACCCATAGACACATGTTTGATACACGGATGCACATGCATACACGTACACTGATACGCACAGGCGCACGCGCAAACACACACAAATGCTGATACACACTCAAAGGCGTGCATTCGGATACACGGACGCACGTGCATTTGCTGACAGAGTTGTACTTTTGCATTTGTGCACATGTATGAGTGTACGCCGCACGGTACATGCACATGCACACATAAACATAACAAAGGAATATTGTTTGTAGATTATTGTAGTCAGTGCACACAAGCAGGGAAATGTACATCGACACAAATTCACGTGTACTCACGCAAGCGCGCACGCAAAAATAAACACATGACTGGAGTTGGAGGGGCGGGGCCAACACAGCAGACTGCAGAGGGAGCCGTCTCTGAGGTCCCTCAAAATAGATATTCTCAGCAGTCCCGCCTTGTAGTCGTCGGATATTGAATAAAGCGCACTTTTTTTTTTTCTGGTTTAAACAAAATCGGAATAACACGCATACAAATGTAGCATCTTTTCAAAAAGATTCGCGTCTAAAAGGGATACAATATTTGAGATCTCCCCCCCCCCCATTGTTTACCGCTAACTTTGTACTTTGTGGCGGAATATATCGCTCCTGTTTTTCTTGTGTTTACCTCCGCCGACAGCTCTTTGCTGCTTTACTGCCGTTCTCTTCCCCTGTGCACCACATTAAATGTTCCCCATTGCTCAAAGGAATTGTTTGCAGGCAGTAAAGTTCCGTCCTTTCAAAAGACTGCCTAGGAGTGCTACTTTTTTTTTCCCCACTGCTCACAGTCTTTGTAAATAATTCTAGTTGAAGCTGGAGAAACTTCTTTACAACAAACACACAAACGCACACACCGGTATGTACACACACGTCCAAAGAGGTCCGGTACAAACAGAAAATTCTGTGTATCACCATTGTGTGGATGGGGGCCCTGGTCCACAGCTGGTGAGTGAGAGGGGACTGAAAAGGTTCACTTGTTCGTCAGAGCGCTAACACCCCACAGTATTCCTCTTATCGCAGTCTCGACAGGGAACGCTCCACGTGCACACGCTGGGGGATTTAAGTTGTGTGCCTACGCGTGTTCGCGTGTCTGCATAGGGGAGCGCCGTCAGCTTGAGTCGGGTGAGCTTGTAATGCAGCTCCACTGCAGTCCCTCACCAGCAGGTGCCATGGAAACCCCCCCCCCCCCACACACACATATCCCCCCTCCATAGGCCCAGTACTAAGTACCGTAGAGTTTAAGACAACTCTCTCTCAAATTCAGATTTCCAATTCAAATAGCTTTATTGGCAGCAAGTACATCTTTCCTTCTCTCTGAATTGCATATTACCAAAGTGTGATCACAATAACAATAAATATAAAGATTAAGATATAACATAGATGTAAAATGTATACTAGGACTAGTAGTAATAACAATAGTAATACTACTAATAATTATTATTATACTGCCATTAAATAATACAATACGTTATCTAATTAAAAACAAATATATTTGAATTGGTTGGGGTTTGGGGGGTCACTGTTGTCCCTCCACCTGTGGCAGATAGCCATGTATCATGCTGCCAAATTTGCCCAGCACTGTTCCTCTTCAAGGAGGATTTGTGATAGTTGGGTCTCAGGTACGGTTGGGAAGTTTGGCTGTATATTGTTTTAAATTTAACAGAAAGGTGCTCTCATTTCTTTATATTTATCACATTGGGTGAGGAAGTGCAGCTCTATCTCTATTTGTTGTTGACATGCAGAGAGCACTCTTTCTCTCTCTCTCCCTCCCTCTCAATCTCTCCCTCTCTTGGTTTCTTTCTGTCCCCCCCCCCCCCCTCTCCCCCCATTTAAATGCAGTCAGTGTGCGAGGTGTACGTTAGCAAGCTATTATTATAAGTAGACATAATGGTTGCTGTAATTTTTCATCAAACTGTCCCAATATTCCCTTGCCGCGGTGAGAGAGGCGTCGCTTTGTTAAACCAGTCACGCGTTCGCAGACATTCACAGTAATGATGCTTTCGTAATAACTTTAAGAAGAAAAAAATAAATAGGCTCATTTGAGCGCTAGCCTCGGCATGCGGCTTCTAAAAAAAACATTTTTTAAGCAATCCCGCTGCCATTACAAGACAACGGCTCACGCCGTAAGATGTTTTCTTATTTAAGGATAAGGCCAAATCGCATTAATAACACATTAAGAGGGGGGATTAAATTTGGGGGTGAAATGTTTTGAAGGATTGGGGCCAAGAGAGGGTCAAGAAATGAAAGCAGTGCCCCGAATAGCAGCTGCGGCCGAGGTGAGGAATATTAGGAATAAAAATAATATCATCATCACCAAACAATTTACTGCCTTTTTTAGGGCCGTCTCGCTCAGTGGGGCAGCTGTCACGTCCCGCCCCCGTGTCACGATATAAATGCTCCGTTCCCTCACACCCTCCAAAAATACAATCATAAAACATGACGTCTGATACTTCGTCCTGGCTGTTTTATTAAAAATTTAAACAGTTTTGCATCTGCGACAAATACAACGCAGGCCCTTTTGCCTGTGGTACGCTCAGATCTGATCGAACGAGAGTGGAGAGTGGAGAGTGAAGAGTGAAGAGTGGAGAGTGGAGAGTGGAGAGTGGAGAGTGGAGAGTGAAGAGTGAAGAGTGAAGAGTGAAGAGTGAAGAGTGGCGAAACGGTCAGTAGAACTACTGTGGGATGTCCCGTTTTATTCTATTTCCACCTCTGATGTCAATAAACGTGTAGGATCCATTTGTTGTTGATGTGGGGTTTAAAACTCAAGGATATGATATTTGCTGTTCTAAGGGACTTGCCTTAAATGTGTAAGGAGTGTGATTCTTGTCGAATGGAAGGGGAAATTTTCAGGGGGTGAGGGTTAGCCCTGATACTGTAGAAAAGATATGCCTGATCTTACCCCACATTACATTCTCACCACTATTAGCTCTGGGACTTATAATACTACATTGTATTAATAATAATGTGGCTACCATACTTTAATGTGTGCATATACTCTGTCTCTAGCTTTTGAGGGGACAATGCAACCGATGAGATATAATTATTTTTCTCTTCTCTTTTTAATTATTATTTTTTTGTACGAGGGTATTTCTTTTTATCTCTGTCTTCCTATTATAAATTTTCTGTTTTGTCTCCTTCCTTTCATTCTATATCTCTAGCTGCCTTTTCAATCGATTCCCCCCCCCCCCCCCCCCGACTGCGGAAGTTCCTGCACCGGTGTGGTGCTTTCAACTCCCGTCTGCCCCCCGATCCGACGTCCCCCCCACCCCACATGCACACACACACTTTTCTGAACTTTGATGGTAGCATCAATATCCATGTCACCAGTCTGACATTGGCCAACCTACATCAATAAACATTGCCAGGATTTTTTCTGGGGCTGAATAATTTATAGTGCGTGATGAGCAGCTATATTTTGTTGGAAACCTTACCCCGTCTGGAGGATCTTGTTGCTTGTATGTTTGTCTCAGATCCTGGGGAGGAGGGCAGTGGGGGGGGAAAAGACTCATTTTTTAATCTAATGTGAGGAACGTGGGTTTTTTCAGAGCAAAGCTATGCCTCGGCCCCTAGATAGGCTGACCTGATGTTATAGAGACCCCCCCACCCCCCCACCCCCAGCTCTGTCTGAGTAGTGGACCTGTAACATGGATGCAACCCCAGTCAGAGCGAAGGGGAGCTCTGGTATCTGCTGCAGTGGCCACTCTCCTCATTTGAAGCATCGACACCTGCGGAGGTGTGTATGGTTCTAATGTGGTGGTTCTACTGCTGATGTAACGATCACTAAGTGGTGATTGAAAGCGTTGGAGTTCTAGAACGCTGGCTTAGAATTTTGAAGAAAAAAAAAAGCTGCTCTTCAAAGGGTCATCTGGAAATGGATTCTGCTGTTTTTAGACCGTCTGGGCGGGGAAGTGCTCTGCTGCTGTTGTGTGTTCTCGACAGCGGCGACACGCACGGCTTGAATAAATGACAGCTTTTTGGCTGCGACTGCGGTGAACCCCAATACTTGGGCTTTTTTAACTTTGTGCAGTGGAACACCCCGCTGGCTCTCGGAGGCGCACTGCCGCAGCCTACTACGCACAAGCCTTCTGGGATGTGTACGTACTTGATAACGGCATCAAAAGTCCCATTCGCATTTTAACATTGTGCTACTGTGGTACTGGTGGAATAAAACGTCTCAACTTGTGGTTGCTTTATATACATATAAACACAGTTCAATATATATATATATATATATATATATATACGCTTTTGCATCATTGTCTTGTGCTGCTTCAACTCCCTTAGGTATATTTATATATATATATATATATATATATAAAGAAATATATGTATATAAAGAAAAAACCAAGCCTTGTGCACAACGTGCCTCTTTATATAAGGCGCTGGTTGGGGGAAGAAATTAAGCCAAAGACTGTCGAAGTCAACTATATTAATAGACTTCTGCACATTCTTTCTTTCATTGGCTTTCATGCTTTTTTGCATGTGTGGATTTTGATGGTTTATGCCTACAGTGTATATGAATGTGTGTTTTTTTTATTGAATCTGTCTACTTTAGCCCTCTGTTTATGATTCTTTCTGTCAGCACACTGGTGAGTGTTCTCCAAGGCGAGCGAAACCGTGTTTGACAACGTTAATGTTGCAATACATGGATATGGAAGTTGTATCTAAGTGTGGAAAAAGCTGGGGAATACACGAGCATTAGAGGGAAAATAAACTAAATTTTGGGGTTCAGGGAATGAGCCTTGCGTATCTCACCATCACCACTGGAGATGTACTAGAAACTAAAAAAAACGACAAAACGAATTCCGCTAGATTTCTTGCCCGCTCCCACTTTATTGCGCATTGCAGATAGCATTCTGATTTCATCATCTTTACGCATTCATTTCAGCGTTACAAAAAGAGAAACATTTGTGCTGTTCTTCACGCCGGGATGAAGTGGTGTGAAATACTAGCTGGGTGGAAGATTTCTCCAGGGTGACTACTTCAGCCTGCTGGCCTTATGAATGAGAAGAACCCTTCCCCTGTGGGCTTTTAGACAAAAACAAATAACGTTTTATCTCACAAAATCAGGGTTAAAATCAAACATTTCGTTTAACTCTACCCCAACACATAAGTGTTTAGTCTGCTGCGTAGTCTCAGAAGGACGCTTGTATTAATACCGGGGGTTGCTCCGGTCCTGGAGGGCTGGTCTGGGTTCTGGTTTTTGTTCCAACCAGTTACATTAGTTTTAGTGTTCCGACAGCTCTATAAACTACACTGGTTCACTCCTGTACTTGAGCACAGTAAAAATCTTCAGGATACGCTTGCAGTCTTATGCAAATGTCAGATCAAGATATGATTGAGCTGATTAAATGATTAAGAGGAGAGGTTGGCACAAAATCCTGAAACGGATCGGCCCTGGTTGTGCACCCCTGTATTTCTGACAGCGTCGTCTCTAAGAAATGCTTTTGTAGCGCAGCGCTGAAATGAGAAGCGTTTCCTGTCTTCCGTACGACATGTGGAAAGTGTACGGCTCAGCTGATGAGAGCTGTCAGGAGTCCTTTTCCATGTTCGCCACAGTCTGACTCAACCTTCCCATTTTTTTCCCCCCCAACATCTGCTCATGAAAATTGAGCGCTAAAATTTCACTTAATTTATTCCCCCCCCCCCCCCATTATCATAACTTAGTCCAGTCTGGCACCTTTTGGATTCTCGTTTCATCTGAATTCTCTTCTTTTTTTCCCAAGGACTTCAAGCATATGGTCAAAATATTTGTCGGGCGCTGACTATTCTGTTGAATGACATAAATGTTTTTTAAGCCTTCTTATGAAAGCTGCAATTAATGAGGTCCAACCTTCAAGCAAGACTTTATTTTATTCAGCCTTTGCAAAAAAAAAAAATAATAATTAAAGGTGCAAAAAGTGCCTACGTGACGAGCCGAAAAAACACTCAATTTAACAGTAATTTTAAAAGAGGGAGAGATGGAGAAAGAAAAAAGCAGGATGGCATATTGCACTTTTCAAAGGATTTTAGTTGCTGTGCATTGTGTGTTATTCTGAGGGGGTGGGGGGGCTGCTGGTAAAGACAGGAGTCACATGGAGAGGCAAACAAAAGCACGAGCGGCAGCTTTGCCCTGGAGAATTATCCCTGAATAAAAAGTCATGTCCTTGTTGTTGTTGTCTTGCACGCCGCAGCTCTCCTCTATGTGGAAGAGGCAAGTGCTGCACACGTCTTGAACCTCTCATTATGACAGAAAACGGTGTGTGTGTGTGTGTGTGTGTGTGTGTGTGTGTGTGTGTGTGTACGCGTGTACGGGGGTGGGGGTGGGGGTGGTAGCGGACTTGCTGTTCATTAGCACAGTGAGAAGGCCTGTAGGCCCTGGAAGAAAAGTGCTGGCTGGGGGTTTCTTATGGAAATTGACCAGTTTGGCGTAACTGTTGGCCTGCCGCAGACCCTTTGAAGTGAACAGTTCAACACTGCTGCTGTCTTTGTTCTTGGTAATTGCCTAAACGATCTCTGCGGAGCGCGGAGGCCGGCGCAACAACCCAACTAATCCTGGAGAAACCCAGCGCTTCCACAGATAGCAAGTCTAGCCCTCCCTCCTCCACTGCACTACCCCCCCCCCCCCCCCAACTCTGCTTCAGTTCTGCATGAGGGGGGGCTGCTGTTTATTGTCAGAGTGAAATCTATGTATGTTCCCAATGCTTAGCCACACGCTTGACCCCCCCCTCCCCCACACACACACACACACACACTCACACTCACACACTTCATTCATATGGAAATAAACAGAAGCTCCATTTGCAAATCTTCGAGGAATAATTAGTCCGCAGCACTTAGCAGCAACAACAGTAACACACGCCTCTGATCTGGGCTGAGCTGCCCTCTCTTTGTCATTTAACCCGCCGCTGGCGATCGGACAAGCCCTGGGTGATTGAGGGAGGGGTGGGTGAGGGAGGTGGGAGGGGGGAGGGGGGAGGGCCCCAGATTTATGTACAGTGTACAGCTCCTGGAATCTCCCCAATGCTCGCGCTGCCAGGGAGCTGAGCGGCGGCGGAGTGCGAGGCTTCAGCGGCTTTTTCGCGGCTGCAGGTTTACGCCACGCCCGCGGGGTCGAGTTTCCGGAAACATCTAACCCGCCCCGAGTTCAAGTGCTCAGGGACAACTCTCTGCACCCCGTGTTCAAGTTGAAAAAGAAGCAGCTCTGATCGGCAGGAGGCACCGGGAGTTACGCTTGTCAGGGGGCAAGGAGAGTGAGAGAGTGAGACCGAGAGAATGAGAGGGAGGGGGGAGAGAGGGAGAGAAAGAGAAAGAGAGAGGCAGTGGAGAGTTGGAAGGAGAGTGAGAAAGAGACAGAGGGCGAGGGAGAGGGAGAAGGAGAGGGGGCCACGACTGGCTTCCACAAAGAAACGGTTTGACAGGAGAAAAAAAAAAAAAGAACCCTCCCATTACAAGAATAGGATTCAATAGCACTTTAGCCGGGAGATCATTAAGCCCATCTACATACAGCTCACAAAGGGCTTCAAAGGGGGCGTGACTGTGGTGCCGGGCGGCCAGTGAAGAGGCCCCCTCCCTGTGTCCTGGGACAGGGCCGGTAGCGGGATATCAGGTAGACTGAGGTCCCTTATAAAAGCGGCCCCTATGAATTATAAATTATAGGCCACTGGAGCCACAGCCTGAGAGAGTAAGGGGGTCCAGAGTGTGGGGGTGGGGGGGGTTGCCTGTTCCGGGAACAAAGGATTGAAGTGGGAGGGGTCAGGAATGGGTGCAATGGGGGAGGGTGTGTTTTTTGGTGAAGGGCAGTGGGCTTGATATGTTTTTTATTTTTTTGGTTATGGTTGTGTTTAAAAAAATTAAAAAATAAATGTAAATTTTTTTTATTGATGTGTGCCTCATCTACTCACTTTCTCTCTCACTTGAATGATGTTTAATAATTTCCTATCTCCAACAAGAAATCGGCACATTTATATATACATTTATATATACATATATATATACAGGTAGTCTGATGTGGGGGGGAAATATATATATTTTCTCAGAAAAAAATAGATTGTTGATAGATTTTTTTTCTGAGAATTTTGACTTTTTTTTTTTTTTTTTCCACATCCGACTCATTTTCGTCGAGCGGGTCACATATAAGATATACGGCAAGCCAGAGTTTGGGTGTGGCACTTTCACTGGCACTTTTTTTCCCTAGGATAGCCATTTTAAGTGACAAATTCACTTGCGACCATATTTAAAAAATAAAATAAAAGTATAATAATAATTCCATTATGTGGCGTATACCTGCCGTTTAACACATTTTGAGTGGTGACTACGAACTGCAAGGGTGTTTATTTGTAGAGGTTGGACGTAATACGTGCTGCTTTGGGCTCGGCGCTCGGCTGAGGGCCTGTGCTGGGTCTATCTGTGTTTCTGTGGTGAGGCACGTGTGCCTGTGTTTGTTTTCTGTGCTTTCTGGGGAAAAGAAGAGCTGGAGAGGGTCAATGCAGGGTGGGGGTGTACGTGAGCTGGGGGGGGGGGGGGGGGGGTGGTTTTGGGTTTGGGTGGGGCTGTCAGGGGGGAGGGTGGGGTGGGCAGTTTGTTCCCGGACCAGCATCAGTCTACAGGGGGGCTGCAGGAGCGGGAGTCGTGGCCCATATTCGGGCCGCCGGTATTGAATGGAAACGCAGTTTTTCTGCGGCCGTGCTGATGAAAGCTTGATTGATATGGTGTCAGGCGCTCTGTGATGGATTAAATTGTGTGTGCGGACGGCTGTGGCCCCGGCCGGTCATGGCTGTTCCTGCCTCTTTGTGAGGCTGCGGCACGGCAGCTTTAATAAAATGTGATTTTCGCGGCTCGGGAACACGCGGGCGAGCCCCTCTCTCTCTCTCTCTCTCTCTCTCTCTCTCTCTCTCTCTCTCTCCCTCTTTCTCTCCGCTGCCCGACTTCCATTTAGTTTGAGGGAGCACAAGTGGACTCTTTATTGGATGAAATGGGAGCTACACTGGATAAAGTGTTGCAGCAGCGCGTCATCTATCACCATCACCGCCTCGCTCCCGTTTCCTCTTAAAAAGTAAAGAGAGGGGGGGACACCACGCTGCTGACGGCTCGCTGGATGTTTGAGAGATGTGGAAATTAACTGCAGAGCATGAATATGCCTGGGTTTACCTGTAACCTGCGACGACTGAGCGTATCGCTTTTTGACTTTTACCGCTCGACTCCACCTCAGCTTGCTGCCGCATGACTTTTTCTGGCCTGAAAATCTTGCTCAAACTCGCGACAAGAAGGTTTTGTCTCTGACGGTTTTTAAAGAAAGTTCCTGTCTTGCCGATGTCCGGAAGCCCAGCCGATATTTATTTTATTATGCGTTCCTTCCACATTTCGATCAGAATTACAGCTGGTTTTGAAAAAGTTTTAGCACGTGACCGTGTTACGCATATTTTCATATGTATAATTCTCTACCACGTGTGTCATAATAACGTTCAAGAATGTAATGTTGGAATTAAATAGTACCTGCATGAATTATGACAATTCACACTGAAAATAATATGGACAAAATGTGATGCGCAGTTCTTGGATAATGTCCTGATCGTCTGTGTAATACAATGGCTCTAATCCAGGGGTGGGCAATTCCGGTCTTGGAGGGCCAGTGTGCATGCATGTTTTTGTTTCCACCAATTACCTTGGCTAAATTAGCGAATTGGCTGAAAACACCAACACTGGTTCACTCGTCGATTGGATCACGGTAAATGGTTTTATATAGGGACACGAAGAACAGACTTTGGTTGTCATTCATGCCCCCCAAGAAATGTACCTTAACTTTCAGATGGTGTAAATGTTGGGGCTAATTAAGTAATTAAGGCCAGACGTTTGCTTGAAAACCAGAAACTGATACGGCCCTCGTTGTCCACCTCTGCTCTAAGCCCTGGTCCTGGAGTACCCCTGTGTATCCTGGGGTTTCTTCCAGCCGTAACTGAAATTTCTGAAATATAAAGAGCTGCTAACTGTTTTAATTAGACACCTTTTATGTCTAATGACTCTGAGGGATGATTTGTTATCTTATTAGCACATTATGGGCTTGATGTGCTAAAACCTTTATCGTGTGCAACACATTTTAGCACATGCAAAACTAATAACACAACCAATGATTGGTGCAAAGCAAATGGCATTTATTCATTGATAGACCTGCACCTGAAATCAGTGCTTTATCCTGGAACTGTGGAACCTGGTGAGAGGTGTTTGTGGAAAGAGTTTGTGGAAAATGATGTGGAAAACCTCCACAATGTTTCAGCACAAAATTATGGAACTTAAACAAATGTTTTCAACATGTTTACGGCGTGTTCAAGAGTAGAAAAAATGTACTAACCCTAGTCTTTTGGCATTTGGCTGCAGTCTGGATGGACATAACCCAGGTTAAGCCAAAAAATATATATTTTTGAACTGAGCTGTCAAACTCGGTGCTCGTGTGGACAGGGGCTAAAAGATTGATGCGGCTGCCTGCAGCCATTTTCTACCTGGTCCGTGTGAGATAAACGTCCCCTCAGGTGTAGAACAGCTCTCGCCCTGGCAACCTTCCTCAGCTAGCGCTCCACCCCCCCACTCCTGAGCCCGTCCGTTTCTGACTATCTAACCCAGTGGTTCCCAACTCTGTTCCTGGAGATCTACTGTCCTGTAAGTTTTAAATTTTTACCCTAATTTGGCACACCGCATTTGCAGCTCAACGCAATCTCTAGCTGTTGAAGGAGGTGTGTTTTGTTCGGGTTGCGGTGAAAACCTGCTGGATGGTAGATCTCCAGGAACAGTACTGAGGACCACTGATCTAACCTGACTGTAACCACACTGTCCACAGCCACCTCTCACAGTGCAAAGCAGAGAGCCTATAGTATTTATTTAATACATTTTTTATTGTTATTTTTTTTACAATGTAAATGTGCTCTGCAGCACACTGGGCTCTCATCCCAGCTCTCTGTGCCCATAAGATCTCGCTGGCTGACGTTTTCCTGAGGCTCAGCTCAGCCAGCTTGGCGGGCCCGACGGACGGACGGGCGGGCGGGCCGGATTTCACTTGAATAAATGATGATGGAGACGGAGACGGCACTTATCAGCCCGCTCAAAATGGCCCGGAGTCTGGAGACGAGCCTCAGCAACCCCCCCCTCCCCAGAAATATTTTATTAAAGGTATTTAAAAACGCAACAACTGCTTCGAGTTGCATGGCCGCCTGGATGGTGGAGCCTGGGTGTCAGACAACGTGGGTCCACTGTTCTGCGTGGTAGATCTGAAAAGCGATAGGCTAGTTAGCCACATCCTGCTGCCTCCTTTGCATCAGCTACTCTGTTTGGGTACTTATTCCGTCCGAAATTGGAATCATCACAGCTGAAGGTGGCCCCGCCACTTAACCATCTCTGTGGGGGCGTGGGGTGGGGGGGGTGGTGGTTCAGGTGTGTGGTGTACTATGAAGCAGGATTACCGAGTTAGCTGTAATTTTTTAAACCAGTGGATTTCCGGGTTTTACTCAGTGCAGTTATCCAGCTAACTCTAATCCTGCTTTGTAGTATAGCACCCTGGTGGAGTTTCTTTCTGGGATGGCCTACAAGGCAACGGGACATTTTTGGAGTTTCAGTATATTTAAATCCTTTGTTCATTTATACTTGTCCCATGTCCCATTCCCATGTATATGACCCATCTTCTTCTGTGGTTTACATTTATTTAGTTGGAAAGTGACTGCATATGGAAACTAATTACATCATTATGACACGTGACATAACGGCATTTCACATATTTGCTGTGTCGCAAATTAAGTTTTTTATTTTTTATTATACTTGATGACGCATATGAAATTGTTTTAATGCATAAACAAGTTGCAAAACAGCTGAATGATCATCATTTTGATGAAAAACAGGAAGTGTCCCGAGAGTCGGGTTCTTTTAATATAGTACGGTGCACAGGAAGCAGTGACTCAGCCAGTATCTCTGAGATTTGAGCATCTCTGGAGTCTTCAACCATAAATCCCTAATTGCACAGTTCCCTACTCCCGGATAATGTCAAGTTCATTTTTTTAATGTATAATTTTTCCTTTTTTAATAAGTTGTGAAACTGCTTATTCTTCAACAAAGGCAAGAGAATGAGTGAGAGAGCCGAGATGGTGGGTAATAAAAGGTGAGGCAGACTTTTTTTCTTCTACCTTTCCTTTCAAGTTTGGAACATTAAGTATGAAACAAACTGACAGAGGAAAAGTGGAAGAAAGCTCACCTGCTTGTTTCATCCGACTTTCTCTTCCCAAAGTACAGATACAAGGGGGCTAATGACTCTCCTCCCAAAATACAGATACACGGGGGCTAATGACAGATGAGTAAAAATCTCAAACCCACCGCAGTTTCTTTACCTTTTTTTTAACGAATTTTTTTTTACAGCCATTTTAACTTCTATTTTTAATGGAGCGCTGAGCCTCCAGCTCATTTGCTTGTGAACTGAGGGATATAAATGTAAATAAAAGGCAGCGATAGGGGGAAGACGCAGGATGGGATGATGGGTAATGAGTGGTCCTTCAGTCCCTAAGTAAAACGAATATTTAGCCCCCAGCTTAATGTGAGGCGCGTGGTATAAACGTTGTAGGTCTCACTTTGATAAAAGGAAGGAACTCTAACTTGTGTGTGGGGGTGCTACAAAACTACATTACCCAGACTGACCGGTTCAGGGTGTGAGTGGTTGTGGGTATGAATGAGGTTAGAATGACGGTGTTCATGCCCTGAGGAGAGTGACATAGAGGAGTCAGCACAGATTGTACACTGACTCCGTTTGCTGTGGGGGCTTAGATTTTAGGGGAGGCCTCTCTCTCATTTCAGTTTTTTTAATGCGAATGCAGCGTGGGGGTGGGGGGGTGGGCTCAGATTTAATCAAGATTGGCGTTCCCGCCCGCGCTCGCAGGAAGCGCGGGGCTTTAGCCGTACCTCTGCGGAGAACATCCTGTTGCTTGCCGCCCATTCATCCTGGTCATTCTGTTATTGTTGATGGCTGTTATCACCGTGGTCGTTATTGCTGTCATTACAATAGCTGCCGTAGTTGGAAAACATCTTTTTTTCAATCAGCAATGTCTTATAACACAGGGAAAAGGCTCCTGCATATTTATGCTCCTCCTGTTAAATGTCAAAGTTAAATATTATGGGCTCGGCTGTTTTTGTATGCAAATGGAATATTTTAGCCCAAAATTATATTCAAAGGTGCAGAGTAGTGAGAGAGAAAAGAGGAGGGGGGGAGAGAGAGATGGAGAGGGGGAGAAGAGATTTTTTGCTGCAGAGTAGCACAGATCAGCAGCAACCCGTCTGGATTAGAGTTGGCGCGAGGCTGCTCTCTCTCCCTGCTGGAGACGAGCAGCAGGGTCTCGTTCACAGATCAGCGATCACACGCCCAGGCCTGCAGAAACACATTGACACATCGCGTTTGAGGAAACATTCTGTGATAAGGCTCTGCTATTGATCAGCTATCAGCAGTCTGTTCCCAAGCAGAGATCTGTATTAAATCTGGTCTGATTGCCATTTCTGATGCCTGCGAGATAGAGACCCTGTGTGTGTGCGTGTGCGCGTGCGCGTGCGCGTGTGCTCGTGTGTGCGTGTGTGTGTGTGCGCGCGTGCGTGTGTGCGCGTGCGTGTGTTAGAACATGGGGGTAGATTGGGTCGTGAGTGTGGTGACACCCCATTCTAACACTGCACCCATCATAACTGCCATTCTTAATGTTACAATTGTTTAAGGATGTTTCATTATGGTATTTATGGATGCTGACACTGAGTACTTACAACGTTGAAGACATCCCAGACATGTACAAAAAATGTGATTTTCATTGTGGCCTCAAAGAATTTAAATATGTGTGGTGCTTTTGAGCGCGAGTGTGTGTTATAATGTATGTGTGGTGCGTGCATGCGTTTGTGTGTGTGTGTCTAATGGCGTGTGTGTGTGTGTGTCTAATGGCGTGTGTGTGTGTGTGTGTCTAATGGCGTGTGTGTGTGTGTGTGTGTGTGTGTGTGGTGTGCGTGGGTGTTATCGTGTGTGTGTGTGTGTTGCAGGGGTTGAGGGGCCCTCTGTCCCATATGCAGCCCTAGGAGTCAAGTTCATGGAGCCTTGGCTGTCTGGACAGCAGGGCCAAAGGCATCAATCTACATATAGGGGCCAGCTCACTTGGGGAAATGTGTGTGTGTGTGTGTAGGGAGGAGAGGGGAGTGGGAATAATATGTCCATATGGTGCATTTTATCTATAATTACGTATTTACATGCAAATTATATTTATTTTCAACAAAAAAAGAAACTACTACCCAGGGTTTTTATTTTTTAAGAAAAAAATAGTTCGCTACATTGCAACAGCGTGTGCACCTGTTCAAATCAGAAACGAATGAAACTGGACGTCATTAAAGTATGCTACACTGCTGCCTCCTCCTGCAAGCGTGATCCAGATTTTAAACGGCCACCATTCAAACATACTTCGCATTCTATTACATCATAAGACTCTCCTGCTTGTGGGCTTGTAAAATGTATGTTCTATAAAAGACTGGAAGTTTTCTTTTTTCTTTTTTGGCCATCGCATGATATTTGTTGATATCTCTTGCCCACATAAGGCACCGACTGGCCTCTCGCTCTCTGCGTTAGCGGTCAGTTGCTAATGCGCGGCTCGTTTCGCAGCCTGTTTATTATCCATTGTCTGTGGTGTCGGCCTTCTCGGCGCTCAGCGTTAGACTTTTGACCCCGTCTATTCTGTGTCCTCCATTCCAGCTGCTCCATGATATAGCGCACATTAGAATACAAGAGCAGGTGTTTAGGGGGCCTGGAAATTAATGCTAATGCCCTTCCCAAGATGCCAAATAAATATTCTTTTTACCAGAAGTCCAAAAATGTATGCATTTTTTAAAAAGGCAGTTTTATCAATGTGAAAATATTTAAAAAGCAGTCACGACCATCATTTTGCGTAGAATTTTATTCATTGCTCTTGGTTGTTTGTGTTGCCTCTCTCTTGGCGTGCTTGCTGTAACATTATCCTAACCCAATTTGAGGCGCCTGAGAGCTGGTCAGAGCGCGTGTGGTGTCCCGGGGCCAGACAATGCGCCGTGCTCCTCGGCAACCCTCCTGTCACCGCCAAGGCCTGGCGGAGCGTGTGGCTGCGATCAATCTAACGCGGATCACTCGCCGTGTCAGAGTGGCAGTGGCTCCGAGTCGCGCTCCTCTTTCTCTCTCTCTCCCTCTTTCTCTCCTCTCTCTTTCCCTCCGTCTCCTTCTCTTACTCTGTCTCTTTCTCTCTCTCTCTTTCCCCCTCATCCCCGTGGCTCAAAGGGACAAACCCCTTGCTGAAGATTGCGCTGTGGGATAATTAACCCGGACCAAACGGCTGGACCTCTCTGCCTCTCTGTGTGCTCCAGGAGAAAACCAAGGTATTGCTGTTTATTCTGTATCTCTGCGGCCGCCTTCTCCAAATATCACCTGGCCAGTTGGGAACAGAACGTGTTCTTTCTCTCCCTCTTTTTTTTTTTCCTCCCACACCTCCACTTTCTCACTTTCTTTCTGTCACCTCTGATCAATACAGGCCAGTTGCGCTGGGTAATTAAGAGAAGGCATGCGGCGGAGGCCGCTCTGGCGGTGCTCTAAGGGAGACTGTCATGCTCAGTTTTATCGCGGCTGTTTGGGACATTGGTATCCATAAAACAGTGTGATATTGTGCAGATTTATCGATTTGGCGGAAAGGGGACACTTCTCTCACTCGGGCCCCTCTCTGCCTTGAGTCCTTAACAGGGACAGAGTAGTTGTGGCTCTCGTGTTTCACTGTGCAAGCACTCGTGTCCGTCCCTGATTCTTTAAATGTTTGCTCATTTTCCCTTTCGTAACTTGCGGGATTCATATATTTTTTTCCTAGAGAGTATATTACAGAATGAAAAATAGTCGCTTGTCAGGAATGTTTGTCAATGGCAATTTGGTCGGAGTTCCTTCATTTTAAGTTTTAATCTACGGCTGAGGAAATGGCGGGAAAAGTGTTCTTGTTATTACGAACAAGGTATTTTGAAACTTAAAATAAATTAATAAAAGTATTGCATTGTCACAAGGGTGGTAACTTGCGATTGGCTGTTTCTCATTCAAGGTCAATGTCACATGGCAGATGCTCTGGGTTCTCAAGTTCATCAACAGCACGGATGGTGAAAATATTAATTTGAAACAATTAACCGTACTTCATTAAGACATTCAAAGTTAGTTCTGCCAAATGTTTTTTTTTTAATTATTATTTTTTAAAAATGCAATTCATGTGTAATTGTACCATTTCATTTTGTGTAGCCACTCAAATCAATTGTGTAGTTTTTTTTCTCCATAATTGACATGGTGATGCGTTCATTTCATCGTTCTCCAGCGATGTCGTTAACCG
Organism: Ilyophis sp. 1 JC-2022; assembly: GCA_022702515.1. NCBI lineage: Eukaryota > Metazoa > Chordata > Actinopteri > Anguilliformes > Synaphobranchidae > Ilyophis > Ilyophis sp. 1 JC-2022. Next base: position 50,478,106 of record CM040400.1, on the reverse strand, counting down.
TCTCCGGAAATAATCTCATCAGCTGACGCTAATTGCCTTTTGATTGACAGCTTCCGTCAATGATGCAGGGAGAGAGGTAAAAAAAATAAGAGGTTTTTGCTAAATGTCACCCGGCTTCCCAGCGTGCCAAGTACATTCTCCGAGAGGCACTGGAGCCAAATCACCTTTTGAAGGTTTCAATTTCGGAGAAATACCGATTGCAACTTCTAGGGCTTACACCGGTAAAAGCATGCATAAATCAGTCAGTGCGTGCCATTCATAGCCTTTTTATCCAATGCGGACAGGTCCAATACGCACAGAGTCTGAGAGGCGTGAGGTCAGCTGATCTCTTACTCGAGCATCGTCCCATATGCGGCGCGCACGGCCATCCAGCCAGAAATCCTTTTAAACCTAATTCATATGTAAGCTGCCCAGGCCCGAGAGGTTAATGGCTAACAAATTAACCCTCCAGCATTATCTTCCAAATAGCCCGCAACATACGATAACCTATAATCAATATTAGCAATTATCCGTCAGGCCGAGCGTGATGTTAGTGACCTGCTTCTCATGAAGAGACTCTCAGCGGAAAGGGGATCCGTTTCCCGCGCGCGCAACGTGACTCAGATGATTTCATTACTGAGTTTTGTAAGTACTTCCGTTGGAGAGACACCTGGGACTCTCTCAGTATCTCCATCCATCTCTCTCTCTCTCTCTCTCTCTCTCTCTCATCTATCGCTCTCACACACACAATATGATGACTCCTGCCTGTCCCTCTCTTTCCTTCTCTTCCCTCAACTCCTCTTTTCTCATCCCCCTCTCTTTCTCTCTTTCTCACACACAACCACACACACACATACTCACACTCGCTCGCACACACACTCGCTCGCACACACACTTCTCCCTGACCTGTTTCACCAGCACACAACCCATGGCCGCTGGAGCCATTTTCTTTAAGTTGACCATGGCACTTCTTACGGCGAAGCAGGCCGCCCGTGATCATCATTATACAGCCCTCTGTATGAGATGCTTTACAGCAGGTGATGCCAATATTTGACCTCTCGCTCTCTCTCTTTCTCTATGAGTAGCAGTGCCCAGGAGCACTGAGAGTGCTGGGTTCTGTATTCCACGCGGCTATGACGACTGCTAGGGAATTGGACCCTTTCAGCCAAGCCTGCTTCGCTCTCTCTCTCTCTCTCTCTCTCTCTCTCTCCCCCCCCCCCCCCCCTCTATTTCGTCTTAGTTTTTTTAAGCTTGGATTGATGACACCGTAAACAGTTTTATTTTCAACTTTTGAAGAGGCAAAGGAACTAACAGAACGCCTTCAGCAGCACCAGGATTTGTTCTCCTGGCCTCATTTATAAAGACTGCCTTGATAAAAGGGTGTTTGTCAGTAACGATTGCTCTGTACAGTCGTTTGCAGGTTACTGAACATTCGGTCTGCGCAGTTTTTTCCCCCTGTTTCCTTATAGTGTAATATATGACGAGTCTAAACAGCTTCTTGAAACAACTTGGAAATGACAGCACTCATTTGTGAGATTTTAGCTTTAGGACAATGCCTTTTTTCTTTTTTCAAAGGTAAATACTGCAGTATAACATGCAAAACAATTTAGCTGTAAGAAATACGCTTTATATTTATAAATACCACTGATTTTTTTTTGCATTCTCTCTTACATGGGGGAAAGGACCCTCTTAAAATATTTTATTTTAGCAAGCCGGAATACATTTTACTTATGCTTAGAACTGAGCTTGTAATCGCATATCTGACTATTTTTTTAAACTTTGAAATCAGCAAGTGTGATATATGGCATGCAGGTGAAGGGGGAAAAAATGAATAATTTTTCTGTCCTTATGGAAAAGACATTTATAATTTCACACAGATGAAAGTTATAGGGAATTGGACACTTTATATACAGCACATGTGCGTCATTCAGTAAAATGATGTATGGATTTGGACAGGTCATATATAAAACAAGTGTGAACGCATGTGCAATCTTGCATCATGCAATGCACATGGTGCTAACGGTTCAACTTTCTGTTGAAACTTCTGATTGATATGTGTGAAACGAACTTCTCAAAGGGTTATGCTCGAGGTCATACAAAAGTGTAATGAATTACAACTTCACTGTTAGGGAGTTAATAAACGCAGGTTGCCAGAACTTGTTCAAAAAAAAATGTGGAAATCCAGGTCCATCTGCAAGAAAATTCATGTTTTTACTTGCATAAAGTACCGCACTCTTTACACTCTCTGTGAATACAAACCTTAATTTTGATTTAAATTGCTGTAACATTGAAGCAGTTGTATATATTTTTTTGTTTAGATAATTTACAATTGATTAGCTATGTAAATCTTTGAATTCTCTACACACTTACCAGCCAGGATGTCACTGCAGGTGAAGACAAAGTTATCGGTTCTAATTTCTAAGTTCTCAGTTCTCAGGTCCTGCCTCGTTCAAAACAAATTTTCTGCTTAAAATGATTGATCAGTGCAGAATATTTAGCAAACATTTATATGCAGAAGGCTGAAAAGATTTTTTTTTTTAATTCTGGCGTGGCTCTCTTACTACCTTGAAAAATGATGTCAATACGATAGTTTAGTTTATAGTGACATCTAATTTAATACATTTTTATGAAAATATGTACGTCCAATAATTCACTTGTTATATTTACTGTTAAAGCTCAACACATTTGCAATTCTGCCAAGTGTTAATCGTTTTATATCAGGACAGGCTGACGCTTTTTGAAACCGATGTTATTTTATTTCCGCCCTCTCACACACAGCATCAACCAAATAACTTTTCTGAGCACCAAACAAAGTATTTATTTATTGGTCAGAAAGTTAATTCAATGTTGTTTGGTTGTTTCATCGGATAAGCACATCGTGAGTCTGACGCGGTGCAAGTTCACCCGAACATGCAAAAGTGTCTCCTTGATGCTCGCGCGCCATGTCATGGAAGCTAATGATGTTTGTCACTGAGTTCTGTTGTTGCTGTTACCTTCAGCGTAGCGCTAATATAAACAATAAACCGTCAGGGGCATTTTATTAAATATCCTATACGCTTTCCAGATGTAACGAGCACCGAAATGTTCCCGTTTGTTTGTATGCTATAACTATAAAAGTAAGCGGTTTGATGCGCGATATCGCCCGAGCATATACATGTGATTTCCCAAGGAATCCTACATTATGGAGAATGGGGAAACCCGTAATCTATGCTATAAAACGCATTCTTTTATTGGTATACATTTTAAAGTGTTTAATGTAGATTGTTTGCTGATTCACTTCATTCACAGTCGCAATTAATATGCTCATTATTATGTAGTAATCTCACGTGTTACAGGTGCATGCGAATAGTGGCTATAATTTTTTTTATTGTGAACAGAAAGGTATATATTATGGAAATATTGTATGATATAAACTACAATAATACCACTAATAATAGTCAATGGTACAAGTTTTTGAAATTAAGTAAAATCTTACATTTATGTTTGTATATGGCAATTCAAACCCCCAAAACACACAGACATGCACTGAACAGTTGTGGAAGTGTAAAGTGGTGGCTGATGTGATCGGAAAGCCTTTTCCTCGAACTCTCTTGCCGGCATCAGCACTAGAGACCTTGAACTTTGTTGTGGGTTTGGAGTTTGACAAGTAAAGCATCTGCTCGCGCGTGGGGAGATAAAAGCCATGTGCATTGGTGTCAGTCTTATGTCACCCGCCGCAAAGAAAAAAAAAGTCGGTCGCAAATGAGATACTGGGTGAAAACAATGCAAAGTCTGCCAAGATAAATTAAGAGTTGTCATTCATGATCGTGGAATATTCTGGAATATTTGTATTATTTCATAGTGAAACGCACGTTGTCAGGTGTGTCCATGCATTATATTTTACGTGTGTGTGTATGTATGTATGTATACAAGCATGTTTTATGATTATGAACAAAACAAAACGAGGCAATAAAACCATGTCGTTGTCATTATCGCCTTGATACCGCGCGCGCGTAAGCTCGGCCTGCATTTTTTGTTACCATGGCTCTTCTCAGCAATGTCAGTTGCCCAGACCCCACTGTTTATTGTCGCCTTCAGTAGATAGAAGGCACAGTAATACTATTATTCTTGTGAATGAAAACGGGCATTTGTTTCTTTTGTTTTGTGTCTCACGTCCCTTTGGTCGAGTTGAGTCGGTCATTGTCGTTTTTTTATTTCATTTAATTTTTCCACAGTCGTTTATTAAGGCACACTCTTCTGGTACTTTTGAAAGTTCATTTTGTTTCATAAATGTTAATTTATTAATGATCAAGCGACCTTTGTGAAGAGATTCTATCCAACACGGAATTGTCAAATTATGGTTCTAGTGTTTCATTTCAAGTTATTTGCTGTATAATTGGCCAATTCTGTTTTGATATTCCTTGATCCTGAAATATTTGGTCACGTTTTGATGCATGAAAACCTTTCAAGTTTTTTGGTTCATGTGAATACATAAACTTGATTAGACACTGAAAGAAAGCAGAAGAAAATATAAAAGATTTAGTAGACCCTGAATATTTAAACGATTTTAGAATGTGTTGAAATAAATTGGTGGGAAGAAATTTGATTTGAATCAAATGTTTGTCATTTCTATTATTAGCATAGGCTACGGTAACTTACAAAATAAATTGAAGACTGGAAATTCCTTTTTTATGGTGGGTTTTTGAAGTAATACTGCTGTGCTGTTAAGTATTTAAATCAATGTTAGGGGAAAAGCGACTACTTTTATTTTAAAATGGTAAACGCATCGCACACGAGGAACGAAAAACTAAAAATGACGTTTTCTCTCTGGAAAATGTTTTGACCTTTAAATATACAAAATAACAAATTGTATAATTACAGATGCAAAACAAACAACTAAGCTGATATTATATATCCGTAACTAGACATTTTACAGTTTCATATTAAATGTTCACTATTTTAAAACTTGGGTAACAGTCTTCACTTGATTTTTTAAACAATGACCAATGTGTATAATAATAATAATCGTCTCACTGTTAAGGCAATTTAAACTACGTTAGTAGTATGCCGTTTTCCGTTGAATCTCTCCTGCCAAATTCCTTAGCACTTGGTTACTGGGTAATTAATCCAGCCTATTAAACACCGATAAAGGATAATTGTGCCTAATTGGTTCAATGAGGTTATGGCTAATTATTGCTGCCTAATTGAAACCCTTTAGAAAAGAACATGTTGTGTATTCAGAACAGCAGGCGCCAACAAGCAGTTCTCTGTGGTAAACACCATTCACATTCAAATTAGAGCCACAAACTTTGGCACAGGAACAAGCACGCGCCCGCCTCGCAGCCTCGAGCCTGCCATTAACGCGTTCCCTTTTGTTCCCGTGTGATGTATTAGCATCAAGCGTGGTAGGAACTTATTTGGTTAATTCTGGATATGGCATGTTGCCCAACTGCCGAGAATGAGCTAATCTGTATATACTAACACGCATATACCATGTAATCAGGGGGAAGTCCCTGCAGTTACCCAAAGAAAATCGGATAAGCGTTCCCGAAGTGAATGCAATTTTCAAAACAAAAACGTTTGGCTGAAAGATTCAGTTGATAAATAGCCTACTCTTTTACGATGGTTTAATGTAATACGTGACTATAAATAATACATTGCCGTTATTATGTTATTCTCAGAGTTATTTAAAATGTATTCTCTAGCTTGCGATACTTATTTTCAAATCATCTTTTAAAAATTGTAATTCCGGAAAAAAATCTTGATTTAAAATAGTTTTTGCCTTTGAATGTACAGTAGATCTTGCACCTGTTTTCCTTTGCAATTGAGATTGGCACCCTCATGAGCAGTTTTTTTTTTGGGAGGAGGGGGCGGCATCTCAGCTGACTCCATCTTGATAATAAGGGACACCCCTCCCGCAACGCCCCCTGGTTTCTCTTTGTTGCACAGAACGGGAAATGTCTGAAAAAAATATCATATTTACTTTGTTTGACTAAATTCATACATATAAATTGTGTCAGAATTAGCATTGCATGTTTGTTTTTACGTATTATGGCTGATGCTAAGGTTCATTTGAGTACATTTGGAAATATTTTGTTAATTTCACGATGTTTCTTTATTGAATGTAAAGTGCCTTATTACTGCGGTTAATGAAATATTAATGAATGCAGACCTTGTTTGATATCAAAATGAATGTCTATCCAGTCCTGTGCTCAAAAGACCATGATATGCCGAGCCCTTATAATATTAATGAAGACACTTGTTAGTTTGCATTTAAAAAAGGAAAATCATTTACCCTTTTACTGCAAGTTAAAATGTTAATATAAACCGAATGTGTTTTTTGTCATTGCCATATTCAGACGGTTGATATATCTATATTCAGTTTATGAGAAAAGTACAATCTTATTGCTTTAAAAAGCCTTTTTGAAAATATACAGATGTACAGAAGGAGACTTATCCTAATCTTTAGTTTGTGTTCATCATGCGGTTTCATCAAACTGGGAGTCTGATGGGATTTAATAAAATATATATAGTGTTGGTAGAATCAGAAAATTAATTAACCAGAAAGTAGAATTAATTGTAGCATTGATTGTGAAGACGTAAGTAAAATTGACTAGCACTGACTATCACCCCCACCCACCCCCATACTTTTGTCCTATTTAAAATAACGTGGGTAGGGTGATGAGCAATAACAGCCCAAAGCTTACAGGGGCCCGGGTCCCCAAATCATTCTGAGTGATTAAAAACCAAGTGAACGTTCTCTCGGAGGGCCACAAGGTCAAGTCCATGACCCCTGACCCCTGACCTTAGTCAGTCTCCGTCTGGCTGAGGGGAAAAGGCTGGGATTGGTCTCTTGTCTGCCCCCCCTCCGGTGTGCGATGTCCCGGGTCCCTCTTCCTCTCGGCCTTCTTTAACGCACGCTCCATCTATTATTTATGGGACTTATTAAAAGTTATTTCAGAGCCGTCAGGTCCTGGCCGGTGACCCACGAAAGGGAGTCTCCTGAGTGTCCAGGTTTGTCAGCAGAAACTCCACAGAAAAATGGAGCAGATAAAACATATGGTCTAAAAACAAACAGAAAAAAAGCCTAAATTATTAAGGAGACATTTGCTGAAATATATATATATATCTCAAAGATCAATGCATTTTTTTGTTTGATTAACTTGATTATGCTGAAGGGCTGTCATATAAAATAAATGCACCCTTCTAACCTCTCTACTGTAAATAAAACATATTCTATTGTAAATATCTTATTAAAAAATAAAGCATGTTTTTTCTTGGTACACAAAATGGACACATCTCTGCAATCGGTCATTTAAAAAGCCATTTCAAATGGCGGCATATTTTTAAATGAAGACTATATTTTATTTTCCTTCTGCTTTAGCTAAGTACTTAAATTGAGTACATTTTTATTAAATGCATTTTTACGATTAAGCAGCACATTACCGCCATAGAGGGTATGTGCTGCTCAAACATTTTTAAATATTAAAATTATGAAATTCTACATGACATGGGGACTATAATGGGGAGGGGGAACTCATGATTAACTTTTTACATAAAATATTTTTGACTATATCAGTTAAGAAAATGATGATTAACAAATTTAAAGAAGCAAGTTCAGTTTCAGCACTTTAAATCGCTGCTTACTTTGCAGTAAAACAAAAACAAAAAATACATGTAAGCTTAGAATTTTCTGGAAAAAAGACTGACCTGAATGAATGAAGATGGAGAAAAGCAAGGCTTATATTATCTCTGCCATGATGAGGTTGAATGAATGCGTTCATTATTATTGTTTAAGTTTTAGTCTTTTTGTTTGTTTTGTTTTTGGCATGTGGCACCATCAGCGCACATTTCCCTGACCTTTCGTCTCCCGACGTGACAGGTAAACACACGCCCCCCTGCCCCCATCTCCCCGAGCTGCATCTGGAGCGGGACGAGGGTGGGCGGAGAGGGTGCGGGGGGGTCGGGTGACGGCGAAAAGGTCAGGGAGGCAGGAGACAGCAGGCGCGGCCGGCTGCAGGGGCCTTGAACCTAACAGATGGTGAAGGTTGTGTGACATCCCCTCGCACGGACGCTCCGCAGTAATTGAGGATAATTTGAGTACGGGAGAGCGACGGGGGCCGCGGTCGCTGTCAGGCCGGGGGAAGGGAGGCCGGGTTAATATGAAAATGATTCCACATTACGGGCGGTCTCGGCACGGCGGCGGCGGCTGCTCTCTCCCCACGGCCCCTGCTGTAGTCTTGGCCTCGGGCAGCAGCCAGGAAGAAGTGTCACCCCAGGCCTCGGGCGAAACGACACACACACACATACCAATCGCCCTGTCCTAACTGCCCCCTATTAACCGACACACGCTGCCAAAGCTCATTACACACTCCGGAGGATGGGGTATGCGTGTGCGTGTGCGTGTGCAGGGGGTCAGATTTTTTGGGGCAGTAGCTGCTTTTTTGGGGAGAGGTTTCACAACGCCCCCCCTCTTCTTTACCGATACAAGAACAAAAGCGGTGGTGGACACACTGCGCGGAGCCACGGTGACGGTGCGACTGAACCTTCACCTCGTCTGTCGCTGGAATGGATCAGTGGCTCCAGAACTGCACACTTTCTGTTTTTCCCTTCTGCTTAAAATGCTGATCTTTGTTCATTTCATGTTCATATTCCATCTTAAATCAGTTTCACGCTGTTTTTTTATTTTATTTCCACATCTCTGACCGTAGCGTGACCTGGACCGCATGATAAAAGAAACGCAAAAACATGCACCACTGAGACGTTTGCCTTATTTTATATATATTTTTTTATTTAAAAAAAAAACAAAAAAACATTTAAAAAGTGCAAAATTCTCGTCCTGGGGTTTGGTTTCCAGGTCTCAGGTGGCTTGAGAAAACGGTTAGGAGGCTCGCTCAGACCCTCTGGCACCACCGCCTCCTCACCTTACAGTCTCAGGTATTTAATATTTATTTGGGAGACATCCTTGTGCAGAGAGTCATGTACTGTATGGACTTCGTTGCACGATGCAGGATCCACAACTAGCCTATGCAGATGGGTCTACTCGGGACACATGCTCTTCGCTTTGCCCCTGCCCAGTACTCAACTCAGATTCATTTTTGGGTTGTTTCTAAATTTATGTTTCTATACAGTTTAAAAAAAAATATATTTTACAAAATACAGATTGTTCTGATTTTACATTTAGTTTTTTCACATATGAAAAAATAACCCATATGCAAGGCCTCAAAAACAGAAATGCAAGTGATGAAGTATTGATTTGCACTCAAAATGACTTGTGTCATATGCTGAAATGGTGATTTAATTTGTTGAGTAGAAATTTCACTTTTCTAGATCCGCGTTATCTTCATCATATAAATGATAGGACAGTTTCATATTGTTTTTGCCTTTCTTTTTTTCTTTTTTTTCATTCAAATGCCGTTGAACAGAGGGTGTGTGTTGACGTACATACATTTAACAGGCAGTGTATGCAGTACTTATCGTGATCCAATGCAGTGGTGGCTGGTGTGAGTTGTCATAGGGGTAGCTGTTCACATGGAACAATATGGCAGGGAAAGGAACCGCATCAAACTTTGTTTTGCCACTGATGGCATGCTGCTTAACACGCTATTACATTCTGCTCGCTGTGATCTACTACACGTTTCTTTTAAAAACCCAGTGTGCTAAATCAAACGAAACAAACGTTTTCAAGATCTCTCACGTAAGAGCTCAGAAGAAAATCAGGACAATTAAATTGTGTGATCTGACACATGGCGTGTTTCGGCGTTCTTCAGACTGATGGAACACGTGCAGGGAAGCACCTGTTTTTAGCCCCCTCTCCTGTTGCCAAAGAGCGAGCCCTGCTCTTAACTGTAAGATACCTCGGTGGAGTTTATTGTATGGTCCCTGGATGTGTTTGGCAGCCTGCGCGTTGAGCACTGGGCTGCTCATTGTAAATCAGTGTGTATACTGGCCTCTTGCTCAGAGGCTACCTCTGCTCTACTGCCTCCGCCAGGCCGGGACGGGCCGAGCCGAGCCGGGCTGAGCTGGGCTGAGCCGGGCTGGCCACAGGCTCTGTAACGAAGCATCGTTTCTTTTTCTCCTCTTGCAGCGTGCTTTAAAATGCCTTTCGCGCATCTGTGGGCTGTGGGGAGAGTGTAATCCAGACTGCTGGGGATTTCACCTACACCTGTGTGTGCTATTGTTCCTGGAGAGCAACTCTCTCTCTCTCTCCCCCTCTCCCTCTCTTTCTCTCTCGCTCTCTGCTATAAATATACTGACTGGTTCATATTGTTCTGGCAATTGTTTTCCACTGATTGGGTGATTGTGCTTTTCCTGAACATGTATTTAAAAAATGTATTATATCATTTTAATTATAATCTTTTTCTATTTTACTCTTGGTCTTTTTTTTGTTTTTGTTTTTGTTTTGTTGTGTGTCTTAATATTGTATTGTGGGTTAATTAGTGGAAGTTAAAAGTCTCTCTCCTCTCTTTCTGCTCCCTCTATCGCTCTGAAACAAAGCTCAGCCTTTGCCGGTACCCCCCTTGCACTTGAGGGTCCCTGGGAAACCTTTTAGTCCCTCTCTGGACACCTTCATTACTCAGTAACGTATTCATGGCAGAAGGGATATGCTGGAGTCCACCCAGATTAATGGTCCCGCATTGTTTCGGCCGGCTTTCAAACACCTCCTCAATGGAATAATAGCCAGGGGTGAAAGGGTTAAATTAGCCAGGGCAAAAGGGAATTTGGCCAGAATAGCCTGCTTCTCTCATCCCTCTCCCTCTCTCATCTGTGTGGGCTTTGTGACTAGTCTCAGGGATCATTGCTTCTCATCCTTCTCCATATATTGAGATGTATATAAGGAGAATGATGCTTATATTCACCCTGCCCACAATGCACTTTGTTTTTAAATAAATTGGCTTTTATTTATTAGTTTTTTTTGTTAAAGAAACTGTCCTTTTTGGCAGATGTTGACCTCATAAGACCGTGGATGAGTTGCAAGAAAAACACTGAACGTAACAGTTACTTAGTCTCTCACAGGAAGCACCTTGCAGTGAAGCTTCAGATATGTGTGCATGTAAAATGAATGAATTGGCAGCAGCTGTATCAGTGCTGTTTCTTTTTTTCCTGTTTCTCTATGGCCATCGCCTCATTCCTCTGTCTGTTTTTCTGTCCGCAGTTTTATCTTGCGTGAGTTTTTATACCGCCTGGCTCAGGAAGGGCCAGGGGTGGAGCCAGCTCCTCTTCGCAATGATACTCTTAATGTTTTAGTTTTTTTTTTTTTTTAAATGGGGGGTGGGGGGAGAAAGGCATTCATCATTCTGTTGACCTGCGGGATCAGGGCTGAATGTACTCCTTTGAAAAGTAAACTAAAAAACTGGCCTTAAAATAAGATAAATTGTAAACAAACCGAAGCCAGCTCTTTGAAAGGGCTTGCCTAGAGATTTACTTTGCCCCGTGGCAAGTAATATTTCTTGAACCGAGTTTAAATTTCACGTGTCTGGGGTTTATGTAAACCTGGGAAAAAAAGACGATCGGTCTCAGTACAGCAAATATTATCTACTTCAAGGGCAAGATGTCAAGATTAGGTTTCTGTTGTCTCAAATGTGAGAGCGAGTACTGTCTGGCCAATTCCTGTCTGTCATTTTATTTATTCCTATTTATTGATATTTTGCTGAAATGCTACAAATTCATGTTTGTATACTTTTCTTTAAGGAGGGATTTCAATTTCATTCTGTATTGAAATTGTGCATATATTCGTAATATTACAAATAAATACATCACTATACTATTTCTACTGTTTACATTTTTTGAACATTTCTCTTTGTGCCTTACCAGCACATATACGATCAAATTCATATTTGGGAATCTAGTTGACATTGCAACAAGTCATATCTTACATTTTGGAACGTTATTTTTAGGTTGATATAAAATGTCTCACTTATTAGTGGTTTAATGCATAATGGTGTATATTCTGTAATGCACAAACATGTATATTAGGCAACACAGTTTTATTTATTTAGAGTTATTGCTAAAGTACAGGGAAATAATGACATTGTTGTTGATCACTGTAGCAGTAGCCCATTCATCAGCATCAGAAGAGGTGGAAATGCTAGCTCTGGGATTTGAATTGTGCTTTTTGGGGGTTTTGGGTCTAGATGCTGTCTGTGATGCGTCTCCCTCTTTCCGGTTTTCAAAACCTAAAATGTGAATATGATATATGACACTCGCTGGAAAACAATAGCTGTAACTAATATTTCTGATGTCAAACAGTAATATAATAATAATAATGTATTCATAAGTAATTTTTTTAATTCAGCACCGCTGTAAAGAGCGGCAGCTCTATCACCTGACGATCCACATAAAATGGAATGAAGGAAGGAGAGTGGAAAAGAAAGCCTCCAGCTGTGCTATTGTCCTTTTCTGTTGGGTTCTTCCCCGTCCTTTACTTTAATCTCATTGATGAAGTCTCGGCAGGTCGAGGCATGCTTGTGCCGACTGCAATTTCTCTGTGCCACATGCGTCTCAAACGCAAGATACCAGAGAAGAATCGGGCTGCCTGGAGAGGAAGAGAGAGAGGGAAGAAAAGTGTGTGTGTGTGTGTGTGTGTGTGTGTGTGTGTGTGTGTGTGTGTGTGTGTGTGTGTGTGTGTGTGTGTGTGTCTACACGTCTGTGTGTGTGAGAGGACAGTGAGCAGTGTGTGTGTTGGATCAAGGGGGGGGGGGGATTAGGTACTGGTCGAAGGGAATCTGATTCCCTACTTGGCCTCGTATTTGTCTGTCCACATTTCTTGTGCCGCAGCAAAAATAGGCCCCTTGCATTTAGAGGAGTAAAAGTACATTTTTATCAATGAGTGGGCAAACTAATGAGCCTGGAAAGCAGACAAAATGGCAGCGGCTGATTTTATGCAGGTCCTTGGCCAGTCTCTGAGCTGTGCGTGTGAAGTCGAAGCCCAGGTCATGTGATGAGAGATTGTACGGATCGCTGTTTACACAGACTGCAGCGCATCTTTGGATGCGGTGTGACCGCTCGGCTCCATTCCCTCTTGCAGGTGCAATTCAGCTCCTACCAGTTATGCAATGTACGTGGAATCGCAAAAAATATTATTGTAGTAATGTTCGGATTGCAGAGCAGGACTCTGGAAATTTTTATTGGAAATTGGAGTTATTTTTAAAAAAATGTTTATGATCAAATTTTACACTTAAAATTTTAAGAATGCTTCACCTTCATTTTTATACATTTACTGTAATAATTGACTTTTATAAATAGACTGTCAAAATAAAAGGTTTAGAGGCTTTCTTTTTTTTTTTTTTGTTCTTGGTGAAATATATTGCAGTGTTTTTTATGGCTTACTTTTAATTAAAAAAATGTATTTATTTTTTTAATATAAAGTACTGTGTCCAAAGAGGAACAAGGGGCGGATGCAATGGAGCTTTGAATCTTGCATAATTACATCATAGAAAATATTTCAGGAGTGGCATCACAATGGGGAGTTGGGGGGTGGGGGGTAGAAAGGTGACATCACAATGAGGAGAAAATAAATGTGACATCACAATGGGGAGGGGGAGTTGAAAGGTGACATCACAATGGGGGGAAAAGAAAGGTGAAGTGGGCAGTGCTGCTGCTGTAGAATAATTAAACTTGGGTCAGTAGACCTTGATCAGTCATAGACAGTATACATACAAGGAGTGATCCATAATTTTGTATGTGAGCCTGCCGTCTCTCTGTTCTGAGTGCTGACCCAATTGATTCCTCTGACCCGCAGTCAGGCTTTCTTCTTTCATAAAATGCACACACTGTTTGGCCTCCATTTCTCTCTGACTGGCTCTGTGTGAACTGTGACTATCTGAGAGCAGTGACAGTACATTTTAATTTACAAAGAACAGGACTGATATCTTTAAATTGTTATGGAATATTTAACTAATTTCCGAATGGCTTTACATTTCTAGCCTATTTTTGCCTTATAAAATGGTGTATATTAGGATCAACGTTACCTTTTATTAGTATTTCATTTTCTGATTTACTGTATGTACAGAATGTATGCAACTGTAATTCATTGGATTTATACGTATGTGTAGGATTCTGTGAATCTGTGTTTTAGAGTGCTATTCAGCACTCTAAAACACAGGACAGGGACAGTACTTTGCTCAAAATAAGCCATAAAAAAGCAAACTTTATTTTCTCCTCTCACATGAGATTGAGACACGTAACATTTTTTTACATTTTTAGACAAAATGGACTACAGCACATGAACTGTAAAGATTCCCTGACTCACAACTTTCCTGAAAAATACATATTGACATATTGAGGAGTTTTAAACATGTTTGTTTCTGAAAAAGCCTCATTATAAACAGGTAAAATAGCCTTTTATGAAATAATAATTATTTTTGCAAAGCCATGCCTCCCTCATGTCCCGAGCACCTTTAAAACTAACTCAGTTTTTACTGAGGGGGGAAAGATGAGATGCCCCAGGTTATCGACCCAAATATTGACATAATTTGACAGTTCCTTTAAGATGTAACATAAGACAGAAGGAGGTACACAGGGTATTTAAGCAGATAGCGCTGATCTCTCTTTTTCAGAAGCACTAATGCCCGTGATTGTGGCCGGACGGTGAACTCCAGGTGCTGGGTTTCAGGTCCTGTGAAACCCATACCGGGCCTGACTCGACTCCGTGGCCCATTTCCAGGTCAGGACCAATCAGGCGCGAGGGATTGTCTGTACACCGCCTGTCATTATTCCTCATTAGAATCATAATAGTTTTTAGACATAATTCTAATCACAAAAATAATAATGAAATTACATGAGGCCATTGGACCAGGTCGTATTCGTAATTATAAAACTCTTAGAGGTGGTTTTGAGAAATATTAATTTAGAAAAAAGAAAAAAAAACCTCAGGAAATTCTTTTTCTGTATTCTTTAGATAATGGGACAGAAATATTGTTTTGAGATGTGACATAGCCAAGGGGGTGGGGTTCATTTGGGGGGAATGAACCCCACCCCCTTCAGATTCTTCGTTCCACAGTCCCGCCATTTCAACGATCCTTCAGTTATTCCTAATATATTCTTTAATTTGTAAAAAAATAAAAGAAAAAAAAGAACATTCATTTTGAAACTCTTCATTCATTGAAAAATATTTGCAAGATGAATTTACTGTTTTAACAAAGCGGTTATTTTCATACTTTCTCATATGAATCTTAATGAAAACAGACTAATACAGACCGTGGGTTGATTAGTGTAATGCGGGATTATCACACAACGAGGAGATATGCACTTGACGTTGAGTTTCCCGTGTTGGGTAAGACCATCTGCATGCAGTCCTGTGCACGGCAGATGTTTCGCTGCTTTAGTTTTGGGGCAGACCGGTGACCCTGCGCTGTCCAGACATGAACTTTGACCCTGGACGTTTTGTTAGAATGCTTTCACACGGAAGGCCAAGGGTAGTCCACTCCCTCATGCAGTCGTGTTACTGACTAGGCCAGATGGGAGAAACACGCATTCATGGCTGATTGATTTGTTAACTAAAATTGTAGGATTTTATGTTTAAAACACAAAGGCAGTATATTTCTGTATTTATCTTTGTGTGTGTATATATATATATATATGTGTAAATGTATGTATGTACACTATCTGCAGTTTCTTAATATCATACATGGACACAAAATGGCAGTATTTATTGAAAACACTGATTTCACTGGTGCAATGACCATTCTTTTTTTTTTTTTGCGCTGAAAATAAAATCTTTCCGAAGGAGTGATGTGTACCAGATTGTATTTATGAACATCATTGGAATGGCAGAATTATATTATTGACTGTTTAATGATGATTGATATTTTTCGTTGTAAACTTAAAATATAGCATCTCCCTGCTTGAATATTTTGCGATTAAATGATCTGAGCATTTCATCACTAATATATTTATTTAGTTGATCGATTTGACTGATTTCTATTCTAAAGCCAATGTGAAATTAGCCTGCTTATCCTTCCTGTTAGATTTCAGCTTCTCTGCTCCGCTGTGAGATAATAGAGGAATTAAACATATTCTTTCATTAATTCACATTCTTTATAATGTAGTAATTCAATTCTAATCTGATCCTATTTCTGTCTCTGCTGATACGAGTTCTACTAATACTGAACTGGAACCCAAAACACCCCACATAGCTAAGATTAATTCACTAAGTTATTTTGTTTTTTGCACTTACAAAGTAATTAAATGGTATAAAAATATGACCTGTGAATAAGCTAAAATGATTGCTAAAAGGAAGCCAAGGCTTATTGTAGTTGTTGACCAATTTGCGCTAACTTTTTGATTACTTGCTTGACTATTTGATTACACTGTTACGATAAAAAAAAAAAATTTTTTACAATATTGAAGCTTTGGACCCATTGTAAATAAAAAATTCTGTGCATGGCTGTGGACCATCTAGAAATCTACTTAATGTATTTTCTTGACTTATCAGTTTGATTTATAATTGAAAGGCTGACATGAAACTCACTCCTATTGGAAACCCAGGGTGAAGTTTAAACTTGTCTTTAGACTAAGACTTAAATATGTAGGGCTACCACTTAAACCTGCTGCAGTCAGTGGTGGCTCAACGGCTCCAAATAGCAAGGGTACTTAATCAACAAATAGCGTCTCCAAATATATTTTTCATTATTAACAAGCTTTTCAGTTTTAGTATGGACTGACCAGCTATTTCTCTAAACTACAGGACAATGGGCCTCATTCACCAATCACTCTACAAACAAATTTGTTCTTAAGACTGCCTTTAAAACATTTTTACAAACATTTCGGGATTAACTGATGTTTGCGTTCTGAGCTTCTGTTCTTCCCAAGAAAAAATCCCAAATAAGACAACATTGGTGAATGCCAGAATGTTCATAAAAACGCTTTAAAGAAAGTCTTAAGAACAAATGTGTTGGTAGGAATGGTTGGTGAATAAGGCCCGTTGTGTCTAATGTGATATCAGTATCTGCAGTACTGTGCTTCACATTAAGTAACATTAGAAAATTAATTGACATTAAACATTGACTGATTATTTAGGCGTAAATAATTTTTTAGTTTTTATATATTTTTTTCTATTTTGTTGAGCTTTAGGTCCTGTATAAGGTCCTAATCTGTGATCCTAATTAAAAATTTTCCATTTTATGAAACGACTCGTGAAACAATAAATGATAAAAGAATTAAAAAAAAACTGGTTGGGATAATTATGCCATAACATCCCAATCAAGCCCTTGTATTAGGTGTTCACCAGCTGCTGCTAATGGTTACTGTGAGAAAATGAAAGCTGTAACTAACGGTAACTAAGCGCATGGTTTAGATTGTGCTGAACATCCATAAATCAGCCATAAAAGCCCGTCTCATTCTCCCTTTTTTTTTGGATTGGACTTTTCCAGAAAATCCTACGCCTGTATCAATATTCAATCAGATATACCTGTTGAACTGGGAATTATTATGTGAGCAATTTAAAGTTACAATATTACAATTGGGTATCTAGCAGACACTGGTATCCATACACAGCATCAGGAATGAACATTCGACACTGGCAGGGTCATTGTGTAACCTCTGAGTGGCATGAGAACAGGAAGTGCACTGACAGCGAGGAGTAGACTGCAGAACAAACGTTCACGCGTAGTACGCAGTAAAAGGCAACGCGCACATCCAATAGCAACGTTCACGCGTAGTACGCAGTAAAAGGCAACGCGCACATCCAATAGCAACGTTCACGCGTAGTACGCAGTAAAAGGCAACGCGCACATCCAATAGCAACGTTCACGCGTAGTACGCAGTAAAAGGCAACGCGCACATCCAATAGCAACGTTCACGCGTAGTACGCAGTAAAAGGCAACGCGCACATCCAATAGCAACGTTCACACGTAGTACGCAGTAAAAGGCAACGCACACATCCAATAGCAACGTTCACGCGTAGTACGCAGTAAAAGGCAACGCACACATCCAATAGCAACGTTCACACGTAGTACGCAGTAAAAGGCAACGCACACATCCAATAGCAACGTTCACACGTAGTACGCAGTAAAAGGCAACGCACACATCCAATAGCAACGTTCACGCGTAGTACGCAGTAAAAGGCAACGCACACATCCAATAGCAACGTTCACGCGTAGTACGCAGTAAAAGGCAACGCGCACATCCAATAGCAACGTTCACGCGTAGTACGCAGTAAAAGGCAACGCGCACATCCAATAGCAACGTTCACGCGTAGTACGCAGTAAAAGGCAACGCGCACATCCAATAGCAACGTTCACGCGTAGTACGCAGTAAAAGGCAACGCACACATCCAATAGCAACGTTCACGCGTAGTACGCAGTAAAAGGCAACGCACACATCCAATAGCAACGTTCACACGTAGTACGCAGTAAAAGGCAACGCACACATCCAATAGCAACGTTCACGCGTAGTACGCAGTAAAAGGCAACGCACACATCCAATAGCAACGTTCACTCGTAGTACACAGTAAAAGGCAACGCACACATCCAATAGCAACATTCACGCGTAGTACGCAGTAAAAGGCAACGCACACATCCAATAGCAATGTTCAAACGCGTAGTACGCAGTAAAAGGCAACGCACACATCCAATAGCAACGGTCACACGTAGTACACAGTAAAAGGCAACGCACACATCCAATAGCAACGTTCACGCGTAGTACGCAGTAAAAGGCAACGCACACATCCAATAGCAACGTTCACGTGTAGTACGCAGTAAAAGGCAACACGCACATCCAATAGCAACGTTCACGCGTAGTACACAGTAAAAGGCAACGCGCACATCCAATTGCAACTATTTCAGAGCCATGGAAGATGTGTGCCGACCCTGTCGCCAGGTAACATCCCAGGGAAGGAGCGCTTCAGTGAGAGCACTTCAGTGTCCAAGGCTCAACTGGCCAAAGATTCTGGTCAGGAGATCATTCTGTAAGATTCCTCCTGTAACCATGCAGCTAAAAATAACAATAAACTTGGAAATAGATACTGGCCCGTGGGAGTTGTATACTTAAAAAAAAACAAAAAACATGCGCTGTATTGCCTTGAAAATTTGGTCAAGACGCCAAACTGATCTCATCTGTCTTTCTCTGCATTTTCTCAGGTAGGCTATGTTGCATTTGGGCTGAGACCATTCTGTGGTAGTTAGTTCTGGCTAAATTAAGTCCAATCTACAGGTATAGATTTAAAGACGGGTGCCGCAGGCTTGCTGGAAAATATTAGGTTTGAACCCCAATATCAATCACTTATGAAAAGGCACCTTTTATACTTTTTTCATTGTAATGAAATGTATTACTTGCTACCGTTTTATTTATTTTTTCCTTTTCCACAATTGCATTTTCTTTGTTACATTCTGAAAAGGGTTTTGAGCACAGGACTTGAAACCTGGTAAATAAATCAGGTCTTCTGTAAAAATTCTGCCAACTGCCACCATACAGTACGACGACAAATGGTCACAAAGAAAACACACATATTACTTTTCAGATAGGAGTCTTGATGTTTGAATTAAAAATGTGAGCTTTATTAAGAAAGAAATAAAAAATTTATGGCGGTCTGTCAATCCCACAAGTCAGTGCATTATGAGTGACAGTTTGGTCAGTTTGATTGACAAAGCCAATACTCTGCTGCAGAGATGTGCATGGCTGGGAGCTGATGCAGACCATGGGAGCTTGGTAAAGTGACCTGTGGAACGTGACAAGTGGCAACACACACGTTCTCTGGCATCTTAGATATACCTGTGCTCGCAGCCTAAAAAAAAAAAGAAAAGGCTCAGCTTTGTCATTTGTGTACTGTATGTGTAAGTAGAAACTTTGGTTTGTTTGTAGTTAACAAAATACCAGATAAAAGCAAAGGTTATGAATTGACTGTACTGAAAATTAAAATTAATCTATTTCATTATTATCATTTTAAATCTGAATGATCCATCCATCACACTAGTTTTACAATTTCTTTTGTGTAGTAGTTTAACATTTATTTACTGATTACTGAAGACTAACATTAAGTAACATTAACGTTGAACCTCAGTACAGAACGAAACATGCGATGCATGTAGATGGCGTCCATTTTGTGTCATCTTTATTAGCTCTAGTGTGTGCCCTCTCTGGCTGTACATGTCTAACAGTAATTTAGCTGTAGGTGGAAGTAGAAGAGAGAGCAGACAGAGTTGTGTTTCAATATTGCTGCCTTTTACTGGTGCTAAGGCTAGATTTGTATTGATTTGAATTTGATAATGATTCTATTAGTTCTATTAAATTTGTATATATTCAGGGGCTCAGTTACACATTGAAAAGAAAGGGGGGAAAAAAACAAGGGAAACAAATTAGTGTGCAGAGGTGGATTATATTGCGTGTAATTCTAGGAGGAGGTTATTGGTCAGAATTACAAGAAGTGTAATGTAAGAAGAAGATGTAAGAGGTAGGTAGACAAAAGGTCTATTAAGTGTTTTGTGTGTGTGTGTGTGTGTGTGTGTGTGTGTGTGTGTGTGTGTGTGTGTGCACGTGTGTATATGTTTGCATGTATGTGCACAGTAGCATCTGAGTACTGGTCAACCAAAGGGGGAATGAAACCGGGAGTACTGCATGCATATACACAGTATACAGTCAAGCCGGAAAGTCTGCACACCCCTTTCATCTACTCCACGTTTTATTACGTTACAGACATATTCTACAATAGATTGAGTTAATTTTTTGTCTCAAAATTCTACACAAAATAGCCCATAATGACAAAGTGAAAACAGGTTTTTATTTGTGCTAATTTATTAAACATCAAAATGTAAAATATCATACGTACACAAGTGTGCACACCCTTTGATATGACACCCAAAAGTGAGCTGAGGTGCATTTTGTTTCCACTGATACTGCTTGAGATGTTTCTACAACTTAATTGGAGTCCACCTGTGATAAATTCAATTGATTGGACATGATTGGGGATTGCCAACACCTGCCTATATAAGGTCCCACAGTTGACAGTACATGTCAGAGCAAACTCCAAGCCATGGGGTCAAAGGAATTATCTGCAGACCTCAGAAACAGAATTGTGTCAAGGCATAGATCTGGAGAAGGGTACGGAAAAATCTCTGCAGCTTTATAGGTCCCAAAGAGCACAGTGGCTACCATCATTCGTAAATGGAAGAAGTTTAGAACCACCAAAAATCTTCCTAGACCTGGCCGCCCGGCCAAACTGAGCAATCGGGAAAGACGGGCCTTAGCCAGGGAGGTGAGCAGGAACCCGAGGGTCACTCTGACAGAGCTCCAGCGTATTCTTGTGGAGATGGGAGAACCTTTCAGAAGATCAACCATCCAGACAGCACTCCACCAATCAGGCTTTTATGGTAGAGTGGCCAGACGGAAGCCCCTCTTTAGTAAAAGGCACATCACAGCCCGATTGGAGTTTTCCAAAAGGCACCTCGAGGACTCTCAGACCATGAGAATCAAGATTCTCTGGTCTGATGAAACCAAAATGTAACTTTTTGGCCTGAATACCAAGCGTCATGTCTGGAGGAAACCAGGCACCGCTCATCACCTGGCTAATACCATCCCTACAGTGAAGCATGGCGATCGCAGCACCATGATGTGGGGATGTTTTTCAGCCGCGGGAACGGGGCAACTAGTCCTGATAGAGGGAAAGATGAATGCAGCTAAGTACACGAGATCCTTGAAGAAAACCTGCTCCAGAGCGCTCTGGACCTCAGACTGGGGCGAAGGTTTACCTTCCAACATGACAACGACCCGAAGCACAAATCCGGAACAGACTGCACGCAGCCAATCTCCGGGCTCATAGGGCTGCCAGGAGGCCTGCCATGACTGCCCTTCACCGTCAGGCTCGTTTGCGCTGGTGTCGGCAACACCTGCACTGGAACCTGAACATGTGGAGGAATGTTATGTTCAGCGATGAGTCCAGATTCTGCCTACGGAAGTTGGATCGTATGGTCAAAGTGTGGAGAAGACTGGGAGAACGCGATGCTGATTGCTGCACCGATAGAGTAACACCTTTTGGTGGAGGCAGTGTGATGGTGTGGGGCGGCATCTCCATCACTGGAAAAACGAGGCTTGTCATCATTGGAGGCAATCTCAATGCAGAGATATATCGAGATGAGATTCTGATATCTCTTCAGGAAGTAACAGCATGCAAAGAATATGCGACCAAATATTAAATATGATACTTTAAAAATATGTTAAATATGTTAAAGCAAAGGGTATGAATACTTATGTAAATGAAACATTTAAGTTTTCGATTTTTAATACATTTCAAAAAATTCCTATAAATATGTTTTCACTTGGTCATTATGGGCTATTTTGTGTAGAATTTTGAGACAAAAAATGAACTCAATCTATTGTAGAATATGTCTGTAATGTAATAAAACGTGGAGATGGTGAAAGGGGTGTTCAGACTTTCCGGCTCGACTGTGTGTGTGTGTGTGTATATATATAGACAGTATATCATTAATATCGAGCTGTTTATTTTTACGGTCTCACATTTTAGATCAAAAATTATGTAAATACTATCAAATGAGATAATAGGGTATGTCTTAAAACTATTGGTAGATATCAAAAGAGCTGACAAAAAAATACTAATTTCAATGACCCTGATTACTGTTGGTTTTATTGTTTCATTTAAACATTTCATGTTTTATAGCTACAAAATTTTCTTTAAAACGAAGGCCACTGCAGCAATTAAACAATTTACTTACGACAAATCCAGCCTGCTGCACGTTCTTCTTGCTGTGTCACACATGTCACACGTCTAGTGGGACGTGCCGTATTTGGGAAATCCAGAAGCGCCAAAGTTGTATTTTTAAAGAACGTTCCCCAGTACCTGAAAAAAAACCAAGAGACAGTGATTCTGTTTTTAAACTTTTCTGAGCAGATATTGCAGCCTCTTCTGCAGGTTTCCTGGGGCAGGGCCTTCTTCAATAGCCCAGGTTGTTTTTGACAGTGATGAGGTACTCCGGCAAGATACTGTTTCCGTTTTGGGCCCAGTAGCATATTACTTTTTTGTTTCGCATTTTTGTGTTTGTATCCCAATGGTCTAGATAAGGTGTGTGATATTTTGGTTTACTCTGGTATGAAGTGTTCTTTTAGTGCGATGTCAGAGCGGACTGGTGGTGCTGCGCGTTATGGGCGCAATTGGCTGAGATGGTTCACCTTTAGATTCAGTACTAAGTGCTGTTGGGCTTTATATGGCTCCAGTTACATTACATTATAATGTACATTACATTATAGTACGCAGTGTCGAGGCCTGTGCTGGTCAGTTGGCTGAGAGGGTACTCATTTTTACGTATTAAGTTTAGAGTTTAGAGCTAGGGTCAAAGATATGGAATTTCAATCAAATGGGGGAGATGTCTGTTTTAATCGTACGGTAATTATCAACATTTAAAAATGATTAAATTGATCTTTTAAAATGTTTTATTTTTTATTATAATTTTTTGCCTTTGTGATATTTGGATGTTCTATGTTGTCATTGTCTGAAAATCTATGTGCTGCTTGTTTCTTGATTTTGAATCTCAATGAGACTAACCTGGTAAAATAAAGATAAATACATTAATAATTCCTGCATTAAAGATTATTTCTGCCCACCCACCATTGTTCGCAGGGTATTTTTTAAACATTATTTTAAAGCGCCCTTACAGTCTTCTATATGTCGGATTTAAGTAGGGTGTTTCCCATTAGTGCGGTTCTGGGTTGAGGAGAATCTGATCTGATGCTTAACTGTAATACAAAGCAACTGGCTGAATTTCACATTCAATTACTTTTTAAAAGTTTTAATGAGTGAAAGATTCTTCTTTATTGAGATGCATTCACTGCGAGGTCAGTCTTCACTGAGGAATTGATTGATGGGTCCCGGTAAGCATAATCAATGGTGTGCACGAAGGTATTGTTACAGAGGGAGTTTGGTTTACCTTAAATCTTCCTTCCGATCTATCGAGACCCTGGCCTTTCACATGTTTACTGCGAGGGCCCGTTTTTGACAGCACCGCGCTGACGGATTCGGTTTCTGCGTAAAGACCTGGGACTGCGGTCTCCTTTCCTTCACTCTCTCTGTCGAGGCCTGTGCTGGTCAGTCTGTCATGACCCCAGGGGTCATCTCGACACGCCGACCACTTGTTTATATGAAGCCCCAGACACACTGGTAGCTGAGCCTGCCGGTACTTGTGCTTCTCCGTAGTCACATCCCAGAGGCCATCATCAATGGCTATGGGCTCGGATACGAGAGTTAGGATTCTTAGCGATGCTCTGCACCAATGATGTGCTTGATCCTTCTCTACACTCAGGCCACTATCTGAATAGCTGGGCAGTCTGGCCCCTCCTTGGGCATCCTCTCCCCGTGCACCCATCCTTGTCAGACATTTTCACGCATTTAAACACAGTGATAAATCAGATAAATCACAAAATACAGATTGTTTTTCTCAATTAGATCACAAAAGGAGGTCAAAAAAAAAAAAGTACTTATCAGGGAAACCTGCTTTCACACAAAAAGCGTTGCAATTTACATTTTAGTCAATTAGCAGAGGCCTTTAGCCACAGGGACAAAGAAGAGTGCATTTCACATGGTACGCAAACAACACAAGAGCTTCGTTACACAAGGTGCACACTTTTAGCACAGTTTTAAGAATAAAGAGTCTTGTGTTCACTTGTGGAAAACCAATGTTTTCAAGAGTCAAGGAATCACTGCCAATGTAATTAATTCATTCCATATCTGAGCAAACCCTGTTTTCATTATTTTAACAATGAGCTGTAAGCTTATCAGGAATATTTTCAAATTGCCTTTAGAAAACAGTTTTTTTTATTTTGTACAATCTCATGGCTGCACGGGCGTTTGGTGTATATTTTCTGATCTGCAGTGAAATACTGTTTGGGGGGGGGGAAATTTTTTTTCTTGTAAAATCTTTACAGGACAGAATTCAGAATTCATGTGAGTAGCAAGGTTAGGATTGTATCAGAACATATAGTCTGACTTCCAGAACGCATTGTGATGGGAGGATTTTTTGTTTGTGTTTTGTGCTCATAAAGAGCAGATTTGTTACAGGCAAACATTTATATTTACTGTTGCTAAGAAAATTCCCCCCTATTTTTTTTTATTTAGAATAACCGTTTGTAGCCTTAAGTCTGTCTTGTCCCTCTGACAATTCAGGAGGAGCACGTATTCTCTGCTAAACGCTCCAGCCCCCAGCGCAGCTGCGCAGTCGTTGTATTGGAGGACATTTTATGCGCAGTTGGAACAGGAAGACCATACCAGAAAAGGCCCCTGTTTGCACAGTGAGACTGACATAGGGATTGGAGTTTTATCACCACACTGATAACTCTGCATGTTAGCAGGGCAGGCTTCTTGGCTGTAACCGCACACGTTTTTTCTTGCATGAACATACTGATTCTGATAAATCATAAATTTCCTCGCAAAATAGTTTCAAACAAAACAAAAAGCTTTTTATTCTACAAAATAAAAGGCTCCTGCACTTGGAAGTTTTTCTGAGTAATCTCATTAGGTCGCAGTCTTCAGTAATCAGTCATCACATTCGGTCGCAAAGCGTGAGAGACAGTTTGATGAGAATGTTACTGATTGATAATATGAGCCATGTGTTAACTTTGTTGGAAACACAAGATTTTGTTTATAGGACACAATCGTGACGTTCACATTTTGTTTGTGTGTGTGTTTTCATCGGCATGAGAAAAAAAGTATGTTTACATTTCATTATGTGTGGGTGAGTGCGTGCGCGTGTGTGTGTCTGTGAGGAAGAGAGTGAGACACAGAGAGTGCCATTACATAAATAGCTGTTATTGATGGCTCTGGTATAGTATTCGAGGGGATTTGGTGTCCAAGTGAGGCCCCAGACTCTGCCAGTCCTATAGAGGAAGCTCTAGTAATGATCCAATAATGCAGGATCCAACGATGGATATAATCTAAAGAACAGACTAATACTCAACTTTTCTTTTCCATCTCTCTCTCTCTCTCTCTCTCTCTCTCTCTCTCTCTCTCTGACTCTCTCCTCTCTCTCTCTTTCTCCCTCTCTGAATAAAAAAAAATAAAAAAAAGACAGGTTCACGACTTGGCAAAAACCTGCAAGCTTCTCTCTTGGCTAAAGATTTATAAGAATCAGATGGCTTCTTGTCACACTGATCATTCCTTTGGCAGGAAACGGTGGGGATAAATCTGGGGATAAATCAGGTGAAAACATTAATACTGAAGGTGTGCCCCCCCCCCCCCCCCCAACAAAAAAAGGAATGACAGAAATGTGTACTTAAAAAATTAGCAATGGACATTTTATACAGTCTAAGAGAAATATTATCCATAAATAATTGATTGGCAACATGATTGCTTGGGTTTACTATAATATTTCTGCCTGTAAGAGAAATTCACACCTCGGGCTGTTTAGTGTAATAGACTGAGGGATATTTAATTCAAGGCTGTCCAGGCTCAGATATAGCGGTGGAGTCTTTATTCTGGAAAAGCACATGACTCCAATTATTCTAATACACCCTGAGAAACCAAGGTCACACTGACGATAATTACCTGTCATATTGGCAAACCTATCAGCTTAATAACAATAAAAAAAGTTTGTTTCATGTTCCAATTTAAAAGGTAGTTTTCGTGAAAACAATGCAATCACATTTTTTTTTTATATAAATGTTTTATAAAAACTGAATTCAGAACTACTTTTTATACTCGTCATTAAAGCTCCTGGAACATCAGAACAAATGGGGAAAATAGGTTCTTGTTTGCCTTCACAAATCTGAGGAGTGTATGCTGTTTATGCCTTAAATAATGTGTGACCAATGTGTCAGATTTGTCATGTATCAGTGAAGGTCCCCAGACAATTCATATACTATGCACTGAAAATGTATTATTATTATTAGTAGTAGTTGTAGTGCTGTTTTATTTATTATTACTCATCATATATATAAATATAATTTAAATATATGATTATTAGGGCATGTCAAGGCCTGCCGTTGCTATGGCGGGGTCGTTAGGGCATGTCGAGGCTGGCAGTTGCTATGGCGGGGTCTTTAGGGCGTGTCGAGGCTGGCAGTTGCTATGGCGGGGTCGTTAGGGCGTGTCGAGGCTGGCAGTTGCTATGGCGGGGTCGTTAGGGCGTGTTGAGGCTGGCAGTTGCTATGGCGGGGTCGTTAGGGCATGTCGAGGCTGGCCGTTGCTACGGCGGGGGCGTGTCGAGGCCTGGCGTTGCTACGGTGGGGTCGTTAGGCCGTGTCGAGGCCTGGCGTTGCTATGGCGGGGTCGTTAGGCTGTGTTGAGGCCTGGCATTGCTATGGCAGGGTCGTTAGGCCGTGTCGAGGCCTGGCGTTGCTATGGCGGGGTCGTTAGGCCGTGTCGAGGCCTGGCGTTGCTATGGCGGGGTCGTTAGGGCGTGTCGAGGCTGGCCGTTGCTACGGCGGGGTCGTTAGGGCGTGTCGAGGCTGGCAGTTGCTACGGCGGGGTCGTTAGGGCGTGTTGAGGCTGGCAGTTGCTATGGCGGGGTCGTTAGGGCATGTCGAGGCTGGCCGTTGCTACGGCGGGGTCGTTAGGGCGTGTTGAGGCTGGCAGTTGCTATGGCGGGGTCGTTAGGGCATGTCGAGGCTGGCCGTTGCTACGGCGGGGTCGTTAGGGCGTTGCTATGGTGGGGTCGTTAGGGCGTGTCGAGGCTGGCAGTTGCTACGGCGGGGTCGTTAGGGCGTGTTGAGGCTGGCAGTTGCTATGGCGGGGTCGTTAGGGCATGTCGAGGCTGGCCGTTGCTACGGCGGGGTCGTTAGGGCGTTGCTACGGTGGGGTCGTTATGCCGTGTCGAGGCCTGGCGTTGCTACGGCGGGGTCGTTAGGCCGTGTTGAGGCCTGGCGTTGCTATGGCGGGGTCGTTAGGGCGTGTTCAGGCAGGCCGTTGCTACGGCGGGGTTGTTGGGGCGTGTCGAGGCAGGCCGTTGCTACGGTGGGGTCGTTATGGTGTGTTGAGGTCGGCTGTTGCTACGGCGGGGTCATTGGGGCCTGTCGAGGCAGGCCGTAGCTATGGCGGGGTCGTTAGGGCATGTCGAGGCAGGCCGTTGCTATGGCGGGGTCGTTAGGGCGTGTCGAGGCTGGCCGTTGCTATGGCGGGGTCGTTAGGGCGTGTCGAGGCTGGCCGTTGCTATGGCGGGGTCGTTAGGGTGTGTTGAGGTCGGCCGTTGCTACGGTGGGGTCGTTAGGGCGTGTTGAGGCAGGCCGTTGCTACGGCGGGGTTGTTAGGGCGTGTCGAGGCTGGCCGTTGCTACGGTGGGGTCGTTAGGGTGTGTTGAGGTCGGCTGTTGCTACGGCGGGGTCATTGGGGCCTGTCGAGGCAGGCCGTAGCTATGGCGGGGTCGTTAGGGCATGTCGAGGCAGGCCGTTGCTATGGCGGGGTCGTTAGGGCGTGTCGAGGCAGGCCGTTGCTACGGCGGGGTTGTTAGGGCGTGTCGAGGCAGGCCGTTGCTACGGTAGGGTCGTTAGGGCGTGTCAAGGCAGGTCTTTCTAAGGTGGGGTTGTTAAGGCATGTCGAGGCTGGCCGTTGCTACAGCGGGGTCGTTAGTACGTGTCGAGTCCGGCCGTTGCTACGGTGAGGTTGTTAGGGCGTGTCGAGGAAGGTGTCCTATCGTCATTATCGATTTGTAAGTTTTTTGCCAGTTTTGCCGTTTGGAGCAGCAGGACCGCAAGCAGCTCGTCATTGAGTTCTGTTCTTCTCACAGCCCCTCAACTTTACTGTGAAATCCCAATAATAAACTAAATTTTGTATGTAATCTATACAGATTTGTATAGAAATAGAAAATAATAATAAAATGTGATATATTGAAAATGTGAAAATGCTTTAATGTCTGATGTTCTGTTCAGTTTAGAGAATGTAGAAAAATGAGGTTGTGAGCACAAGAGGGGTAGAATAAACGCCCCTCTGTAGAGGTTTGGAAATCTTACTGGGGTGGAAAGGAGGGGGAGAGGAGGGCGGGCGGGGCAGTGCTTCATGCTGACTGGGGGGAAAAGGAGAAAGGGGGGGGGGGGGTGTATTTCTTTTTTCTTTTTTTTTTGTTGTCATCTTGGACAACGAAGGGAGAGGTTTTTATTTATTTTTATTTATTTTGTTCCGAGGCTTGATTTCACTCTGGTAATTTTCTCATCACTCAGTGGTGGCCACCTGTCTCCTCCCAGAGTTCCCTTCCTTTGTCTCTTAAATAATAAGTCTGAGTCCGCATGCCCAGCGCGAGGGGGGGGAAATGACCGGAGAGGGAGATGTGAGAGGGGAGCGGAAAATGAAAGGGGGGGTGAAAAAGGTGGAAGAAGAGAGAGGGGGAATAGAGGAGAAGTGAGAGGGAGAGATGTAGAGAGGGTATTGGGAGGAGGAGGGGGGGATGACCTTCTTTTTTTTATTTTATTTTTTTTTATTTAGATATTATTTGCCTCTTTCATGTCTGCCCATTGCAAGGTGGGTATTTCTGAGGAGGAAGCCATTTTCTCTTCCTCATTACGGTGAGAAGGAGACCGGACGGAAGCCGCGCCGCACCGCTGCGAGCCGATGATGGGCGTCAGCCGGAGCGTGCGAGGGGAGGGGAGTTTCGGGGGGGGGATGGGGGGGGGTGCAGGATTAATACTGCGGAAGCCCTGGGTCGGAGGCTAACGCTCAGGTTGGTCAGTGCAGACAATGGAGAACTCTTCAGAAAGCGTCTGCGTTAGCGTCCCCCCGCGTGCTGTTCATCCGAGCTCCATTCTCCCCCTGCAGGCACAGCCTCACCCCGTCCCCGCAAACCCCCTCCCCCATCTCATCGCCATCCCACTGTACCTATTACCCCCGCTCTCCATATTTTTATTACGGCTACACACACACTCACACACACACACACAGTAACGGCTCCCTGTCACACTCCATCCACCTCACATGTGATTATTACACCAGAGTACACGGTATTGGGCTGTGAATGGAGAATAGCTGGAGGGGGCGGTGGGGAGGCATTTGAATAGTAGAATAACACTTTTATGGCACTGTTTCTGCATGTGCGTTTAAATGGTCAGTCTCAACTGTGACCTCTAATGTGAGCCGCCACCCCCCGGCCCTTTAAAAAAACAAAAACAGGTACAGGTTTGGGGGGGGAAAAAGACATTTTAAATCAACTGATGGCTCTGACCAGCCACTGTGAAAGATCTGCAGATGCTGAGGTAGAACTGAATGGCCATCCCTCGCTCTCCAATCATGGCCAAACTGTTTCTGCCCCTCAGTCCAAGGTCAAGGACCAATCGCAATCATGGCGTTGCGTGCGCCGTCGCCCCACGTGCGTTTTTCAGAAACCTACAAAAGGAGATTCTGTGACTTCTGCCCCTTATACGGCTTTCACTGTCTTTTACTGTGTGTGGGGGAATCAGTTCTATGCTCTGGTCTCTTTTAGAAGTGTAATTGGGCTTTATTTAATCTTTATTTATACAGGGCAGGTTTGACATCAGGTTGTGGGGGGTGGGGGGTACATCAGCTTTCCCTGAACAATTTTCATTTTCATTAGATAATGTTTACATGTGGTTTGCTGAGAATAATCTTCAAGGATAGCCAAAATCAAACGGGCTCCAAAGATCTTCATTTCTAATTTGTATAAACTTGTAACATGCCATGTAAATACAAATGTGAATTTTTAATAAGGCCGTATAATCAGTGACTGCACGCACCACTTCCAAAGTTTTTAGTTATTTTTTGTTATAAATTTTTTTTTGTTCTTCAGTTTATTCAATTTTACTTGTTTAGCTCTTTGTTTTACAGGGACACTGTCACAGGGGAGACAAAATGGAAAATGTGGCAAAAATCAGGCCAGAACCCCCAAAAAGCAAGCAAGTTAAGTTAAAATAATAATACATTTTATAATTGTCGGGTGATACTTGCATTGCTGCAGTGTCTTTTGTGTGTTAAAGAGGGTACATGCTAACATGCTAACGTATGTGGCAGGAGGGACTTTCGATTTTACGATTCCCTTTGGCTTGTGTTCAGTCCAGTGGCCCGTTACTGACAGTGATTGACTGATGAAATATGTGAATAATTGAATAGGAAATTGCATAATGCAACCTAGTGTTGGGAACCAATGGGAGGCACAGGAGCACAATATTTGATATGGTCACGACCGTGGGGCTGTGAAGATTGTAAGGAAGTCACTGATTGGCTAAAGAGTCCACACACCTTGTCCTAAAGGCCATAATTGGCTGCTGATTTAAAGGAAACCACAAATACCTGCAGACACTACGGCACTCCAGGGCTGTTTCCAAATCAGAGCCCTATCTACTGCGTGCAGTGCACTGGCAGAAGTGTGCTGTTTAATCTGCACTGTTTAGCACATGATGTGCAGTACCTGAAAGATATCAACCATACTATTTTCATACTGAATCAGCACCTTTCCATACTATTGAGTATGCTTGTTGAGTAGACAGGAAGAGAAAGTAAAGTAATAAAAATAGTACACTTTAATACCCCCGGATGATATACTTACTTCCAGGGTTTCGCTGTGTATTTGGGAGCATACTTTTTCATGAAGTATGCAAACATTTTGGTCGTCTTCACACCGTACGGTTGGAAAATAGTATGGGGCATAATTTTTTTTTAAATTTTTTTTTTAAATAAAGCATACTGCATGTCACGTACTAAACAGTATACCGTAAACAGTACACAGCTGCGAATACACAGGAGACAGGATGCAGTAGATGAGGCTCTCATTGTAGGAGGTCCTGCCCTGTCTTTTCTTCCATGTGAGCATTAGCGCATACCCTCCAAACACGCATCCGTTTGGCCGCTGTGTCCTGACTGCGGGAGGACTGCCTAGCTGAGACGCTGCTAATGTAGGCCGACCGCACACCGGTGCCTGACTGACCCCAGAATTCCCAGTTGAGTGAAGAGACAGGGAATGCTCTCCCTCTCTGTACTTCAGCCCGCGGGATTCCCGACCGCAGTCAGCTACTGCACAGTCTGGAATCCCCCGGTCCCCATTGCCGCTGCTGTATCCGTTTTAGCTGGGATAGCTGACATTGGTCCAAAATGCCGCATGGTACACAGGTGCTCTTGTTTTGTCCAGACAGGAAGTTCTTCGTTTTACACGGTCAGCGCATGGAAAGCATGTTTAAATCTTTTTCTTTTGGTTTACTGAATGTCGTGGAGCTATCTCCCGCTTCCTCTTTCTTCATCTGAAGCATACGTTCATGTTTTGGCACATAAAGCGGGGAAGTTTCTTCCTCTGTAGCATTAGCGCTGCTGTGGATGTGGGATGTAACGTAGCATCACAGCGGCCCTGCGGATGTGGGTTGTGATGTAGCATTATAGCTCCCTGCAGACCTGTACCCGGAGGTCCGCTGTGTATTCCAGGTTCCATCCAAGAAAAAGGTTTTAGAAGAAAAAAAATTACCTTAACTAGTCTGCTTTCTTCTTGTCATTATCTCCATCTGATGAAAGTGAATATATGGTCGGCCATATGCACAAGCGTACCATAATGGCAATATAATATTCTGGGCATTGGATGTACAGTATTTTATACTTAATGACTACATCTTATTCCTATAAGCAGTCAGGGAACTAAAAGTGGTAGTCTTCAAAAAAACTGAGGTGATGGAATTAATGAAAAGGCCGTTTTTGCCAGAGCAAATTATCTTTTTGAAATTAATAGTTAATATTTTATTATTGCTATATATTTTTAATGTGCGCTCTGCATTTTTGCAAATATAATGTATCTTTCCACATTCATTTCACCACCCGGCCTTGATGAGTACTTCAAATGTGAATTAGAGCAGTCCATTTTTAAGAAGAAAATGAGTAATAATTTAGAAATATGAATAATATATCGTAATGCTATTCAGGAAAACTCTAAGATAAAAAACAGAACGGAGGACAAGAGAGAGAGAAGCCTGGGGTGCATTGTTTATTTATTTTTTTACAAAAGAAAAGGTTCCACAGGTGTACAAAACATTGGGGTACGGGAGTTTAGTTTAGTAAAAACACAGGGACCCCTGTTGTGGAACGAGCCGGAACAAATCGGCATAGCTGCAAGTGTGCGGTTGGAACGCGGTTCGGAAAACAGGTTACACACTGTGTGGTCCAAGGTGCCCGTCTCACCGGCTGCTAATCGAAGAGGAACATTAACAGGTCTCCTTCCGCCACACTGGCTTAACCCATTTTACAGCAGGCGAGACTGAACACGGAGACTCATCAATATTAATGACCTTTTCGTGTTAATTTCAGCCGGGCCCACGACTCTTTGTGCTTTCGCGAGATAAATACATGTGGGTGCTGACGGGGGTTTGAAGGCTGTTGCCGGACAGGGCGAAGCCATTCTCCCTACCTCTCTGGGCTCAGCTGCAATGGGGGAGCTTATAGAGTTATTCAGAGTTAGCCTTTAACTGGGGCCCTTAAAAGTAATAGAATTACATATGCCATATGTTAGCATTCATTTTATGAACTCTGTAACATTAAGATGGAAGGTATTTTTCATGCTTTTGTTAATAATGAAAAACGAGGGGGGACTAGTATTTCTTGGTAAATGTTATTAGGTTTAAGGACAGGACCAGAGCGGTTCAGACAGAAAAACCCTCAAAGTGCATGTCTCTGAGTCATTATCCTTTGTTGCGTAAATCCATCTTTGTGCTGCAAAAATGGCCGGATGTCAAACGTACACTGAGAGAATTTTATTGGCAGGCTTGGCTATCCACAAAGGCAGTCCTGAAGGCTTGGCGGAGCCAGTTATTTATTTTTTAATTATTTTAAATGTTGGGTTCTTCTTAGCTGGTCCTGCACTTTGTTGTGGACCATAAGAGGTTAGCAGACATTTTAATTTTGAAGGCTGGCATTTTATTTTGGCGTGCGTGCGTGCGTTTACTTTCCCCCTCATTGTTTTCTTGTGTACATTCTGGGAAAAACTATAAATGGAATAATAAATATAGAATATTATTATTATTATTATTATTATTATTATTATTGGTGTTTTGTTTATCAAGGAAATGTGGTAACTGCCTCCAGTCTCTGCACAGCATCACCAGGGAAGCAAGAGCGTTTGATTGGCTCCCCTGACACTCACTCATCAAAATTCTTGAAGTTTCTGAGCCGATGGGGCATGATGGGAAGGGGACCTGATCAGACCTCTTCAGCTGCTCTTTCAGGGCTGGTCAGGCTCTCACATTTAGCCTGGCAGGTTAAATTAAAATGGCCACCGTCTCGGGCCTGGTCTTAATTTTCATAAGATAAACAAATTGTTGCAGCGGGGGGGCGAGCACAATGCAGATTTTCTCCAAATCTAATTATTTTCCTTTTTTTGTATTATTTTTGTAAGCTTTTAGGGGTGTGTGTGTGTGTGTGTGCGCCACTATATGAGGCAGAAATTGGCATGGGTTTGTTGATGGAGAGAGACAGAGAGCTGGGATACGAGCTGCTAAAGAAGTGCTTTCCTATTACAGTCCCCACAGATAAAGGAATTCCTCACTGCTAAAATAATTGCTTTTAAAGCAACGGAGCGATTTGCTGTTTTAATACTTGGAAGTGTTGTCAGAAGGTGAAAAGTGTAGTAGTTTCATGGAGGGGGTGTTTGGAGATGGACCCTGATGCACGCACAGAGACACATACACAAACGCGCACACACACACATGCGCACACACACAGAATTATTCAAAATGTGGAACAGGCCTATTGTGAGGGGTTGGGTAGAAAGAGCAGTGATGTCATTGAGCAGGTCCCTGACAGATAAGGAGACAGGAGTTGTTGAATGAATAAATAAATCAAATGAATATCTTATGTTTTTTTAACCTCCCCCAGGGGCTCTTTCCAAATCCTGTCCGTTGCTTCTCCATCCCCGACCTTCACCCCCCTAATTCTCTAAATACCCCCCACCACATAAAAAGCGTACCCGGTTTTCGTTCCCTTCGCTTTTCAACCACCTTCCCTCAAAATGATTTTTTTTTTTTTTTTAAATGTAGCTGGATGATAAATAACACAATTATCCAGTAAGTATTTAAACAGAGCACCAACCTTAAACCCCCCAGCCCTAGTGCAGCTGACCGGCTAAAGGAGAGAGGATTGAAGAATCAAATTGTTTCCTCTAGTACAGCAACCCACAGTGTCTCCATATAGTGCTGAAACAACTTGCGTAAAAGTGAGAGAGAAATGGCCACACGGAGGGAGGGAGAAAGTGAATGAGAGAAAAGATGGAGAGTGGGAGAGGCAGGCATGTTATAACTCATCCATGTGGAGGAGTTATAATAGTGGCAAAATCCTTGGTTGAAATTGTCATCTCAACAGCCAGAGAGGATGGACAGAAAAGAGAGTGAGTTTGTCTGTTTCTGTGTGTGTGTGTGAGAGAGAGAGAAAGAAGGAAAGAAAGAAAAAGAAAGAAAGAAAGAGTGTGTGTGTGTACATGCGTGTACGAGTGTGTTTCGTTAGACACTCTAAATCCTGAATCCTCTATCCTCTCTACTTGTGACTGCTGTCCCGGCTGAGGTACTGAGCCTTTTGAGTTCTGTGTGCGTGTGTGTGCTCGTGTGTGTGTGTGTCTGTGTGCCGGCGCCTGTCTTGTGAGCGAATGAGTGAGAGCGTGCCTGTGTGTAGCGGGAAGGCGTGGGGGGGGGGGGGGGGGGAGGGGTGTGTGTATGTGCGTGTGTGTTGGCGGGGGTGTTTCTCTGTGTGTGTGTGCGTGCGTGCGTAACCCTCACGCTGGAACCCCAGGTACTGAGCTGCTGCCTGTAAATAAGGTGAATATTCCCCTCGTCTTCATCAGGACTCACAGAGATGAGCTCTCAGCCCGAGCCCAGGGAGAAGGGCTGAGAAACCACACTCCTGCTCCCTGCTGGTGTGTCGGGCTGCTCCTAGCTCTCTCTGCTGCTGCTGCTACTGCTGCTCTGCTACAAGCTGAGACTATAAGTGTGGGACTGGACGACAGGGAGGAGAGAGGGGGAGAGAGAGAGAAAGGGAGAGAGAGGGGGAGAGAGAAAGGAGAGGAAAGAAAGAAACAAGAGACGAAGAAAGGTCAGTACGCTTTTTTTTTTGTTACATTTTTTTTCGGCTTTTTTTTTTTTAAGCGTGGCATCACACCTTGGCTCTCCCTGACTTGTTCGTTCTGTGGGAGAGAGAGTATTGATTCCCGGCGAGTGGGTGGGAAGCGCGTGCTCTTGTTTTGATCCCGCCAGGTGAAAACGTGCAGGTGGAATGGCTGGATAAGGGGGCTTGGATTTAAGAAAAGGCCGGCTGATGAAGTGTGTGTGTGTGTGTGTGTGTGTGTGTGAGAGAGAGAGAAGTGTCATGTGTTTTTTGCATAATTTTTATCAGTAGTCGGTGTCCGAATGGGCCAGACGAGGGCACGTGGGGGGTGGGCTTTCGGTGGGGGCAGCAAAGGGAACAAAACATTTCACCGCCATTTCGTCTCTCCTCTCCATACACGTGCTCTCGCGCCCGCTGACAGACATCCAAGCCGCGTAGCACATGACTTACAAACGTGCCGACAGCGGTCATGTCACGCGGTGACACATTACACGCCAAGGGGGTCATCCCCCAGCCCGTGACCCACGCAAACCTCGCTATGGAAGATGCGCCGTGCGGCCGCTCACTCGGAACACACAGAAAAACGGTCTCCGCCAACTCCGTGGCCACTCCCGCCGACTGCGCGACTCGGGCTCACTGTGGCGGGTTTACAGTATCCCTTTATTTTCTCG
Organism: Ilyophis sp. 1 JC-2022; assembly: GCA_022702515.1. Classification (NCBI taxonomy): domain Eukaryota; kingdom Metazoa; phylum Chordata; class Actinopteri; order Anguilliformes; family Synaphobranchidae; genus Ilyophis; species Ilyophis sp. 1 JC-2022. Next base: position 50,441,539 of record CM040400.1, on the reverse strand, counting down.
CGCGTTTAAAAAAAATATATACATCGCTTTTCCGTGAGTTCATACACACCACAACAATGAGTTATGATGCGCGTGGCGGTCTTCCATTAGAGCAGTAAGCTGCTGTGTGGCAGGTCCCCAGGCCAGAGCGGGGGGAAAAAGGCGAGCTTTGTGTCAGCGCTTAGCCACGGTCACCCGCGGACCACAAGAGCCACCAGAGGGACTGGCCCCACCAAATTGTCAGCAACACTAAAGACATCAACACCAAAATTTCCTCCATCCATCACTCCTTGCGGGTGCCTTTCTGCCTTGACAGTGATTTATTCTGGGAGAGGAAGTCTGAGTCCAAACAGGGGAAAGCACAGAGGCATGCTGGGAGATTCTCAGATTTGGCACCTTGGTCATCAGTGCACAACCATGACCGGTATATTCCACATAATCCACACGTTTGCACACATTTCAGGTTCGGGGTCACTCGGATATTAACAGATAAAATGAATGCAATGGTAAAGCTATGTGAAAGATTACACATACAAATAGTGAAAATGAATGGCACACGTTTAGCTTTGTGCAGATCACTTACTCTCAGTACTTCTGGTGTTTTAAATATTTGTGTGTGTGTATATGTATATACGTATATATGTATATATATTCTATGTACAGAACACTTTTTAAATGTGTAAAAATGGAAGACAGACCATTCTGCTGAAGTACTCACTACTAGACAGCATGCTGCTATTTTCTTTCAATAGCCATTTTTAAAAACACAGTGCAGCATCATACACACACACTAGTGCAGTAGCCTGTGTGTGTGTGTGTGTGTGTGTGTGTGTGTGTTAGTGGCAGAGTGCAGTTGTGTGTGTGTGTTAGTGGCAGGGTGCAGTGCAGTTGTGTGTGTGTGTGTGTGTGTGTGTGTTAGTGGCAGGGTGCAGTGGCCTGTGTGGGTGTGTTAGTGGCAGGGTGCAGTGCAGTAGCCTGTGTGTCTCTATCTCTCTCCTTCTCTCAGTCCTGTCCTCTGGGCTCTCCCTGTCATTGCTCATATCACAGATGATAACTCAGCTCCCATACTGTGCAGGCAGATTTATCAGGGTGAACACACCACCCCTGACGACCCTCTCCCGGGCCCCGCCCCTCAGCCTCGCAACCCTGGGTTGTGCATGTGTGAGTAGGCGGGGTCGTAGGTTGTGGGGTGGGGGGTGCTGGAGTAAGGGTGTAAAGGTCTGGGGATATGATGTTTTGGTTTAGATTTACCCCCCCCCCCAAATCCATTTCTAATGTGCTTCAGTGTTTTGTTACTGTGTGTTACTGATCTGGGCCTGGACTCTCTCTGAAGCCCAGCCGGTGTAGGAGAGAAAAGGTGCATGGGGGAAAATCAAAGGGTGTTTCCCTCTCGTACGCTGTGGCTCAGAACATAACAGGCCTGAGATGTGCGAGAGTTCTGCCGGTCCTGTCGGGAATTCCTGCGTTCTGCCCGTCCTGTCGGGAATTCCTGCATTCTGCCCGTCCTGTCGGGAATTCCTGCATTCTGCCCGTCCTGTCGGGAATTCCTGCCCGGGATTATTATTATTTTTCCGTTTAGGAATAATTAAGTCTGCTTTCTTTAAATGCGGAAATTGTACAACAAAATGCAATGTCGGTTTATTCAGCTAACCTAATGGACACACACACACACAACCCATGGATTTTATCGTCGTTTTAAAGCAGGATACGGAAATTAACACGTTTACTATTTTGAGAATAATAAAAACCTGAATTAACTGCCTGCAAATGCTACCCAAAAATGAGGAATGGAAATTAATAAGTGTGCTTGTATTTTTTATATAAAGCTGCTGATTTAGGTCATTTTAAATCTAAAGTGATAATGCTTTAATGTTTTAAACTGATTTCTTCCACATTTTTTCTGAGGGTCTTATTCCCTAGAATAGCCACAGACGGGAGCTGTTGCTAATCAGTGTAGGCCAGAGCAAGATAAAGTGGCTTTCAAAGACCTAATATTTAAACAATAAATTTCAAAGTGAGCGGAAGAGCGGACGGTACTGTTACCTGTATGAAGGCAGGGTGTACTGTTACCTGTATGAAGGCAGGGTGTACTGTAATGTTTAATGTTGTAAAATGGTGCACGGTCGCTCCCGCGTTGTCCTGGTGACTGCGGAGCGAGGGCCGCTCCGAGGAGAGCGAGCGTTTCGGTAACGGCAGCGGCGGGTCTGTCGGCGTAGGCCTCAGAGCCTCCACAGGATAATGGGAGAAACCCGGCTCGGCTCTTACAATACGGGATTAATACCTGATTGAGGAGCTTAACATGACCAGTCATACGTACGTGCCCGGGATCCACCACATCGTCTTAGTTTCCCCGTTACCACCGGCTCAACGTCGACAAGGCCGGTTAGCTCTGAACTAAGGGTCTCACTCTACCACTCTGCCTTGCTCTATATTACGGCTGTATTAACCTCACCTGGTTTAGTACGCATCTGTGACTAGCTCCTTTTTAATGTTAGATTACGGAATGCTATGCCATTAAATAAATCAAACGACGCATTTGCTGTTATACAGTATTTATTAATATATAACGTGGGAACTGCTGCTTCCTCTGATTTTCTTAATTTTACATCAAGAAAAAACTTCAGTTTATTGCTTCAAGGAGTTTTCTGTTTGAACTGTGAGTTGCTGGCAGTTTATTCAGTTTTCTGTTGTTTATTATGTACCAAATTATTTGTTTCGATTCTCTCTTTAAAAAAAATAAAATTCAAAAAAAGAGCTGTGGTTGGAGATTTTATGTGTTTCAGATCATATTTAAAAAATGATAATTGCATTATGCTGTAACTTATTTTTAAAATTTTCATGTATCCTACTCGCTAACAGATTCTTCATTTACTATTGTTGTTTTCTGTAACAAGCGCTTCATTTTTGATTCGATGTGTATTAATGCATGCAGGAAGAGGAAAGGAAGGAGGGATAGAAAGAGAGGGAGAGGGAGAGAGAGAGAGATGGAGAGAGAAATGAATGGTGGAATTTGGAGCAATGGCTTCTGGGTAATGGCTGGAGTGTTGTTGTGTTCCTGGAGACTTTTTACTGGAAGTGCAGTGATGTCATGCAGTATTTTCAGATCACTTGTACCAGATGGGAGTTAATTAATTTGATTATAAGACCGTTTTTCATTTTTATGTTTGATTTTTTATTTATTTTTTATTCTGACATCTTGGTTGCATTAGCTGTTTTTGTTTGCTGTTGTTCTCTCTTCCTTTCTGTTCATTTCTAACATTTATCCAGCCTTATTATTCAAATCCTCAATGTAGATCAGAAAGAACGAGGGTTAAAAATGAATGTTTTCCGGCCTTACTAGTATGTCTGTGGTAAATACATATGGTCATTCCCAGTCTTATTGCTCGCCTGTCCAAGGACTTTTTACAGCCCACATGTTAAATGATTTGGACCGAGGCCCTCACGGCATGTCTCAGCCATGTTCTTTTACCCCATCTGTCACAGACAAGATTCTAATTATTTATTTGATGGTCTTTCATTAAATTTTTAAGATTAATAACACATTTCCTACGCAGAACATTTTCAAATGTTTTTCTATTTTTTATATGTATGCTGAAATGGCTCTGTGTCGTAACTCTTTAAAGAATGCAAACGCTTGCACTCTGTTCTGAATATATTGTTTCACTGCACTTGGTTGCTGCACTTGGTTGCTGCACTTGGTTGCTGCATTTGGTTGCTGCACTTGGTTGCTGCACTTGGTTGCTGCACTTGGTTGCTGCATTTGGTTGCTGCACTTGCTGCACTTGAGAACTGCTGCATGTTGAGTAGTCCAAGAGTCCAGCTTGATTTGCATGTGATTTCTTTGCAAGAAGAATATCATTTAGAAGTTTCACATTTTGTTTCCATTTGCTCAGGAATGCTTTGCAATGAGCAATGATAAAATACATAGCCTATGTTGTTTTGTAAGAATGCAGTTTCATTTATATGTAAAAAAATTTAAAATAAAATTTTATTTTAATTTAATTACATTTTTTTAAACACAAATGTAAAAAACGTGGTCATGTGCCAATATTTAACCGTTTTTATTGGATATCTATAAAAATGAAATACTGCAACAGTATACGGTGACAAACTTTTTCCACAGACAAAAAGGGGGTGCTTTGATATGGCAGCTTTAAAACAAGCACCCAGTTTATCAGAAACCTGCAAGCTGAATTCAACACAATGGGCAGAAGACACGCTCAGGTTAAAAGTGCCTGACGTCAGTGTTTGATGTTTGAAGATCCAGAAGGAACCAGTAGAGTAACATTAATATTTGGTAGCCGCGTAGGGGACTAACACCAGCCGTGTCCTATAAGCTGATACAGATGATCTATGCTGTGGCAGCGTAGCTCTATGGTCACGGAGGGCACTGCGTCATAGCCCGCTGGTCTCAGGCCAAAACTTAATCACTTGTTCGGGTAGAAATAAAATCTTCTTAAGGTTTATTAACACTGTAAAATACACAGTAAATATTATAAGTTTTATTTCAGTAAATGCATATGAACAGGTTATATTATTGTAGCTCCTTTGTTTGGATGTTGAACGCGATGCTTCATATTCATGGCTACACCGCGGTGTATGTCAAAAACAAAAATAACTCCCTGCTTTGTTCTGTTCCTAAGCTGTTTGGGTTGGCTTTGTTTTTATAAATGTTTTTTTATTACATTTTTTTTAGTTGCTACCTTCTTTATTTTATGTGTGTTCCTTATTGCTATGTTTGCTTTCCCAGAGATGTGTGTAGACTCCAGAAGAAGAATCCAAAAGTAGATGTAGCCTCATCTGTAGCAGCTGGCTATTTATGATTTTCACATTTATTTTTTTCTGAATATGAATTTAACCGTTTCCCCTGGGAAGCGGCTGGGTCTGGAGAGGGGAACATTTCTCACGGACGCTGTAAAATCGCCTCTTCTGGGTTTGTGGGCCTCTATTTCCAGGGCAGTGGAGAAGACAAAATATTCCTCATTCAGACATAATGTACACTGTGTGTGTGTGTGTGTGTGTGTGTGTGTGTGTGTGTGTGTTTGTGAGAATACATGTGTGTGAATAATACTGTTTGTGTCCGTTATACTGTGTATAATGGTTGTATGAAACGTGTTTTGTGACGATGATCCCTGCCTTCTGCTGAAAGGCCGTTCATTTGTAAAGGGCGCAGGCAGCGAGCGCCAAGCACACCAACGGCACCCTCTCATACCTAGGCTGTGCTTCTGTTAGCACATACCTCTGCATTCCTCTGGATCAGGATTTCAGCGTGACACGGTCAGCCTAGCAGAACAGCACACAGGGAAATGCTCCCTTTTAAAAAAAAAAATATATATATTTTATTTTTTATAAACATCAACTGACATTTTTGTCTGTGTTGTAGACTGTATGGTGCCATTGTGTTTTCTTATCATGAATACATGTAGCAATTTTTACCTTTAATTTGGCTTCTCCTGCATTGCTTTAAATGCATTATGTCTGAGCTTCGCTTTCGCATAAAAGTAAAAGAAAATAACTACTTTTTTTACTTTTCAAAAGTTGTTTACCACATGAGGTGCAAGGAGGAGGATATTTTTTAAAGTATATATTTAATTTCAGGGTATTTTATTCGTCTCTACATTTGTCTTGATTGCTGAAAACAGAAGCAGAGACCGTGCAGTTTCAAATCACCAGAAGGACTCTTAAAACTGCATAAAGTTCATTAAACTCGGCGATGAATACTTTTAATAACACTGCGCTGCTTAAAAGCGACGTTTCTCTTGCCCTCACACAGAGTGGCCTCATTTGTTCAGCATTGGCGCAGTCAGACTGTGAAGATCTTACATTTCCTCTTAATGCTCCATCAGTGACCTCTTGTTTTCTGTGAGAGAGAGTGTGTGTGTGTGTGTGTGTTTTTGTGTGTGTGTGTGTGTGGGTTTCTCTGTGTGTGTGTGTGTGTGTGTGTGTGTTGTGTGTGTTGTGTGTGTTGTGTGTGTTGTGTTAGTGTGTGTGTGTGTGTGTGTGTGTGTGTGTGTTTGCCTGTGTGTGTGTGTGTGTGTTTGTTGTGTGTGTTTGTGTGTTTGTGTGCGTGTGTGTGTTTGTGGGTTTCTCTGTGTTGTGGATGTGGTGTTTGTGTGGAACTTTTCCGCCTGGTTGGACAGTTGGTGTTTGTGATTGTGGATGAATTGGGCTTCATTATCTCTGGCTCTTAGCAGGACACCAGCGCGCATGAAAAGCTGCTTTGGTTTGATTGAAGAGCTCCCACTCATTTCAGCCATGAAGTCAGTTTTAGAAGTCTTTTTTTGAGAGGTAGGGAAAGCCAATGACACAATAAATTTTGGTACGACGGTCAGTACCCCCTTTCGGACAGAAGAGGAGCATATTGTGCGTGTGTGTTTCTGTACGAGCGTCCGTATGGGTGTGTGTGTGCGTGAGCCCTGAATCGGGCGGTGGTGGAGGTGTGTGTTTGGGGGAAGGGGGGAAGCAGGGGAAGCAGGGGGTTGTAAGGGGACCAAGCTGTCCCTGGCCATTCATTCTCCTCGACCCCCTGTCTAATTAATGTGAGCCACACTCATATACGTTATTGCACCAGGGGCCTGTCACTCATTAATCAGCTGACCTTCTGCTACACGGTTAATGACCTTGGAGAAGTAGATCCGCTGGAGATGGCTGGAGCCGTGGAATTAAATTGTTTCTTGAAGTGACTACGGTCACCCCCAGAAAATTTATACAGTAGCCCTGCTTTGGGTTCTCTCCCGGCTACCCTCACCCCCCGCCCCTCCACTGGGGCGCTGGGCACAGGGGTCAGAGTGTCGTGGGGCGCAGGCTGCACCGGGCCCAAGGAGAGGTGGGGTACGACGGCGCCCCAGAACGTCCAATCAAACAGTCTCCCCTTCAGATGCAGCATCGCAGACGGGCGGCCGGTCTAATGACTGTGAACCAGGGGACAACGGGGAGAAGTTGGGGTGCAGTGGGGTTGTGATGGGGGTGCAACGAGCCATGCGCTTAAATTAATGTGCAAATGTGTAGACCATGGATATGGGACATGGATTTATGGTCAGGTTTTTTTTTATTTTTTAAAGAAGGTGTGGTATTAAACTGTGGTATTCTGCTTTTTAAAAATTTTTTATTTGGTTGCATTGCGAGGTCGCTGCATGTAGCGGAGTTTTTATTTTTATTTTTTTAGTTTTTTTTTGTTAAAAAAGGATGGATAATTAATTATTGTGATGATAATCCTCACTGGATATTTGTGTAAATTTATACAAGAATTGTGTCACCGACTCACCGCTGTAGTCTTCCACCAGCAATCGTCGCCTCACAACGGCGCCTTTCTTCCATGTGACATTAAAATGGAGAGATTTTGTTTATCCGGGCCTATGTTTATTTAACATTTTGCTCAGCGGGGTAGTTCCAGATAGCTTGTTTTCATGACAGTCCCTGCAGACTCAGAGCAAACACTCCACTGTTTCATCAAACAGAACAATACTCAAGCCTCCTCCCGCACCAATACAGCAAAACTGCACACAATAACGCAAATGATTGAAAATGATTGTCAAGATTTTTGGAGTCTGTAACAATATGCATGCATTTTTCTGACTGATGCACCCGGCGCATAAATATAACCCTTTATAGAAGTGACATTTTGAGGGATGAAGGCATTTCAGTTTTATATGGGAAAGTTTTTGTGGAAATTGTGTCATTAGTGAACTCACTGATATGTGAAAGGATTTAAGATTTTCTCTCCTTAAGACTGTAGTGAAAGTCAGTTGGGCATCAGGGGGGAAAAAAGATAACCAAAAAAAGATGGTATTGTGGGGGGTGGAGCGGGAGGGAGGGGGTGATGAGGTGGGGGGAGGGGGGGAGACAGACAAAGCTTCGCCAATTCAATATTGAGCTTATATATCAAAACCTTTTGATGGAGGCCGATCTCTCACGATTCAAACATGTTTCATAAGGACAGGATAAGTCTGTCTGACCGCACGGCCAGGTTTTTTGGGTAAGAGGGTGCCATACTAGGGGTACCAGAGGGGGACATCTGATTTTTCTGCGCCCCTCCCAAAAAAAGAACAATCACCCTCCTACTCTTTTTCACCGACACGCCCAGTCCCACTCCAGTCCTCCATTAGAAGCAATCGTTTCTCAGCGATAGAATTGTGAGAAACGGGGGTTCCGTGGAACAGCGCGTAGCGCCAAACCCCAAAACCAGCATTTCAGCCCCCCGGTTCAGTCAATGGCGCCTCAGGTTCAATGTCAGGGGGAGAGACTGTGGACTGCAATTTCTGCAGCTTATCCAATTAAAACCGCCCGTGTGCCTCCACCCCACCCCCTCTCCAACACACGCTCACGTGCGACATTCCTTTCTTTTATCACTGATTCCACCTCCATTTTTTCTTTCTCATTCCCCCCTTTCAAACCCCTCTTTCTTTCTTTCTTCTCTCTGCCTCCCCGAAAGTGTAGGTTTGATTAATATTTTCAGCTGTTCGGTAACCATGGCAATGAGGTCAGTGCATATGATACTTAATTTAATCTTTGCGGTGCTTTTGTGCACATCTCCCATGTCCGGACAGTAATGCTGCTGACTCCCAGCCCCCTTCTCTCCCTCTGTTCCCTCTCTTCTTCCCTGTCTCTTTCTCTCTCTTTCCCCTCCCTCCCTGTCTCTCTTCTCCCCTCTCTCTTTATCTCTTTCCCCCCCTCTCTCTATCTCTTCTCTCCCTCTCTATATCTCTTCTCCCCCTCTCCATCCATCTCTCTTTAGCTTTGTCTCTCTATTCCCTTGCTTCCCTCATCTCTTTCTTTTTAAGCCCTTATTAATTGCATATCCACCCCTCATTTTATTCCTTTTTATTCCTCTATTATTTTCATTTCATATTTTTTCTTTCCTGCCACCTTCTGTTTGTAATGTATATTTTTTCTCTTATTGTATCATCTCTCTCTCTCTGTTTCTGTCTCCGTCTCTCTCTCTGCTTATTTTTCTTCTCTGTGTTGTGAGACCCCACTGTGCTGGAAATGAGAAGAGCCAGTGCGCCTCAAAGTACAATAATAATTCTCATCCACACCTCTTTCCCTCTCTCTATCTCTCCCCCCCTTCCCTTCCCTTTTGTTGGCCTCCCCATCACCTCTCCCCTGTATTTACATAGTGAAATCAGTCTCACACGCGATTGTTAAATTGATTTCAAATGGTGGTGCCACCAACTGCCTGGCAGACAGGAAGCCAGCGATACACAAAGCGCGTGCTTTCTCCTCGACGCACACGCACACGCACACGTCCACATAGACGCACGGACATACGCATGCACACGTACGCACACAAAATGAGGGATTTCTCTTTGGAAGATGCTGAGCCAGAGAGGAATGTCTTGCTCCCATGTCTGCAGTTGGGTGAGGTGGATGGATGGAAAGAGTTTCTTCTGCTCTTCCGCTCTTTCTTTTTTGTTTTTTTGGAGTTTAGCGATACTTTCATACCAATAACTTTTGTTTTTTCCTGTTGCATGCATACAGTTATGTGCAAAAAATGTGTTTGCTATATACAGGAGCAATATTTTTCTGACAGTGTACAAATGCACCGAAATCTAATGCCACAACTCTTGGCTGTGTCCAATAAGGCTTAACATTCAATCCCAAGTAAATGTATGATTGATAATATTACTGTATTGCAGTGAAAGAGTCAGGACAACCAATGAAGTCAATGAACCAAAATGTTTTTCTTGTTTCGTTTAGTTTCTTGACATTATCCAAATAATTTCAGCCAATCAAAAATAGGCTTTATGAAAATAGTGTTTATTTTGTGGTGAGTTAGGCGTAGTTGTGACTATGTCTCTAATATCAGGGACACAGAAGCAGAAATATCAAAGGGAGAGAGTGAGTGTGAGGGTCCAAACCGCTCTCTGGATCAAATTTGACACATGCACCATAAAATCAGCATTAGTGGCTACCTACAGTCTGAAGCGACAGTCTATCAATACTGTCACGCTGAAAATAGGACAGGTTTGTTACTGGCTTTAAATCATTGGAGAGTTCACACAGCTGAAATGCAGGCAGGTAACAGGAAGTGCATTACCATGTCACTTTGATGAGAGTCCCACAATGTAAGGGTTTTTTTGGGGGGGGAGGGGGGGTGGGAGACTGAATTTCCCTTCTGTTGCCCCATGGTAAAAAAAAAAAGGACAGACATGGTGCCATTGGAAGGGGTGTGTGAGAATTCACCACACGCATGCACGCATGTGCGCATACACGTGCAGGTTCGCACGCTTTGCAGAAAGTTTGCAGAAAGGCGTGAATTTGCAGAGCTAAAACATTTTGGTCAAAATATTTCTGTGAACTGAAATACAATTTAAATTTATTTTTTTTAAAACAGGTTGTGAAATTTCTGATAATTTTTTCAAAAAGAAGTGTTATTTATTTACTTCCATAGTTTTAAAAGCAAATTAACAATGTGTATTCCCCGTTAAGCGATGAAATATAATTTATATGAATATATTCTTTAAAAAATTATGACCACACCATTTTATGTACGTGCATTATTGTCTTTATATCCTCTCAACAAGGAGCAAAGAGGTGGTCGGACGTGTAATTGCAGCTTTCGAACGCGTTAACGTTCTCGGTTGTTGAGGTCCAAGTCAGAGATAATGAGCTCTGGAGTCACTTTATGCCACCTCATGTTTACAGTCTCGTACGGGCTATTGAGGGAGCACTTGAGATGTTCTCTGTACTCTAAAGAGAATACGCAGCCTGCCCATTCATGAGCCTCATAGAACAGCGCTTTGATTTACCTGGGAATGCTGCTGCGTCTCAGCTGTCTGACCTAAAGGGACAGCGGTGACCTCCGTCACAGAGTAAGTGTTGGTGTCCGTCTCGTAGAGAGAGAGACAGAATATCACATACTGGCTCTGGTTTAAAGATGGTCGCCGACGGCCGGCTTGAATTTGTTCCACGCGCATACCACCCCCACCTTAATTATAAATGAAGGCGGGGGGTACAATGTGTGCAGTGAAGAGCAGACAGGCTCCCCCCCCCCTGCTGTCTCTTCAGGCCCCCCATTTAGCACGTGCTGCGTAACAGGCAGCCACGGCAGCAACAAGTGTCTCCACATTACCACGCTTGCCAGCGCCTCGCTTGGCAACCCGCCCACCCCCCCCATAGATAAAGAGCCAATTGTGCCAAGGGGATGAGGGGGATAGGGGACTGGAGAGGGGGGGGCGGCGGGGGAGGGGGGTTTGATTTACATACTGCCGCTAAGTCTCCGCCCCTGATTTGTAAAACAGCAGATGAGCAATTAGGGGTTATTTGTTCTTTTGTTTCGCAGTGCCGCTGACTGGGTACGGCCCGTGCAGACAGCCCTGTGTGTGTGTGTGTGTGTGTGTGTGTGTGGGGGAATTTTTATCCCAGCGCGCAAGCATTTCCTCAGCCCGCCGCCCCCCCACCCCCCTGTCACTCAAGCTGCTCTTTCCGAGTGAGCATATGGGCCCCAGTCGTTTGGCGGTACGCTGGCACGAGCTTGGCACAGCGGCAAGTGGCCCCATGGCAACACACTAATGGCGCATCCCGAGAGGGGAAATAAAAGCGATCAATCCGCCCAACGTTCATTACCGCCACCAAGCTCCGTTTAAACTCTTTATTTAAAACCCTTTATTCGCTTGTCTTCAATTCCACTACTCAATCACGCCGGATACACATTTAAGTCACATTACGGTCACGTACATAATGCTCCCCCCCCCCCCCCCCCCCCCCACTCAGAAGCAGTGGGTGGATTTTGTCAAAGAAAGATTACGGAAAATTTTTAAAATAACATGACACACACACACACACACACACACATACACAAAAAAACGGACACACAGACGCATTCTTGGTGCAGAGAGAAAAGCGCAGAAATTAAGTGTGTGTAATCGCTCTGCCTTAAAATGTCCGCCAGTGAAAAGCACCAAGTGTGGCCCGCTCAACTCATTTCTTGGCTTTTCATAAATTCATGGAGAAGATTCACAATTCAAATGTTTTTACTGTAATTAAATGGTAGATACATTTGGGGGAAAAGTCCCCTTACCACAGAATGACACATGACAAGTCTGTTTTTTTTTTTTGGTTTTATTTTGGCCCTGTTTTGCAACCAGCAATGTGAGGGTGCTCCGGTAAATCTGCCCTTCTCTGTCCTGTGAGGCTAGCAGTGGTTTTTGTGTTAAAAATGACATTATAAAGCATTTAAAAATGTATTTAAAAGGTTTAAAAAAAAAAACACCCTCATTCACATAGAGGTATGTTTGTATGCAGTAATGTACACATGCGCAGTCATTGTTTTGCGTCTTCATGGTTATGTATGGTTTTCAGCCTTTTGACTGGATTTGATGCGTAATAACATGTAAATGGGGCTTTATTTTTGAGCTGAACAGGAGAATTTAGACGAGTGAAAGAGCGCTACAGCCAGCTTCATCCTTGGACACTTTGTGATGCAGAAGTCAACACTTTGAAAACAGTTGCCTGAGGCGGTGTTTCCCAGAACTGTAAGACCAGTGAAGAGACATCCAGTGTGTCGGGTTCTGCACCAAGAGGTCACCGCAGAAATTGGATCACAGATGCGGGCCTGTGGTGTGAATCTCCCCCCTGTGCCACTGTGGTACTGATGTGTTCTTAGTGAGGGTGGGAGGAGGGGGGGCGGGGGCATGGGTGTGTCGGGAGGGGGGGCGTTAATCAGGCCTGTGACCTCATGTGGTACCATGGGGATGAAGTGTCCTGGTGAACCTGTGATGCTTGAATGCTTGAGACAGTCACACATTGATGGCCACCATCAGTCTCCTTGTTTTTAAAACAGGAACCCCCCAGCCCCCCCACCCGCCCTCTGCACTCTACATGTTCAGACAGGTAGTATGTTGGTGGGGGGGGTTATATAGTTCCTGCCCCCCCACACTCACCCTAGTCAATTGGTATAGAAAAACACTTACTGCTAATGCAGATAGCAGCACGGGATAAATCAGCGGGCCGGGAGAATATCTTGTGATGGTTATTGCGAAATGAAGTGGCGTCGGGATCAATATCGCACTATATCTCACTCTTCCTTAATCGTAGACCCGCCACGGGAGGCCAGCGGGCGGCAGGGGTCCGGTCGCCGCCCGCCTCCCGACGGGCCATAAATCTGCCGGGGTTACCGGCACTCCGCGCGTTATTAAACTGCATAAGTAATTAGCGGCCCCCAGAAAATATCGTTTCATCCGCCGGGATGACATCAGGCCAAATCCAGGAGGGGAATGACTGCGGTGGAACGGGAGATCCAAATAAATAAAAAAATCTACGGATGGACGGTTCGCCTCCCGCTGTAAAAGCAAGGCCCTGTTCAGTGCTAAAAAAAAGAACTCGTCGTTCCTTTTGATATTCAGTAATAAACTATTCAAATATAAAAGCATGGGAACTGGGACAAGTATTTACAGTGAATTATTCCCCCTTCTACATTCAGCCTGGCTTTTTAAAGTTTTAATTATTCTTTTTTTTAGAGGGTAATGTAATTGCATCTACAGTATGCCCATCAATGTACTTTCATGGCACACAGGACCCACCCTTAGAAAAGGATTCAAATTGGACAAGTGCTGAGATAAATGGAGAGAGAGAAAGAGAGAGCAAGAGAGAATGGACAGCTCGGAGGAGAAGTGGGGGTTGGCGACAAACATACTGGAGTTGTGGCGTGCAAGTGAATCGATGTTGCAAAGACGGGACGATGTCTTCAAATACTATTGGTCTTTCCCAAAAAAAATAAAGTGCACGTATGCATTTTGTCTCGTTGAATTTCACCAAAGAGAGAATTAAACTAGCCTTTATTCAGACCCGGAATAAATGCTTTTATCTGAAAGTCTCATTATCTTCTCCCAAGGCAAAGCCTGCAAAAGGAGTGATGGGCTTAGACCAAGTGTTGTGTTTACCGTTCTTTCATTATTAGCTAGATTATTTTTACCAGCTCTATTCAGACAGTTTTTTTTATTTTTATCCTGCCCTCGGGCCCGATATCGTTGGTCAGTCAGGAGAAGTTTTGTAAAATAAATAAATAAATAAATAAAAAGTGTGATTCAGAACGCTGATAACCCATTGTTGTTGTGGCCCAAGTGCATTCTCTGAGGATGTTGATGGAAATTCGGAAAACATAATTCCGGTCGGATTGAAGGGTGCAGGTTCTAATCCCCTCTGTCCTTATGTCTGTGTCCTTCAGGTTTGGAGAAGAATCTGAAACTCCACAGAAACAGCAGGGCGGGTAAGTGTCAGTGGAAGTTCCGAAAATATATACAGTTGAAGTCGGAAGTTTACATACACTTAGGTTGAAGTCATTAAAACTCATTTTTAACCACTCCACAGATTTCATGTTAGCAAACTATAGTGTTGGTAAGTCAGTTAGGACATCTACTTTGTGCATGACACAAGTAATTTTTCCAACAATTGTTTACAGATTATTTCACTTTTAATTCACTATCACAATTCCAGTGGGTCAGAAGTTTACATGCACTAAGTTGACTCTGCCTTTAAAATTTATATTACATCAAAAGACTATTTTATTTTCTGGTACTCTTACAAGCGATACTATAACGTCTCTGCATTTGAATGGATCTCTATGGGAATTGGGGGGTGGGACTAGATTTAGCTGTAACTTACACTGGAACAGTATGGACGACATGGTTGGCTAAATGGCTTTAAGTCATCAAGGGTCTGACGTATCAAACAAGCCTTAAATCATCATTCTGCTGCCAGAAATACAGTAGATATGGATGGATAACTTTAAGGGTTTCTTCTCCTGACTTATTTTTCCATAGAGTTCAATAGGAAAATTTGTCATGAGAAACCACCCTTAAAGTGATCCATCCATATCTACTGTATATCTGGCAGCAGAGTGATGGTTTGAGGCTCGTTTGATACGTCAGACCCTTGAAGATTTTACCGATCATGTATTCCATACTGTTGCAGCATAATTTATAGCTAAATCTAGTCCCAATTCCCATAGAGATCCATTTAAATGCAGAGACGTTATAGTATCGCATGTAAGAGTACCAGAAAATACGATATCTTTTGATGTTGTTGGGTCACAGACATCAGGAAGTCATGGCATGCAAAGGATATGCGACCAAAAATATATATTTTTTAATTTAAAGGCACAGTCAACTTAGTGTTTGTAAACTTCTGACCCACTGGAATTATGATATAGTGAATTAAAAGTTAAATAATCTGTCTGTAAACAATTGTTGGAAAAATTACTTGTGTGATGCACAAAGTAGATGTCCTATCTGACTTGCCAACACTATCGTTTGCTAACATGAAATCTGTGGAGTGGTTAAAAATGAGTTTTAATGACTTCAACCTAAGTTTATGTAAACTTCCGACTTCAACTGTATATATTTTTTTCCTTTTCAATCACTTACGGTCCTCTCTGTATTTACATATTGTCATGCAGCATCCAGGACCAGCTGCTTTTTTTAAGTTGTTCAATACAGAGAAGAAGAATATCCCGCTGAGCCATGACATTGGATGACGATACTCTGACTAAAAGATCTTGAAGCTCATTACAGTATCGATTCCTGCCGTGTGTCCGGTTAACATATGTTGCTGCTGAAGCGCGTTGGCCGCATGGAATTATAGGTAGGCCATCAGGTGCCGCGGCATTTATTCAACGCAAAGGTTGTGCAGGTCACCCAGTTGGGTCTTTGGATTATCATTATCATGTATATTCCCCATTGCTTTTATGCCTAGGGCATGAATCATAATATAACATGAATACTGAATATATATGTAATCTATTTTTTTTCCGAAAGTTAACTTTTGTTTTTATTCATAGGTATATATTTATATATAATATTCCATATATTATTTGTTCAAAGAGCATAGGTATACAGCAATAGGAACCCATTTAATTAAATTATTATTAACTCAATTAATTTGATTTATTCTTTGTATTTGTTATTTTTTGTCTACAAATGAATTTATCTTGGGGGGCTTAGGAATAATGTTTATTAATTAAGTGTTATTAAGTATTAATATAAGTTGAATAATACATTAATAACAAGGGTACCGCTCTGGTGATGTGGCATTAGTCACCTATTAATGCAATAAAGTGCTGCTGAATTATTATTTTTTAATTGCTCTCATAGTTGAATTGTTTGCTTTTCTAATGCCAAAACTCCAGTTCCCTAAAAGATTTTTGGAAACTTGCACCAATATAAAAGTATGAACTTAAAATTAAAACTTTAAATTTTTTCAGAAAACACTCCGTTTTAATGAAAGCCAGTTAATTATCATATAAATACGAGGCTTTTTTTTACGGGAAATTTCAAGATGGTTTAACACAACAAACAGATGTTTGAGCGGTCTCGACTAATTAGTTATCTACAGCGTGCGGTTGTACTAATCAACACCAACAAAGTGATCCTTTTATTTTTTATTTATTCATTAATGTACTGAAGTGCGGCTTATGGCAGTAAAGTGGCAGACTTGTAAATGAGCAGGCCTGGACACTCAGAGGAACAGATGGGGACTGGGGGTGGGAAGCATTTTGGCGTCGCGCGCAGGGAGAAACACATGTAAAGGCTTTGCGGCATCTGAAGTGGGTTAGAAACGTCCTTTTAGCGGGAGGCTCTCTCTCTCTCTCTGGTTGGCCGGCGCTGTGGGAGCGGGCCGCAGAAGAGCAGTTTTCCCTCGCCCACGCTCGTTGGCCTGGCCTTGAACTTGGCGGCGCCTTAAGAGGTCGTGGGTCAGAGGTGGCCGTAGGGTCGGGTGCAGGCCGTTTGCGGCGGGGATTAGGAGGCGGGGTTCAGGTTCTCTCAGAGGTCAGGGGTCAGGGGAGACGGTCCTGTGGGGGAGGGCATCGCCTCAGGTGACAACATTAACTAGGCTCGCCGGCTGCATGTAAACCATGTCGTCGGGTCGACGGGGGTTGACTTTTGACCCCACCCCGACGCTCCCCCTGACCAGAGGCCTGCCTTAATCCCTTGCCCAACGAGAGGGAAATGGAGCCAGGTATTGATCCGCTCCGGCGGGTCAGTGCCCTGTGTCCGAGTGTCCTGCAGGTCACCGGCGGGCCCCTCGACCCAGGACTGCCGACAGGTTGAGCTCTTACTGATACAGCCTGACTGATGCGCAATGCATGCTGGTCAACGGGACTACAAGCTTTCAGTACTAACCAATCTGCAGTATGCATTATGCCAGTGGTATGCAGGAGCGGCTAAAACACCTTCTTAGCCATTTGGGGAAGACTGCTTAAGGTTTTAGCCGGAGGAAATAACATATTCTAACTAATGGTAGAACTGTTGTGTTCCTGTCTGAAGCTAACCACTTTAACACATGCTAACCCCTTCAGCAGATCTGGCAGATCCATGATTGCTTCACACATAATTCAGCTTTGATGAAGGCACAACTTTTAGAGGGCTGTCTGAACTTAGAACTACAGAGTGGTTCTCCCTCCCCCCTCCTCATTTTGTAACATTTCTGAGTGCCGTGCTCATGTTGGGGTGCTGGGGGGGGGGCAGCGTTCTCTGCTGGGGACCCCAAAATAAATAAGCATTAGCAGAAGCAGACATTGAGCTCTTTCTCTCACTCTCTCTAACGCTCTCTCTCTCCCTCCTTCGTGCCCCGTCTTTCTCAGCAGTGTGTCTTTGAAATATATCGCAATATATGAAAGTAGCAGCAGTCTGTATATTTTCCCATGTTATACAGTATTGCCTTCCTTCTTTCTCTCTCCTTCCTACCCTCCCTCTCTCAGTCCATCTCTCTTTCTCTCCCACACTTACTCCATCCCTCCATCTGTCCCATGCCTACTTCAGTCTGTGCTCCAGAGAAGAGGGAGAGGGTGGAGGGGGAGAGACAGAAGGATAGGGTGGAGAGAGAGAGAGAGAGAGAGAGAGAGAGAGAGAGAGAGAGAGAGAGAGCGCGAGAGAGAGAGAGAGAGAGAGAGAGAGAGAGAGAGAGAGAGAGAGAGAGAGAGGTGTTTCCCGCTCACTTGCTCCTGCTGTAGCTGCCAGAGGTGAAACAACATCTGCTGCAGCCATTTTTTCCATCCATCTTTCTTTCTTTTTAGTTTTATTTATTTTGCTCTTGAACGATCCAAGGCCCCGATAATCCCTCTCTACCCTCATTAAGAGAGGCTGAATAAACACGGGGCCTTCTCCAGTTGTTCCAGCGAATTTCCTGGCTGTGCGTCGGGAGACCCGCGCCGGCGCTCCCGGATCAAAGCCGGCCCCGGACCCAGGAGTGCTTGGAGGTGGCGGACGCGGGGCGAGGTTAGGGCCATTACCCCTCTCTCTGGGAGCCCTGCAGAGGCCCGCTGGTTAGCGGCTGTCAGCTTTATGGCTGTCTTCAGGAGGGCTGGGATATACAGCCTGGTGAAACTGAGCCCTGTACAGGGGGAGAGGGGCTGGTAGAGAGACCAGAGTGCTTTTACTTTAGAACACAGCACACCCTCAGCTCTCTTTACTGACAGCACTATGGGGTGCATGGTGGCGTGCATGAGTGTGTGAGTGAGAGAGTGAGAGAGTGTGTGAGTGAGAGAGTGCGTGAGAGAGTGCGTGAGTGAGAGAGTGCGTGAGTGAGAGAGTGCGTGAGTGAGAGAGTGCGTGAGTGAGAGAGTGCGTGAGTGAGAGAGTGCGTGAGTGAGCGAGTGAGCGAGTGCGCGAGTGAGTGAGCGAGTGCGCGAGTGAGCGAGTGCGCGAGTGAGCGAGTGCGCGAGTGAGCGAGTGCGCGAGTGAGTGAGTGAGCGAGTGAGAGAGTGCGCGAGTGAGAGAGTGCGCGAGTGAGAGAGTGCGCGAGTGAGAGAGTGCGCGAGTGAGAGAGTGCGCGAGTGAGAGAGTGCGCGAGTGAGAGAGTGCGCGAGTGAGAGAGTGCGCGAGTGAGAGAGTGCGCGAGTGAGAGAGTGCGCGAGTGAGAGAGTGCGCGAGTGAGAGAGTGCGCGAGTGAGAGAGTGCGCGAGTGAGAGTGCGTGAGTGAGAGAGTGCGTGAGTGAGAGTGCGTGAGTGAGAGAGCGTGAGTGAGAGAGTGCGTGAGTGAGAGTGCGTGAGTGAGAGAGTGCGTGTGTGAGTGAGTGCGTGAGTGAGAGAGTGCGTGAGTGAGAGAGTGCGTGAGTGAGAGAGTGCGTGAGTGAGAGAGTGCGTGAGTGAGAGAGTGCGTGAGTGAGAGAGTGCGTGAGTGAGAGAGTGCGTGAGTGAGAGAGTGCGTGAGTGAGAGAGTGCGTGAGTGAGAGAGTGCGTGAGTGAGAGAGTGAGTGCGTGTTGTGTAATCAACTTAAATTTGTAGTCTTATTCTAATCATTATTGATTTTTATTCAGTACAGATTGTATCGATCGCTGATGTGAATTCACATGTGCTTCAGTCAAAGTTGAGATGGAAACAGAAGGCTTGGTCTGTGATCAGTCTCCTTGTGCAATTCTCTGCACTTCCCAGCAAATGACTATGATGGATAATGGCTTGCTGGAATAGTTTGTTACCAAGACAATTAAAAACAAAAGCCCAAACATCAACAACTAAAACAACAAAAACAACAAACAATGGGTAAGAATGGCCTCCGGCACTCCGGGTCCAAACCCAATGATGACAGAATTCAGGAAAGTGTGTGTCTGGGTTGGAGCAGAAAAACAGCGTGAGTGCCCCATACATAATGCCAGGGTTCATTTAGAGATGATGTACAGCTTGCTTCGGCCTGGACAGGAGCTGCTAATGCTATTCTTCCGCGACTGGCCTTATTCTGAGAACCAGGAGCTGGAAAACACATCTGGGAAAGCTGGAAAAATACAGTTTTGTTTTTTTGTCTGTGTATGTGGTAATGTGTGTGTGTGTATGTGTGTGTTTGTCTGTACATGAGTGAGTGTGTGTTTGTTTGTATGTATGTGCTTGTGTGTATAATATTGTGTGTGTGTCCCACTCTGTGTGTGAGAGTGAGTAGGTTTGTGTGTGTCTGTGTGTGTGTGTCTGTGCACGTGCGTGCGTGTCTGTGCGTGTGCGTGCGTGTTTGTGCGTGTGTGTCTGTGTCTGTGCGTCTGTGCGTGTGTGTGTGTGTTAGAACGTTAGCCTGTCCAGTGTGCTGAGGTGCTTCATCAGTATTCTGGGCAGGTGAGTTGCAGGGTGTGATTGGCAGGCCGGTGGCTAATGCAAGGGCTGATGGCTAGGTGACGAGAACTCACTGGCCCCACATTACTGAACACACCGCTTCTGCTGTGGTCACAGCCTACCCTTCACACACACACACACGCACACACACACACACGGCAAACGCGCACGTCTGTCCACGTGAGCATTCATCCCGGGGACACGCACACGCAGAGAGGCGTGCGCGCACATACAAATGCGGGCGACCAGAGAGCGCCCCCCCCACACCGCACGCAGGAGATTTCCGTGCTACAGCGAGTACGCGGCCGGGGGAGGGAGGAGACTTCATAAGACCGCTAGCAGATCATAGCTCGCACACGCTAAACCAACCTCGTGCACACGCAAAATACACACGCCGGCGGCGCAAAAGACAAACACGCGTGTCTGGAGCGCGGCTCTTCTGTCTGCCTGTGGAATGAGGGCGTACACGCGTGCTGGAAAACGCAGGGTCGGTCATTAAACGGAGCAGAACAAACAGTCACACACAGGCAGAATATATATATATTAAAATGTGTATATATATATATATATATATATATTCATATTCACACATGCAGCCACATGAGCCTAATGAACCCACCGCCTGATATTTCCTGTCCCTGTGAATGGATTTTATGAGAGGTATCAGAGGCAGAGATTTCATACCTTTGGAAGAGAGTCGCGATCGCAGACCGCCAGCAAGACACGCCGTGTTTCATTAGCACCGAAAAACATCCGGTTCTCGCGTACACAAAGCCCACCTAAAAAGAAAAAAAAACATTTTGTATCAATTAACACATTTTTTTTACATGAAAAATGCAGCATCGATCTAACTTTTAATGAGGGTGAGTCAGAGCACAATTTCTGAGGGGTCCATATACACAGTAAGGGACGGTAGCATTTCTATTGTGACAGAGACGGGGACATAAGGCTTAGTTTGGGTGGCGGACAGACAGAGTTAAAGGCCAGGGGGGGGCATGGGGAAATGAGGAGGAGGAGGAGGGGTTGGGGGGTGGGTTGAGGGGCGATTTTGTCGCCTCAACCCGCAGGCTGTGCGATGGGCCCCAAGGGGACACAAGGGGTCAGCGGGGCCCCCTCCAGCCAGCACGCATTACTGTGCCATTTAAAGAGACGGAGCACCTATTTCCTCCTATAAAAACTAATAACCCTTTTTTTTTTTTTCTGTGGGAAATCACAGCAGCCTTCAAGTGCTGCACTAGGGGCCTGACTAGACGGGCTGTAATTGCAGTTCTGGGGTCCTCTTTATTTTTTGCAGTGTTTAGGGTTTCTATTTTTTATTTTTTGCTGCCTCTTCCATGCTCCGGCTCTGTACAATCTGCGGCTGATTGGCTGCATTATACTGGCCGATCAGGCAGAAGTTGACTCGGGTAGGGAAACCGCACACAATTGCGTCTCGTAATTAGGAGCCTTTATTGGGTGGTTAAGAGAGTCTTAACTTTGGACTGCAAGCTGAGGGGGGTGGGCCCGCCGTGACCGAGCGTTTATGACGCAGGGGCCGCCACCAGTTCTGAGATTTGTGAAAACTGCGACGGGACGTATTTATGAGGGCTTGTTAGAGGGTAACTACACCCACTGTCTCAGCCTGTCTCCACCTACGACACAATTTTGAAAAATACTTTGTGGGGTGAGCGAGTTGAGAAGGGTGGGGGGCGGATGAGCTGTGTCCATCGTCATTTGAATAAATTAACGGACATTGTACAAATGATTTCGTATAACTCGGATCAAACTGTCAAACTAGACGTTCGACATCAAATATGAATCAAGATTCAGCAACTGCATGGCCTATTTCTCACCTCAAATATTTTCAGAAACATATTTTAATGGACCATGTAGGTGGAATAAGAGATTATGAACAGGACACCACGTTGTTCCGGTTTAAAAACGTGGAGCCGAAACAAAAGTAACGTAGTGGGTCTAACCAATCAGGCGACGGCTGTTTTTGTTATGGGCGACAACAATTATCCGTATGACGTAGAGGTACCTCCAAAAAGATTCTCTGACATCACGATTGGGGCGGGGGCAGTGTGGGGAGCAGAAAGGAAATTGTTTTCAACTGTTTGGGGCAGCACAAAGATGCTTTTCTACCAGTTTTTTATGATATACAATATTATTTCAGAATTGTTGAAATAATGGAATGCATGAATGAATTTCATTATGAGGTAGGCATACAAACACATTTACAGCTTAAAAAAAAGTGATCTAGGGTGTAGTTACTCTTTAAGCAGTTCTTCCAGATCTGGATCAGCACATCAGCGTTTCCAAACGTCCTCAGTCATGACTGTTTGGTCACCGTGCTGCCTCTGGTTTCGACGACCCTCACTTTGAACGGTCGTTGGGTCAGCTGCAAATCGCTTTCGGGGGTCTGTCAGTCATTCTTGAAATTCCCGCCTTTTTTTTTTGCACTTAATTGTGGAGATGCACATTTGTTCTTTGGGTAGTGTGGTTTTATGGTTTAATGTGTCTGTTGAGTAGGGCAGGGCTGAGCAGACCTGACCTTGGATTGGGCCTTCCTGTGTGTCTCTGCATTGGCCTGAGGAGCTGCGGTAAATACCAGGCCTTATTTTAGGCCTCTCCTCTCACGATTGGTATGTAAGGATGGCTTTGTATGGGTCTCTTTTCCAGGAATTCAGTAGCAGCCCATGGTGCTGAAATCAGGGAGGGTGGGCGTCTGGCGCAACAGCTTTTAAAATGACAAAACGCTGCCTTCACAGTGCTTTTGTTTGTGTCAGGTTTTTCAGTTTTGGCGATTTTGGAAAGCTCTGCTTCCTTTTTTAATGAACCCGAGTCTGTGTCTGTGTGTGTGTGCGCATTCCAGAGAGAAAGACAGATTATTATTATTATTATTATTATTATTATTATTATTATTAATAATAATTTCAGTTTTTGTGTTATGCTTCAGTATTGTCATATTTAATAATGCCGATAAAGCAGTATTGAAGTGAATTTTGAGAGACGGCGAGGTTGTGTGTGTTTCTGCTTTCGCCTAACGGGCTGTGTAATTCCGGCTTGTGACGCATCCATAAGCAGCCGATCCCGACCGCTCCTCTCTCAGCCTTCCTCTACAGGCTCTCTATGATCCCCACTCTGGTGCCTGTTCCCTCCCAGCGCTTAATCCTTTCATACGTCACTTCTCCCCTCTTCTCTCGTTTCCTTACACACCTCCTCCTCCTCCCCCTTTTATTCCTTTACAGAGTTCTCTATCCATTTCCAAACTTTTCTTTACTTTCGTGACAAAGTGAAAAGGGAGATTTGGTTTAGTCCCTCCGTCTATCTGTAATGGATCACTCTGCTCTGAGCGCTAATTAGCGATTGGCTAATCTTGCGGGATTGATTTCCATTCATTCCGGGAGCCAATTCTGGTTAAAATGATGACAGATATCCTAGTAGCGTTCCCATTTTTTGGGGGGGGGCGGATGGAGGGGGGAGCTACTTGAGTGAAGCAGGGCCTGGTCATTTTCGAGTTCAAAGAAGGTTCCACAACCTCCCGGACCTAACATGAGACCAGGCGATAAGAGGCTGCTCGTGGATGGCTCTGATTGGTCAGTTGGCAAGCAGGCACGAGGGACACCCCTCCTCAGTCCGGTCCATCAAGCACCCACAGGACAGGACCTGCCAATCCCAGCAGAGACCTGAAGGGACCCGGGTTTAGGGGGCAACGGGGACCTCAGCACCCTCAATAAAGGAGAGCTCCCCTGAATACTTCATATTTAAAATTTTGCGGGGTCTCTCGGATATTCATCGACAATTTGTTTTTTCTATATTTTTACAACATGCATTTAAGTTGGATTTTCTAAATCTTTAAACTATGTTATAAGGGCAATAACATCTACATAAAAATGTCCAGGCTCATGCATATGGTTATTCATAATTATACAAACCCAGCAATGCTATTCCGACTGTGGCCATTCGGGCCTGGCAGTGCTACTGTATATTATAATTTTATTTATTTTTTACTCCAGTTTCAACTGTGGGGAAAAAAAGCCTGATGTGAGCTCCCCTAAATGTCACAGTACCCTGAGAGCACACTGAGGCGTACCTCACTTAACCAAGGGCCTGGGGAGCATCCCGTATTGGTGTTACCCCTTATGCCGTCCTTCAGAGCAGGACCCTTCTAACTCCAGTCCTGGAGGGTCGTAATCTCTGCAGGTTTTTCCTATTTCCTTTCAATCAGCAGCCATTTTGGGGCTTGGAAACCAGGGGTGCAGAATATTTAACCAATCAGTGCCTTAAATTTAAGCACTTAAGTCTAGGAATGCATAAAAAAACAGTGGCTGTCTAGGATTTGAGTTTGAGATCCCTGCTCTAGCCGTTAGCATTGCAGCTACAGGGAACGATGTCATCACTAAACTTCCAGCAATAACAGGATAGGAGACTTCCTTAGCCTCGATTTGGTATTATAGTACACTGGTCTGTCCAGGGCTGGCTTTGTTTTCCCTGCCTAATTTTATCTATTCAAACATGATCTCTCTCTCTCTCTTTCCTTCTCTCTGACTCACCCCCTCCCTCTCTCCCTTCCTTTTTTCTATTTCACTGTCTGTCTTTCTCTCTCCCGCTGTTATCCCTCGGTACACTGCTTCTAAAATTAAGCTGTAACCGAACACAGAGGAGCTCTTAAGTGCCATTCTTTTTTATTTTTTTAATAAAGTACGCCGCTGTTCTTCTTGGGAGCGTTTGAACCCGTGTCCTTTCCGGAGCACTGATGGCGTCGGTATTGAGTTAAGGGATCTTTCGTTTCGCTCACCGCGTCTCTCCGCCTTTAACTGTGCATTTCCTCTGGCCTTGCGTTAGGAAAAGCTCACGCCGGATCGGACGTCCCATCCCTCTTCATGCTGAGCCCCCCTGAAGGCTCCGATCCTGAGCCCCAGAATTAGACGCTACACGAAGCCGCAGGCAGTTGGACATTCCAAAATGGGGAGATAATTGGATATATACAGCCCTGGATTTGGTGGGAAATAAAAATTTAAAAAGAGTACTCAAATCTATTTGAGGGCCTGCATTGCTTCAGTATATATCCAGCTGTATGAATGGATAAATGTAATAAGAAGTATGTAAGTCGCTCTGGATAAGAGCGTCTGCTAAATGCCTATAATGTAATGTAATGTATTTGTCTATCTGCAATAAGGTTTTCATCCTCTCCACTCTCTGGCCTTCCCCAATAGTTCCTCTTCCTGTGTGTGTATGGTCTGGGTCCGCCCCGCCCCGCCAGGCCGTGTCTTTTCTTCCGTCAGGTAAATCGCTCCCTTTCATGTCTGTTTAAACCCTGTCACTCTTGAGGCAGTGGCCTTGTCTTTAAACTTAGGGAAATCCAATTGGGAGACTAATACACCATAATAGACTGATCAATAGCAATTATGGGCCTCCTCGTCCATCTCTCAAAAGATCCCACTGTACGCGAGCTCTCTGCAGTGCCGATGGGGCCCTGCGGAGCCTCGCCATGTTTCGGAGGCGTGTGGGGTGGAGGTTCTCCATACATGTGTCCCCATGGAACCCAAGTGGCTTCCAACAGCCCTCCTCCAGTTGCTCAAATGACCAATCGCAGCGCTCGATGTGCGATCGGCACGCTGCTCGAATGCTAACGAACTCATTCCGATGGGCATGAGAGGGAGGGGTCAGGGTATTTATTTATTTTTTTGTTTGTTTGTTTTTTTTGTTATTGTTTTTAAATCAAAGCTGTTGTGATGCAATTCCGACCAAACTTTTAAAAAAATGTATTTTTATATTTATTATTAAAAAAAAAATTTAAAGCCACGAAACCTAAAATGAACCTAGACGCCCACCATGCCCCTCGTATCCACAGGAGAAATTCAGATGTGTAGACACTGGAGCACTCTGCAGTGACTCAGTCTCCAGCTAACAGACATTCAGATCAGAGTTGATTGCTGTAATAAGGCCAGCCCTGCATTAAACGGACTGTCTGAGTGCCAGCGGCTCATCAATCAAAAAGTGTGTGTGGGGTGGGGTGGGGCGGGGCAGGGGGTGGCGGCGGGGCGGGGGGGAGGCGGGCGTTCACACTGAAAAGGCACAACTTCTGCTTCTCCTGTGTGCTTCACAATTAAAAGAAGTCAAAACGCCGGGATGTCCTAGTGCCCTGTTACTCTAATCACGGCCCTCGAGGGTCTGAGAACTGCTGGTTTTCCACCCTCTCTTTACCTGGGTGTGAAGATGGTCTGGCCAGTCGGTCGCACTAATTGTTCAGTTAATTCCCCAGGAGAAAAGAAAACCAGGGCCTAGATTTGGATTCGAGGTGCAGGTTTGAGTTTCCAATGCCGACTGTGGGCTTTATTGAACGGCCGTTTGAGTTTGCGTCTCGTTGACGTTCCCCACAAATCGGCGCCCGTTGGTGGCGAGGCGTTGAATTTGGGGCAAGGTGCCACGTTGCCCCGCAAACAAACCTTATCCCGTGACCGTAGTAGAGGGCCATGTATCTGTGTACACTTTCCATAATTGTGTTAAGAGGATGACGCACTTTGGGCCTCTGTGGAAGCTCAGTTGTAATTGCTTGTGAATGTTTTGTCAGTGTGTTGGGCCAGAATGGGTCCCCGGTCACACTGTGGGACACATGAATGGAAGAGCTTTTTCAGAGCGTCGTGAGATTTATGAAGGAATTACACGTGGAAGAAGGGAGGAAAAAATACATTTAAAAATGCCACAGTCTACTGGTGTGTCAGAATGTATTTTACATGAGAGAGAGAGGGGTGTCAGTTTCTTGTTTCTTTTCATTGAATCTTGTTGCTTCGCCTTTATTGTACACTCTTGTACAATCTCCTTTTTTTCTGTCTCCTCTCTTCCTTTCCTAGTCCAGTTTGTGTATACGTTAGGCAGTAGTAATGGTAATCTATTCTTGTTATGCCTTTTAAGCAAACTTACACTTAAAAGATTGAAAGGGAGAGAGGTGGTGCAGGGGCCGGTGTGGTCGACTGGGTGGGGCGGGGTGGTAGACCGAGGGGTGGGAGCCGGGCGAGGCGGGGTAGAGTACCGTCAGTCGCGAATTTGGGGTATGGCATTCTTTCAAAGTTGCTGCGCAAGCAGTATGGAGATCAGATCCTGTAGTGAAGTCCCACCCTCTCTTCTCAAATGAGCCTCGTTGATTTAGCTCACAGTTCAGGGTGAGTGCAGTGAGCAGAGGGGGGTGCCAGCGTGCCAAACTGCAGGAGCCCGCCCGTGTTACTACCGCCGTGTGAAATTACAGGAATGCTCTCCCGCTACACTTGTCCGCGGTCGGCAGTTAGCTCATATATTTTTTTTAAGTGTAGTTTATAGTATTTTGTATCGCGTTGGTGAACATTTTTTTTTTTTTTTTGATAATGGTTTGTTGGTGCCTTTCGTTCCCAGCCTCGCCTGCACAGTAAAAGGTATCCGGAGAGCCGGACGGACTGCAGGCCGAATACGCCGACCGAGGAACGTAATAACACAATCACTGTTAACGTGAGGCGAAAATCTCTTAACAGCGTGAATCTGTGACTGCAAAGAGCGTTGCGTGGTTTAGCGCAGAATTACATGGGTAACACTTTACATTAAGTTGCACCTATACCCGTGTAGTTAAATGGTAACTAATTTGGTCACGAGAGGTTATTACTGAGCAACTCCAACGTAGGTAACATAGTTTGCGCTATTCTTTATTACAAGTGAACATTTAAAAATATTTTACTTGCACTCATATGCCACATCTCCATGATGCACAACAAATAAACCTTGCCCGTTAATTTCACAATGTCTTCCTGATCAGGAATGATTTAATTTCAGCAGGAGATGTAACAGGGCTGGCCTTTTTTCGCATGTGTAATTAAGAATACCACTAACTGCTGTTCTATGTTACCCATGATGGAGTTACTCAGTAATTACCTCTTGTTACTAAATTAGTTGCAATTCAACAACACAGGTATAGGCGCAACTTAGTGTTACCATTACATGCAATTGTGTGTCCTTCTCAATAGTGACTGCAGTCCATCCAGGTCTCTGTAACAACTCATTCCTTCACATTTTAATGAAAGAAGTGAGTCATTATTGCTCTTTAAATGCAAAATGAATACATGTTGTTTTTTTTGTAAATTAGGAAAAATCTACGCACATATATAGTTCAAAATTTTCTAAAATACATCCGAGTTATTGGCACGGTACGAACAGATTCAGTCCAGGGACCTAAAGACTGCTCTGACCATTTGGAGGGATCATTATGTTCTTTCTGTATTTTCCCTTCTTTTAACGTGTAGTATCCATCTCTCTTGGTTCCCCCTTCCTGCTACTCTCTCCTCTCTTTCTCCCATTTCCCTATTGCCCAGTGTGGTGTGTGTATCAGTGTGTTTGTGCATGTTGTGGGGCAAGTCTGTCTTGATCTCTCTCTCTCTTTCTCATCTCTCTCCCCCCTTCTCTCTCTCTTTCCTCCCCTCTCTCTCATCATTTTAATAGTGGACCTCAGAGCGGTTGCCATGTCGACCAGCCAGCACATCACTATGGCAACCAGTCTGTGCAGGGCGAGTCTGCTTATTAGGGAGATGTCTGGTGTAACCTAGCCAGCGTTGTTGAAGGAGAGGGAAGGAGAGGATAAGGGCGGTGGGGTGGGGGGCTTTGGGGTGCAAGTGCGTCTGGTCATTATTATTATTTTTCTTTCTGTTCACACGGGCTGTGGAAGACCTGTGCTGCTTTGTTTTCTTAGGAAATAAAATTACATCTTTCCGAGCTTTAAATTATTCTGCAAATTCGATAATTTAAAGTAGACTGCTAAATACACTGCGGCATCACGCTGCATGGTTGTATGGTTGCATGGATATATTCATTTATTAGTGGTAAAACTGATTTCGACCATTCAGCCACTGAGATGCTCTGGTTCACATGTGCGTGTCTGTCTGTCTGTGATGTAAGTCAGGACCAGCCCTGTTGCTATTGCACTGCCTGCCACACATTGTTTATATGTGTGGTAACTGCGACAGTGCATCATTTGTGTGTGTGTGTGTGTGTGTGTGTGTGTGTGTGTGTGTGTGTGTGTGTGTGTGTGTGTGTGAGAGAGAGAGAGAGAGACAGAGAGAGAGAATGTGGTTATTGTGTAGAGGTGATACTATGACGGTAAGGCGGGCACTTTGGGGTATCGGAATGTGAATCCAAAGTAAGGTGCTCTGTGTTAACGCAACACTGGCAGAGTTTGAGTCCAAGAAGTTAACTGCCACTGTGAGTGCTGTTTGATCACAGTGGAATTGCCTCTGTGTGGAAGTTTATGATGTATCTGAATGTCTGTGGTGTGCTCTCCTCTCTTTTGTATAAAATACGGTGGCCCTCGTGTGTCAGTGCAAGGGGGACAGGTCAAGCTTTTTAAATAGCTGCACAAGAATGACAACTGCAGGAGGCTGCCAAAAAGATCTCTCCTCCAGCGTAGCCACAAGTATTCTTTTTGACCGAGGAAATCATTTACAATTATTATTATATAATTAATGATGAGAGAGAGAGAGATGGACAGACAGAGAGAGAAAGAAAGCCTAGCTGGCTTGTCATCTCATTCAGGACAGCAATTACACCTCATATATTATTAATTCAACAGCTAAATAAGAGCCTGACATTTGAATAACAAGAATACGATCAGATGAAAAATTAAAAAAACCTCCACAAACTGCCTAATTGCTGAGCTCAGAGATTAAGGGGCTGGAGAAATGTTATTTATTTATTTCCACTATGAATAGGTGCCTAGAACATGGAGGGCAGTGAAGTTATGGATGTTTTGCTGGAATGTTCCGGTTCTGTAGCGTGTGTGCGTTTTCCCCTTATTCTATCACTGACGGTGCTTATTTTGAACAGTTTTTTTCTCTCTTCCTTCCATTCTTAAGTTAACGGTCTCTGAGGTTCTTGTACATGATGTCCGGTTTGGCAGATTGACCTCCTGGAAGACACTTTGGGTGTCTTATGTCTTTTTTTTTATAGGTGTCTATATAAATAAGGGTACCGAACAGGTGACATTTAAAATGATCCTCATTTTTGTAACCTGTGATCATTTTAAATGATATTTTAAACTTTTCTTTACATCCAGTTTCTTTCTCAAATTGTATTTATATCGTGCCTTTAAGGATTTGTCACAATACGGTTCCCAGTTTACCCTGGCCTAAACCCCCATAGAACAGAGGCAAGGGAAAACTCCATTGAAGACATGTAGGAAGAAACCTAGGGAGGAACCAGACTCAGTCGGGGGGGGCCAACCTTCTCTGGCCGGCTCAAGGTGACGCTTCAGAAATCAGTCGGTTCACAGGGGCACGGACGAGAGGCTTTGGGGTGTCTCTGGGAAGGGATCAGTTGCCCCATTGGTGAGAGTGGGAAACAAACAAAGGAGACTTTGTTTTGGATAGTTTTTGGATAGAAGACAAAGAAACGTATAACTCCTGTTTACTATGGCAGCATAACTACTGGGTCTGAGATGGAGAACCCACATAGGTGTGTGACGGGCAGGAAACCAACCCCAAGAGCCTGCCTGTGAAAAAAGGGGTCACGACAGTTGAGAGAAGTTAGCCACCCGATAATATGCATACTTCTCCAGCTCAAGACTATAGCTGGTTATAAGCTTCACTGAAAAGGTGCATATCTCTCTCAATTTCTCTCTTCTTCATTTTCTTTTTCTTTCTTTCTCTGTCTCTCTTTCTCGCCTTCCCTCTCTCTGAACTCTACTGCACCTCATTAAGCCGGTGAGCCTGTGCCCCCATTGGCTGGTCGGGAGGTGAGGAATATCACATAATTATGAAGTGCAGATGACATTACACTCATCAGAAATTATAGATGAGCCTCTGGGCACCGGGGCGTGAGGAGGGGAGAGGCAGAAGGGTGACACGGATTTCAGCTGGGATGGGGTTTAGGGGGGGGTGGGGGGTGTGGTCACATTACAGGTCCTGAGGTTGAAGGGAATGCAGAGGGATGACCCCCCCCCCCCCCCAGATCTGTCTCACTCCCTTGCACATCTTCGTAGGCTGTCTGCTGTTTGCAGGCCTGCACCAACAGAGCTGGTCTGAGCTCTAGTTTCCTCCCATACACACTCATACGTGTGTGTGTGTATGAGTGTGTAAGTATGTATGGCTGTCATTTTCTCCCGTAAACTCCTACTGCTTGTGTGTATTGGTCTGTACAACACTGGTACAATCTCAGTGTGTCGGTTTGGACTCACTCATAGACTGCTTCACTTCAACCTGTACAGGAGGATTATACAAAATAACATTTATATAAATATGCAAATATGCACATATTTATAATATATAATGTGTAATATACACATTTATACCTGTATATACTGTATATACACACATACAGTATCTACTATATACATACGTAAATATATAAGCATATTTATATGGACAGTCGTATAATTGCTAGTAATAAGAAATAAAAATAGACTTCCTTGTATTGAGCAGTTGTAATTGTGTCGGGATAATACCCGCGGTTGGAAACGGACATTTTGTGTGGAGCAAGAGGGTGGAGGGGAGGGGGGGAGGTGGGAGGGTGCGTGGCTCCCTGATTCTGGCCCCTTCAGCGCGGAGCCGAAAGAGGACAAAGCAGCGGCAATCAGTGACCCACGCTGCTCTCCCGTCCCACTTGAGACGGTCTCCGTCTCCCCTCCGCCTCGAAAATAATCAGGTCCGGTTAAGACATCTGGAGGGGTCCTCGCTGGCGTTTTCAGGCTCCACGCCCCCCTCTTTCAGCTCGCCCGTCATGTTAACACCCACACCCTCACACTGTCCAGGCCTAGTTAATGGACCTCCGATAACACTCACGCCGCCCAGGCCCAGCGAATGGACCTCAGATTCCATGAATCGAGGATCAGCTCACGGATCCACAGCGATAGTCCGATCGGTTTGCGGGATTTAATTCCACGCTTTTGCTCTGGTTTAACTGGCCAAAGTCGTTTGTTTGATTTTTAAATTTAGGATAAAATCGTGAGATTTAGCTGCAATGTGTAGCCTTGGTGAAAGTGTTTTACTGTGGTCTGACGTTGGAGAAAACCAGAACTAGTGTATTTTGCCATTTATTAATTATTGTTTGGAGCAAAAAAAACCATGTACTGTATACAGGCCTTCATTGAATGGAGTTACCTCTTATCTACCCCCAGGTAAAGCCGCCAGCATCAGAAGTAAACAGTTGGTAAGGAGTGTTTTGAGTCAGTTGAAAAAGCTGATTACACAGTTAACTAAGCTTGCCCTTGTTTCTTGCACATGAAGTGATTGTTGATTGGAAGGTGAAATCAGAGACGGGTAGGTCCAGTGGCTCTCCCGGCCCAAAGATACGGACCCCTGTTTAAAAAGAACGGCGGGTGTCTGCCTCGTCGTCGTCACGCGCGCGCTGAAGACGGGTCGGCTGTTTATTTGGCCCTCCCGGTAATGGACTTGCTGGGCTTTTGTCGAATGCCTCTTTCTCCTCAAGAAGTCACACTTATTAGAAACTCATTAACCCAGAGCTGCCATACAAAGGACCCCAGTCACACCCACAAACAAACAGCACCGCTGCGGCACATTTTCAAAAGCACACATTTTCCCTTCTGCAAAGGTCGTGTGGAGGGCAGTCAGTGGCTGGGGGGGTGGCAGGGTGGGGGTGGGGTGGGGTTCACCCCACCTCGATGTGGGGGGGGGGGGGCGGTGGCTTATATATAGATTTCCTGTTTACAAGGGATTTCTTTTTTTAGCCTTTAAAACACAATAGCATGTATAAATGAGCTGAAGACAGGCAGGAAATAACATGTATGTTCAAGGCAGAAGGACCTACTTTTCGCAGGGAATAGCAGGAGGGGTAACTGGTAGCCTAATGCCCCTGGTGAGGTAGGGATTTACAGGAACAATTGACCCAAATACGCACAAAAAAAAAATATTTTAAGTATTTTTACCATCTGCAGATGATGATGGAAACACGATGCGTGTAACTCCACTTGACAAGACAGCGCTCCGAAGATTTAGAAAAATGACTCCTGACGTTGCACATAGAGAGAACTCGGCTTCTCCTTACTGCAGCCACGGGCATTCGTGCTCACAGCAACTCTGTCTTTGTCTTTTACGCTTTCTAAAGTTAATCATCTGTACATGAGGAACCTCTCCGTCAATCGAGCAGTTTGGCGTGTCAGCGTTGGCGGGGTACAATGTTCCTGTCTTGGAAGAGAGTCTTCGCTGCTATTTTCATGTTGCACTTGCCTCTAACTCCCATAGTTCATTGCAGAGCTGTTACTTATGAAGGCTACGGGATGTTGGTGAAGTGCTTGATGGGAATTGTATTGCGAGGGCAAATCAGAAGTGCTATTTCGCCAAAATATCATGCCAAAATATTTAAAAGATACGACTTATGATTTACGAAAACAAATCAAGCTATATTTGGTTAGATTACTACCATATAAGCAACAACATAATAAATAAGGATAGTAACAAAGCAGAGTGAATTTTTCCTTAAATGTTAGGGGAGTTGTAGACACCCCCTGCCCCCACCCGCAGACCTCCCCAGCTGGCATATAGACCGGTTTTCCACACCACTTATCACTGGGCAGTACGCTTGCCGTCCAGCACTATGGGCTACGGGTGTCACCCTTGCTGGCCGATGCATTATTTAGGGGTCTGAGGGAACCTGAGACCTTGCCCGTAGTCTGTCTGTCTGTTTGTCTGCGTCAGTGTTTAGCGGTCCGGCGCTCGGATTTGCTCGCTTGGCTTGTCTGGCTTTCTTGGTGCCGGCAGCGGGTTCGAGTGAGCGTGAAGGCGGAGCTTCCTGTCTGTGGCACTGGCCGGGGCGTGGTTCTCAGGGACTTCCTGTCCGATCAGAGGAAGCCCATGCAATGCTTGACTTTTGTTTCTCGTTCAAAAGGCCCTTGGAGTTGGTAGCCTGGTGAACAGTTGGGGGGCGGCTTCTTTGAAATTTCAAACACAGGATTTTTTTATTATCATTTTTTTTAACTCAACCCCTGCCCCACAAACCACAAACCCCTTCCGCAAACCCCCTAGACCCCTTCTTTCACAAACGCACACACGCACGCATGCACACACACACACACACACACACACACACACACATACAAGCACACACACAGAATCACGCACACACACCTCAAGGCTATGGGGCAGTGCATGAGTGATGTCTCCCCTGGGGGGTGATATTTTATAGTTTGTGTCCATCAGTGCCATGGCCTGGGGCGGCCGGGTTGACAGTAAGTGCTCTCAGCATCAGTGACACTGATTCATGAAATGAGAAAGAGGGGGTGCAGGGGACACAGGGGGTGGAGGTTGTGCCGTTAGATGGCGTAAGAAAAAAGAGAAAGTTACAACGGTTGTGTCATGTTTATGTGTGTGTGTGTTTGTGTGTGTGTGTGTGTGTGTGTGTGTGTGTGTGTGTGTGTTAGTGTGTTACTGTGCATGTATGCATGGCTCAGTCATTTCCTACTAAAGCACACGGAGCAAGCTACATGCATACACCATGGAGCAGAGTCCATCCGTCCCTCTATATCCACCTGGACATTAGAGAACCACAGGAGTAGCCCCCTGCACCGACTCTACCCACAATCGAACACAGCATTTCAGTTTATAATACACTCGCACAATTATCATCTTCACTATGCCTTCACTCCACACACACACACACACACACACACACACACACACACAGAGCAGAGCAGGGAGAGGCCGCTGGGACCCACATACTAAGCAGTCAATGTGTCACCCCACTCTGACAGTCCCCCTTTTTTTTCATACGGAGCTGCTTTCATTTTTTCTTGTCAGCGGAAGGTAATTTGCCGTATTGTGATTCAGTTGGAAAGCTGGCTGCTGCGCTGTCTGATAGGGTCCCCCGAACCCCCCCTCTTTCCCCAAACTGTCCCTCTGCCCTCTCCTCTGTACAGGGGGCCTGAAATAAGCACCTCTCCCCCCCCCCCACACACACACACCCCTGACTCCACACTCACCCCCCATCTCCATCTGAACCTGGCTGCTAAATTAGATAAGCGCGACTGCACTGCGCCCCCCCGATTAATAAAAGATGGGCAGGTCCCCAGGGTGGCCTTTTCGTGGCGGACGATCGGATTGGCCGTGGACAGGCGTCTGTGTTTTTGCACAATGGACAGGAAACGGGAAAGAATAGCAAGTCATGGAAATATAACATTTTTAAGTCACCCCTCCCTCTCTCTCTCTCTGCACTGTCAAAGCCATGCATGCATGCATGCATCATAATAGGTAATACCTCTCTTTTTAAAAAATAAAGGGAGGAAGGGGAAGAAAAAAATAAATAATTTATTCATATATTTGGAATATGTCCCCGCATAGACGTGTTGTTCGGTGCTTCCCATTTCCAGCTGATTTCTGTTTCAGGACCCCCTGAATTGGAATCAGTGTGTAATTTTACAGCGTAGCCCTTTATTTCCCATCGGACAGGAAATGCATACGCGACTATTTACACGTATGGATCCGCAGTGTTTGTCTGGTATATTGTATGGTAGATTGCCTCATTTTACCGATATACCAATGAAAACGAGACGACGAAAGGTTACACTATCATCTCTTATTTTGTACATAATAACACACACATATATCTCTTTGTGTGCGTCGCCCCTGTACTAGCCTGCAGTATTTTTTTAAGGCGTCGCAGTTAGCATTAAGTGTCTCATTTTCAGGAGAATTTCCCCGTGTTACCGGGAGCGGCGTGCGATGCGGGGTCCCTGGTGCGGAGCGGAAATCGACAGGCATCTCCAGTCTGTCACCGCCTCAGTCTGCTCTTTATGGAACTCATCCAGCAGTAATGGCTTTTGTTGCTATGAGGATATATACGCTTTTTTTCCCTTTTTTTTTTTTCTTCCCGTGTTTACAAGAAAGCCGGCACAGATCTGGCTGCCTATGCAGACATGAGAAAATAAGGCTTTAGAATTTGTTTTATTTATTTTTTATTCATATTTATGATGGATGCTTAACATGCAGAACCTTCAAACAACTGTTTCGGTTGTATAATGAAATTAAAGGGAAAAAACGGGAAACAAGGTTTTGGTATCCACAAATATACACACAATCACGTAAAGAATGTGTATGCAGACACAGTTAGGCATTCGCAAACACATATGGATATAGGCAAGCTGATATACACAGACAGACAGACATACTGAACAGCGACATCCCGCTCCACACCCCTCTCTCTCTCTCTCTCTCTCTCTCTCTCTCTCTCTCTCTCTCTCTCTCTCTCTCTCTCTCTCTCTCTCTCTCTCTTGTGTTAGAAATGATTGCAGCACAGTTCACCGCCCCCCTGTTGGGACAGAAGAATGGCGGGGCGCTTCTAATTTTCTGCGGGATAATAGCAGTCATATTGAAGTGAAAAAGGTCAAAGGTCAGCAGGGATGCTTGTGATTGGCTGGGTGCGCCCGGCAATGTCATTTCTGCCCTCCATAAATAAATGGAACCTTTCAAGCATATTTTCTCGTAGAAAAAAATAATTCACCCCAGTCTAATTTGATAGATGACCAGATAGACTGACTAGCTCACCTCCTGTTTATTCATGCTGTTATTAAACTCTTGGATCTATTCATATTTTGATGTGCTCCTTAGCTGATTAAATTCAGTGTTGGATAAGCTGCATTTTCACATTTTTAAAACAATTCAATAATTAAATTGATATAATTGAGTAAGCAGTATTTGAAAAACAATATCATCATTGCATGAAAACTGAGATGTGAAATATTGCCTTGGCTACTATATGTAAGTTTGAATAAAATGCATAAACAAATTATGCATTGTTACCAAAATAATTCCACAAATACGTAATAAAATTGTAATTGTTTTTTTTTGTGTGAGTACCTGTTAAATTTGATTATCCTATACCAGGCTCATTTGTGCACTAAAGTGTGGAGGTGCTCACAAAAGTGTTAAAAACAGAGCAGGCACATACGCAGACTTTTGCCTTTCATAGTCGAGCGTACTTGAAGCACAGGCCTACTCAAAGCGTACCAACTCCTCTTTATAGACAACATTTCCCATCGTTTTTGCATGCAAATTTCAGACAACAATGGCGAAGAAGATTGCAGTATGTAGAAGGTACGCTTGTAGGAAAATGACCGTTGCACGACATCCGCTCAGAGGATCCGCTGTGTGTCCACTATGATGTGATTTTGGTCCGTGCGGACCCTGCGGAGATCCGTCCACATACTTTTTTGGGGGACTATAACATGGCCTTAAGTCTACGATATCAGTTGCCGTAAGTGGCCCTTATTGAAGGGTGGTCATCCCCATGCATTCGCTGAGAGGCACTCTGACGTAATGCTGCTGTTCAGACGTTAGTCTCTGTCCCATCACTGCAGGTTATTGTGCTAATACGATGCGGTCAGCTGCGCTAACACGTGCAGGCGCAGTGATGAGATTCCTCAGTGTGGACAGTACAGCACATAGGCCGAGGCAGAGCACACAGCATGCATAAACCCCCCCCCTCACATTTATTAAGCCGGTCATCAGACCACCTTTGGACCCGGGAGTGGTTGCCTGTAGGAACGTAAGCGGGAATCCGTGGCAGGGTTTCGCTTTGGATTGGTTGGCTATTTTGCAGCAGGAGTGGGGGAGAGGCGTCGTCCCGGCGACCCGATGCTGACAGAGGTCATTCCTCAGCGTCCTGCGACAGAGCGGCAGGACCCCTCAACCCCCCGTGGCGCTGCGCGGTGATAAAAAGTAGAGGGGGGAGCGGCGAGGTGTGTCGAGGGAGGCTTTTTATTACACTGTAAGTGGCGCTCGGTTTGCCCTGTCCGCTAAGCGGGGGTGCGGCCCAACGGGCCCCTAAAGATCTCTTTAGTAGTGCTGATCCACGGCCCACGGCCCCGGCCACTGTACGCCTGTCCCATTCATCCTTCCCAGTCCGACTTCTCCAGTCCTCTCCCACCCACCATTCCCGCTGAATCACTTCCAGCCTGTTACTCATAGTTGGGTGGGGTGGGAGGGGGGTGGAGCTTGTACAGGCCTGGAGATAATTACAGCATATTAGAGCATGACAAAATAAATTTGCAACGCTGCTAATTGCGTGCCAGCGAAAACAATAACTCAGTGCGCGGCCGGGGGCCATGAGAGGGGGAGGGAGGCGTTGGGTGATATTGGCACCCAGCCAGCAGGAAACATCGTCACCATCACTCACGACCCCCACCCACCTCCCAAACTGAACACATCAGCAGCTCGTTTGCTAAACACGCCTCCGTCTGTCGTTCATCCGCCTCGTTTCCGCGCTCGGGGCCGGCCTCTTAGACACATCGCCACATTAATATGCATGAATAAATAACGGCTCAATTAGATGCGCCTCGCACTGCCGTTTACAGGTGCGATAAGCGTGCTCCTCCCGCCCCCACCCTCACTTCTCATTGGCTCACGGTGGGTCATGTGGCTTGAAAAGCCGCGTCGCGCGATTGGATTCTCATTGCCGAGTGCTTGGAGGGAACCGCTTGTGAAGGGGAGGGGTTCTGGGGGACGAGAGTTTTTTATTTTTATTTTTTTGTAGCCTCCCCTTTAGTCTTTCGGGGTGCGTCCCAATACTCGAAAAATGCAACCTTTCCTCCTCCACTACCACTCCGCTACTCCGTGCCCCGGAAACGCATCTTTGTGTTTTAATGTAATATCCCTGATTACATCTTAATTACATATTAATGGTTACGCATTAATTAATGTCTCGACGCAAACCGCAATGTCAGGTACGTTGTATACTGTACATGCAAATACTTGTACTCTAAACGTTCACGGTTTTGCATACTTCCGGGTAGGAGAGGAGTGGTAGTGGGGGAGTGGTGGAAGGAAGGTGGGGAGTGAAAAATATTGGGACGCAGCCTCGGGGTGCATTTCCCTGGCCAGCTTCCTGTTTCCTCCTGGTTGCTAAGAGCGCTCTCGTTTTGTTTGCTTCCCAGGAATCGTACATCTGAGGTGACGCCTGCAGCCCCCCCAACCCCTGGTTTAACTGCGCTCTGCCTGGAAGGGGTTTGACGAGCAAAAACTGGGGACACCCCCCCCCTGCGCGGCCCTGCGGTAAGTTCCGTTTCTCCTGTAGCTGACAGACCCACCCCAAAAAAAAACTCTTGAAAAAGAAGGGGAAAAAAACAACACGTGTTAACCCTGTAAACACTCACCGCCCTGCATCATGGTCGGGGATCCGTGTCCTAACCATCTTATTTATTATTTTATTTTATTTGGCTCTGTATATTTAATAACACACAAGGCCACGGCAGGTTTTTAAACACAGAGTCTCCTGCAGCACAAACCCTCCTCACTCCACGTCCCGCTCTCCCAAGGGTGATTCAGTGCAGCAGAAAAAACCTCCGAGCAGCAAACTTACAGAATAAGCCTTTAAAAAAGGAATCATTTTCTCCGGCAAGTAAAGATGTCTGTCTATCAATACTTGACTATCAATTGTCGTTCCCAGTGTGGGTGCTACAGGTGTTAGCAGTGAGGTTGAGAAGTGTGTGAGTGAGTAACACATGCATGTAGTCACAGGTCAGAGTTAAGGAGCGGTTCTGATTGGATCCCGGCCTGCATATCTCTCTCAGAGGTCCTGGGGCCTGTGGTCCCCCTCTCGGCCCCCCCAGCTCAGATTAATCACTGATCTCATCCATGCGGCTCACATAATTTGCACAAATAGGCATGACTCTCCCTTACAGTGCAACGACCCCGATGACCTCTCCTTCTCCCTTTCACAATGAAGCTCAAACCATCTAATTGCCCTGGAACACAAACTCTGCTCCTTAAACAAATTACAGGTTTGTTGATGGCTGTGATCCAGATGGCCCGAATGGCTTTTCTTTTCGTTTTCCCGGCCCAAATTGCCAGGCAGCACTGAGGCATCGGCTTGGCGGGATCCCGCTGCGTTATTCCGGGAGCGCAGGGCCCCGCCTGGCGCGGGCCCCGCACGACGCGACGTGGCGCAAACGTACGCGCCAAATGCCGCCGGCTGCCATTGTTTTTCCAGAGACGCAGCGTCAGCGGGGGGTGGGGGGGGGGGAGAAGAGCGTCCAGCTAAAGCCACTGTACAGTACTGAGGCCACACGGCAAAAACCTAATCTTAACAAGCATTTTTATCTTATATTTCGACTGTAGAATCTTATTTCTGTTACTTATTTGCTGAATAGGATAAGCCAAAAAGATTCCCAATTGTTTACTCATTTCGTGATTTGCCAGTGGGGTAAGATAATTTCACTTGTCAAGCAAAAAGTTACTTAAAACAAGCTAATATTTTCCACTTTAGAGGGGGGGAAAAAGATTGTACGTCTCATTACAAGACTAAAACACTTGTTAAGTCTCTGCCTCTGTGTCCTTCTCTGAGTGAAGTGGTGACTGCCACAGCTGAAACATCACAGGCTCAATAAAAACACATTTAAAAAATAATCTGTAATGGAGAGAGAGAGAGAGAAATGGATAAAAACGCAGAGAGCCGTGTGCCAGTGAAGCACCCTCGGCCTCCTCTGCACTGTGCTGTTATTTCTTTAGCCATAGGCTTGTATTTAACGTACATTTCCCTCTGCAGATGGAAGGGAAATTACAAAGCAGGGCATTGAAAAGGTCATCGCTTCAAACTGCAATTAAAGTACTGCGACGATAACGGACAGCTTTGCATACGGGAGCGCGTGCGTCCCTCTCTCGTTTCGATACTGGCCTTTCCTTTCTGCAGATGATCCACATGGGTTTACAGTAGATTACACAGACAGAGGGAGCATCTCAAACGAAGCTCCAGCACCTGTTATTCCCTCAATAATAATAAAAACAGAGATTGATAATCCCCTTTAGATTTGTGTCCCAGAAATGTCCCTCATGATGTCATCTCAGTATTCTTCCAGCACTGTCTCTATAGTTTCCCATGAGTCTTAGCGCTGATCCACAGCGTCATGTGACTGGGTTTGGCTGCCAGCCACCCAGTTCCTCTGTTATACATCAGTGTATCAGTTGTGGAGTTTCTCCATCCTTATCAAACGGCCATACAGGCCTTCATTTTGGGATACACGGGTCCCTGTTGCACTCCAGAAATGGGCCCACACCATGAACATGAATGTAATCCACTCGGCACCCAACAGTATCCGGATTTCCCATGATGCACCAGGATAGTGCCATGTTTCCCTGGCATCCCGCTGCAGAGGGCAGTTGTCTCTGTCCCATCCCTTTGGTGGAAGGTCTCGGTAGTACGTTCAGAAGGGTACAGTCATCTGGCGGCATTTATCTGGCGTCCAAAGACAGCTGCCGCACAGGAAGTCCACGTTCTCGTCATTGGTCTGGAAGAGTCTCTGCTGTAGACCCATCCCTCCACGTTCTCTTCATTGGTCTATAAGCATCTCCACTGTAGACCTACCCCTCCATATTGACTTTGCAGTCTTCACGTTGACATGTTAAAAGCAGTCTTATCACACCTGTACCTTTAGGAACCAACCGCATGCCTTGATGCGCAGATTCTGGTTAAACCCGGCCCGGTTCTGACAGCAGAACGGGGTACGCATGCATAGGACAACAGCCAACAACAACAACAAGCCAAACCTGTTCAGTATGTGAATGTGAAAGAAAAGCAGCTTCATTTAACATCACGCACTTTCTGAGACAGGTAAAACTCACCTGCAGCCTACACACCTAGCCTTCTTTCCAGTGCATGCACGCACACACACACGCATACATGCATACACACACACAGCCGGCCTGTCCCAGACATTAGCGGTAAGCTCTATCCTAGGCACGTTACAGCATATGTGGGAATCTGTGCACCTCACAGCGATTTGCTTTCTTTCCATCCTTCTGTCACATATACCCCCCCACCACTGCGAGCACACACATTCACGCACACACACACACACACACACACACACACACACACACACACACGCAAGCAGACGCGGAGCAGGAGCCAAACACTTCCTCTCGTTAGCCCCCCCCCCCCCTTCGCCTGTTAACGAGAAAGCGATCACGACGCATGCTTCTATTTCCCTAATGGTCTTTCCCCCTCTCTTTCCCTCCGTATCCCAAACCTGCCTCGCTTCCTCCCGCTTTCCGGGATCTCCTTCTCTCCCTTTTTACCTCTTATCCCTCTCTCCGAGGAAGCAGCCTCTCTCTCTCTCTCTCCTTTTCTTTCTTCTGCCCCTTTCACAGTCTTCCCATTTCGCTCCTCCCATCTCTGAGCAAGGGGCAGCTCTGTGTTTTTCAGACAGATCGCTCTCACAATGGCTGATCAATACCGGTATTGATCCGCTGGCAAAATGTTTATAAATTCATCCTGGGCGGCTGCAGAGGGGTAAGGGAGTTTGGTAGGGCGAGTGAGGGGGGCGGGGGATTGGGGAGGTGATGGGCGGTGTCAGGATGGGGAGGGGGAGGGGCGATGCTGTTTGGACCCAGGAGAGGTGGCACTCGGGCACGGCTCTCCTGATTGGTTTACCAAATGCCCGCCGCCACGGGGCGGAGGGGCTCCCGTCGTTTGCCCTCCCACAATTCCCCCGGGTCTGCGCGGCGAAACTTCCCAGCCCCGCCGAGGATCCATCGTGTGCCGGGAGCACCGCAGTTTAACCTTTCCGCTGCTAACACGCTGGCATGCTGCCAAACACACCCCCCCCACCCCCTTCCCTTTTCTCCCACTGAATGAAACCTCAATTTGCATAAATTAGTGAGCTGCAGGCAATGCCAGTCTCTTTAATGAGCGTCTGTCCTTTCATTTCCTCCTTTAAAATCCCCCCACCCCCCGTACCGCCAAACACATACACACGCACGCCACCGCGCCCAGCCTTCCCGCGACTGCCCGCCCGGCCGGGCCCTAGTGCCTGCTGCCAGGCGGCTTCTGCCAGCATCCCCTTTCCGGAACCTTCCGCCCTCCTCCCCCGAGACAGAGTCCCCCTCGCCGCTTCAGTGTAATCAAACCGGACGGAGTCAGGGGGAGACCAGGGGGATCCTGAGAGGGTTTGGAGTAAGCGCGATTGGGGGGGACGGGGTGTGGGCGGGGGAAATACAGACAGCCGGCTGCGTTTCTTTCCCAGTTCTTCATCCCGCGACACTGGATTTCGACTTTCAGCAGAACAAGGGCTTCTCACCCACTGGGTCCTCAACCGGTGTCACACATGGGGCTGTGGGAGATATCCCCATGTATGCTACCCCCTCCACTCAGCAGCCATCCCAAAACCTGTCCGCGTACCCTCACTGTCCAAACGGGGTTTCAGTTTATACTGTAGCTTAACTCTGGGGAAAGCCAGGAATCATTTTCAAAAATTGTAAAAATGGGTTTGAGGGATGAAAATGGCGCAGTGCAGAGGCCTTTGTGTCACGGTGTTTGATTGGCTGGGTTGCCGGCCTGTGATTGGCTGCGGGGGGGTTTATGCCAGGGATCTGGCCTTCAAGGTCAGTAGTGCTGCTGGTTTTCTCTCCTGCCTGTTAGACGAGAGTCCAATAATGTCACTGATTGGCCAGAGATCACACTCACCTGGTGCCTCAGGTTTAAATCAGTCCCTGATTGCTACTGGCCCCAAGGGCCAGCTTTTGAGTATCCTTGCGCTATTGAGTAT
Source organism: Ilyophis sp. 1 JC-2022 (assembly GCA_022702515.1). Taxonomy (NCBI): domain Eukaryota; kingdom Metazoa; phylum Chordata; class Actinopteri; order Anguilliformes; family Synaphobranchidae; genus Ilyophis; species Ilyophis sp. 1 JC-2022. Next base: position 50,398,047 of record CM040400.1, on the reverse strand, counting down.
TGAGTATCCTCACCCCATTTTGACCCAAATGCAGAGCTGTCAGACTGAGGGGAGAACGAGGGGTTACTGGTGCCGGTTCTGGGTGGAATTGGGTCGGCCCGTTTGGCTGTGAGTGAAGTGAAGGACCTAGGGTGGATTCCAATCGCTTATTTTATCCGTTCTCTTCTCCTCTGTCCTCGCCTGACCCGAAAATCGATCGAGGTTCGCCATCTTTACGGACATTCCAAACCGCTAAATACTCCACGGAGGAGTGAGGAGTGAGGAATAAGGAGGCTCCCAGAGGATGCTTCAGCGGGGTAACACAAGTGTAGCCTTTGCGGAAGCCTTTTCTCAGAACGTGTGACGTGTATAAATTATCCACCACTCTCCACACCTGCCACGTCGCAGGCACACCCCTACACAAATGCAATTTTATCGTTCCTTTCCATTTATTATAAAGTGCTAATCCATATTGACACTATAAATTCCTTAAAACTAACAAAAGCACCGTTTATTCATGAAAAAATAAGCTAAAAAGCATTATAGTTAAGCACATGAGCATAATATAAGGCTGACGCTTGATTGAGCAAGGACGTTCCATTTGCCTAATGGATGTTGCCTGGTTTCCTCTATCTGTCTGATCCTTGCATCCTTTTCTTGTGTCCTCCATTGGGCGGAGCTAAGGAGCGAGGAAAGGATGCGAGGAGAGGAGAGGATGCAAGGAGTAAAAATAAGTGATTGGAATGAACCCCTAGTCTCTATGGAAACCACACCACCACCGTGAGGGTGTGGCCCCCTGTGACTCCGTTTGACCAAACTCAGCCCCAGTGGCCTGTGGGATGGTTGTGAGGGAGGAGCGGGGGACAGGGTGGGGGATGTTAATTACCCCTGTATTTTCAGTTACTTTACCTTCCTGCACTGACTATGTGGGGAAGGCAGAGCTCATAACTTTTTCCTCCTCTGCACCTCTTTTTGCTCAGAGGTCAGAGGTCATTCGTGCTGACTCTGACTCTTGTAACAAAGGAACAGAACTTCTCTTTTCCCAGCATAAGAGACTGTGGCACTGCGCACAATATTCGCTGGAAGTGTTTCAGCCGCACATAACGATTTAAATGTATTCTGTGTTGTGCGACATGGAGAGCGTTGAGTCACTAAATCCTCTCCGCCGCTGTGTCTGGCTCTACCTGACGCTTGTAAAAAATCCCGGGCACCATAAAAGCGTTTTATTTCCCGGATTGATGAAGTGTAATTTGCAGCGGCGTTTGTGGACAGGTGCCTCCCCCGATGCAAAGTTCATTGGCTTTGGGGAACGAGGGACACCGCTCCAGTGTTGTGTCTGAAGTAGCTCTCTGCCTGAGTTAAGGACGGATGCTGTGGGGTTTTGTACCCACCACCCACCCCCCCTCCCCAAATTTCATTATATCTCACTGTTGTTTTGAGGAACCAGGAGTGAGCACTGACTGGAGGATAGTTCCATTCTTACAGAGCTGTGTGAGAAGGCGCTACATTAGGGTCTCAAACTCCAGTCCTGAGCAGTGTGTCCAGCTGAGGAATTAGCTCTCACTGCAGTGATGCGCTACACCAGGCGTCTCAAACTCTAGTCTTGGAGGGCTGCAGTCTCTGCTGGATTTTTGTGATTTCTTTCCAATCAGCAGCCAATTTTAGGCCTTGGAAACAAGGTGTGCAAACTCTTTAGCCCAATCAGTGACTGAAATTGAGTACTTAAGTGCAGGAACACATCAAAAACCAGGGCAGGCACAGCGGCCCTCCAGGATTTGAGTTTGCTATCCCTGGTCTGCACGAACAGGGGTTGGAGTTTGTGTTTGCTTTCTTTGACCTGTGTTCAGTGACTGAACACAGGTGAGGACAGAGCAGTGGTGCACAGTGACTGGAGGGTACATACAGACTGTGACCACATGAACCAAAGCTGGGGCTTTGTATCTGCGTGTTTAACATGTAATTTGTGTGTTTGGGTTTGTGGACGGGGTCTGTATCTGTGTGTGTGTGTGTGTGTGTGTAACAGTGGTGTGTGCGACATCTGTGTTACAGATGTTTGTCACTTTCTGTGTTTGTGTATGTGTGTGCACATGTATTTGTGTATGTGTGTGTCTGTGCACATGTATTTTTGTTTATGCTTGTGTATGTCTGTGTGTGTGTGTGTCTGACTGTGTGCACATGTATTTGTGTTTGTCTGTGTTTATGCTTGTGTGTGTGTCTCTTTGTGTGTGTGTGTCCTCCAGTTCCAGTTTACATGGGACACTGAGCATGTGCAGTAGAGTCTCATACACAGTCGGCCCTAGGTGAGGAGGCCCCGGGCCCCAGCTGCCTTTTCCTGTCGTTTGTGGCTCTTTGTGCCTGACAACCACAAGTTAATGGGTCCTCTGGAACAGCCCCGTTCCTTTCTCTTTTTTTTTAGACTTTTATTGATTTTAGCGAGAAATAGAAGCAGGAAGGAAGAAAGGGTCTTTTCAGGAAGAAGTTAAGTGGTCAAGTAGTGGGTAAAGATGGGCTTTCACCGCGTAGCGACGAGGTGGAAAAATGTCACTATTATTGAGACCCCTTTCAGGAGAGAGCGAGCTGATTGGTTGAGTGCCCTCAGGTCAGGGCAGAAGCGCATTCCCACCGCAAAGCGAAGATGCGCTAAATAAGGCTGAAGGAATCTGTGTAACTGACTGAGATGCTTCCCCCCATTGGGCCCCTGCTTTCTGGGGCCGGGGGCCACTACCACTGCTTGGTTGTGGGGGGATTTGGGGCAGCCCCAGGGCCCCCCCCTGGGCCCCGCCACACGTGGTTCTAATGGCACAATCTGCACATTCACAGCCAGTTTGAGACTCTTATTCAGGTCCAGTGATTATTAGCATGCTGAGGTTGCACTGTATTTCATCAGGTATTTCACCATTAAAGTATTTTTTCTGGTCTTCCCCAGTTTAAACTGTGTTGCTGGTTTCTGATGTGTCCTTGTTAGAGAGAGAAATCCCAACCTGATTGGCTGAGAGATGCAGGAATGTTAATGACCTTGACTTGCTCTTCATTTGTGACACCCCCTCCCCCCTCTGTCTGCTGGCCCAGGAAGGAATGGGGACGGGGGAGGGGGGGCATCTTACTTTGTGTTTAATTTAGGAATGGGAGCGGGCACGAAACAAAACTTTATTCTTCTAACTAATGGGCAGTGGTTAGAAAGCAAGGCACCTGGAGACTGGGTATCAAGTCAAGGTATGTTGATTAGCTCAGTTTGTCATCGACTGACCCCGCCCACTCCCCTACCATGGGGGCGTACCTCTGGGAAGGTCAGTCCTCCACAGGGCGAGACAGAGCAAGGCTCTATACGAAGTGAAATGGTTTCTTTAGTTTGAAGGTCTTAAAAAAATTTACTTTTGCCAAAGGGGGACCTGACTAAAAAAGTTTGGGAACCAGTGGCTCAGACAAAGGCCTGCTTGTTTTCTAATTGATCCTGTTAACGATCTGGCATAAGAGGAATGGGGTGGAGGTGGGGGGGGCTTTTTGGGAGGCTTCATAACAGGATTCACTACTAAAAATACAGCTAGAAATGAAATTAGCAGCTGACATGTGGAGCAGCGTTCATGACAGAGTGCTCAGTGTGTGCACTACATTTTCAACTGAATTCATATTCATTCACCACTAAGACAGGAGAAAAAGCAATTCACTTCTTCGAACATGACACCCCCCCCCCCTCCCGCAAAATCAGAACTTAACTTATCCCACATAGAGACTTCTCTTCATCATGCAGCAGAAAATGCAGGAAAATACATTTAATGTCCTCATTAACACATTAGGCCTTTTTCTCCTGAGCATTTTCATTTAAAAGTGTATTTATTTATTTATAAATTTTTCCATCTCTCAGAAATATTTTGTAGAACAACGTTTTGTTTTTTTTATGTGGAAATGATTTCTTAGAACAGCTTATGCATCGGAAGCTCATTCACTACTACCACAACCACCACCCCCCCCCCCCCTCCTTACACACACACACACACACACACACACATTCTAGAGCAAATTCATGCACGCTTTCATTCTGAATGCATAATGTATGTAATTAAATAATATTTCTGTTGGGGATGAGGCGCGCTGGGGCACGGCAGTGTGCAGTGAATCTCAATGCGGGCCGTCTCACTCGCCGTAGTAGTTGGTGGGGGGGCACTTATTATATTGCCGGGGGGCGACACTTGTTCTCTGTGCAGTCTGGCGAGCTTTATGTGGCTGGACTACCTCCTGGGCATTCCGTTCATGACGTCGAAAATTTATAGGTTCTAATTTGATCATTCACAACCCCCCCACCCCCCCATCCAAAGCAAATTTTTTCTGTCTCCATTTTGTCCGTGTCCATGTGGAGACACAGCGGTGGGATTTAACCCTCTGGTATTCAGTGGGCAGCCCCAGTTGGGTCATAATTGGTCCGCCCTGACCCACCATCCTTAAGAATTAACGGCGGACGATGAACACGGACGTGCATTTCCTGCGGTCGGTGGCGGAATGCGAGCTGCGAGCACTGGGTTTCGGGCCCCAAATCTGGATCGCTCTTCAGCCCCTTTCTTCTGCTATTAATTCATATATACATATACATGCTCACGTGTGTGTGCGTCTGTGTGAGCATGTGCACACAAGGCAAGAATCAAAGCGCCAGAAAAGACCAAAACTGAAGGTTTGTCGGAAGGCTTGTGTGCATAGAGCAGGGGTGTCAAACTCCAGTCCTGGAGGGCCGCGGTGTCTGCAGGTATTTGTGGTTTCCTTCCAATTAAAGCCTTGGGAAAAGGTGTGTGGATTCTTAGCCAATCAATGATTTAAACGAATCACTCATGTTGAAACACAAATCGAAAACCAGCAGACACTGCGGCCCTCCAGGACTGGAGTTTGACACGCCTGGTCTAAGGCACGGGTGTCAAACTCCAGTCCTGGAGGGCCGCAGTGTCTACAGGTATTTGTGGTTTCCTTTTAATTGGCACCCAGTTAAAGCTTTGAGAACAAGGTGTTTGGACTTCTTAGCCAATCAGTGACTTAAATTAATCACTGGTGCTGAAACACACCAAAAACCAGCAGACACTGCGGCCCTCCAGGACCGGAGTTTGACACCCCTGGCATAGAGTCATGGTGAAAAACAGCAGGCAGTAGTGGACCTATGCTTAAATTTGGACGAGATGTTAAATCGAGGTCCTGGCTCACTGTGGTCATTAAACATCCCATAACACTTATCGCAAAGAGTAGTGGTTTTCCAACGTGTCCTGGCTATATTCCCAATCTGGCTCAATCTGCCACCGAATCATCCCCCAGTTCAATTGGCGGAAAAAAAATTCTCCCTATCCACCTCAGCTGTTGTGTGGTGAGCATTCTGGCACAACATGGCTGCCATGTATCACCCAGATGGGTGCTACACATTGGTGGTGTTCAAGGCGTCGTCGGCCGGTGCCCGGTGATGGAAGGTTTTGCTCAGCAGGGTTTCCCCTCATGTGTTGGTGACTTCATTAATTCATGCACTCATTCATCATTTTTTTTCCATTCACTCAATCACCCACGGACCCACTCACTCACTCACTCACTCACCCCCCCACCGACCCACTCACTCACTCACCCACCCACTCACTCACTCACCCACCGACTCACTCACTCACCCCACTCACTCACTCACTCACTCACTCACCGACTCACCCACCCACTCACCCACTCACTCATTCACTCACCCACCGACTCACTCACTCACCCCACTCACTCACCCACTCACCCACTGACTCACTCACTCACTCACCCACCCACTCATTCACTCATTCATTTCACCTTATCACCTTATTTGTTTGTTCATTCACTCATTAATTAATTCACTCACTGATTCATTCGTTCATTCAGGTGCCTACAGTCAGCCTGAGGCAAACCGTGCATGAAGCACAGTCCTCCGTTACAGTGACTCCACAGCTCAGCATGTAGGCTGCAGAGTGCAAAGAGCGGATGGCTGGCATCGCACATTTTGGAGGACGATCAGGCTAGTCTGCGCCTTCCAGAATTTACGTAGGACCTCTCTGTAATGGCACAGGCCAACCGGTTCAATTTGGCTTTCCAAAAGAGAAAAAAAAGTAGGGCAGGATGAAGGCCTTAGCCTGAATGTTTGTGACTCGCCTGCTCCAGTCTGCCGTGTTTGTTTGCAAGTGAAATTAGCATGCATGCTTTACATAAACATTCGCCTTAAAAATACACACCTAGTTTGTGCTTTCTCAGTGGATTACTTCTTTTAATCACCACTTGGGAAAAGGCCTTGGGAAGCCTGTGGGACTCAAGGATCAAGCGTAGACGGCACATTAAATCTGTGTTGGCCCATTACGCCGTAGCCCGTTTGAGTGTGGGTGCGGGAAATGGGGCCAGGAGTCTGTGTGTGTGTTCGCGGACAGAGCACGGCGTGTACGGGGTTCGGTGTGAAATTGCTGAAGAGGTGATTTATCACCGCTGGGCGTCGGTGCCAAATTTCGCGCCTTCGCCGAGTGTCTTGGTCCGGTCTTCTCACCGACTCGCAGCGATCTTTCTTGCTCAGCGTCCCAGAAATCAGCCAGCGGCGCTCTAATTATCTCCTCGTCATTACGGCCTTGCACACGCTCACTAAAGTTAGGAGCTGCTGCGGGGATGTATGGGGTTTGATTGCGCCTAGCAGAAGTTCGTTCTGTCCTATATATCTGTGCGTACCTGTTATGGGACATCTAATTGCATGCCTCGCTTGCCTGGCATGTCCAGCTAAACTCAATCCCGGGGGGTTTATTTAAAAAAACTTATTTAACAGGGGGCGAGTGTGTCAAATCTCTTAAGTATGCAACATGATCTAAACTGTAAGCAAGAGAGTTACTGCCTTAAGTGCCCTATGTTCTTTAGTGTAAAAAATAATTATATTTTTAAAACGCAGCGCAAAGCAGTATGAAGCTGTTACTAGACTTGTTTAGAGAGTGGGAATCGTGGCATGTCTCAAAGACATAAAAATGTCATTCTGAATCAGAAATAAGAAAATTATTTTCACATTTTCCAGACAGTCTGTAATCTCTATTGATTCCCAGCTGAATCGAGAGAAGCAGGAAAGGTTGAAAGTTGAAGCATCTGGGAAAGTTCTGTTTTGCCAATCCAGCATAAGGTTTTTTTTCTTCTTTTTTTTCCCTTTTTTTCTTCCTTTTAACGTTTTTTGGACTGCAACCATGCCTTTTCATTGCCTGATCTTTAAAACAGAGCTCGGCTTAATATGAAAAGCGTTTGGCCTCTGGCCACTCACTGGTATACGTCCTTGCCCATTTGTTCAGCATTCCCCCACCTCTCGAGTCCTGGCCCCGCCCACTCTCCGGAGCGGCGATGTGCTCTATCGACAGGGTGAGGAATGTTTTAAGCATCTTACAAAACATGGGCTGATATTTTCCCACAAGGATGAAAAAATAGAAACTATGTCTGCAGAATCCTTATGACATCACTGCTTGGGGAGGCGGAGTGGGGGTGGGGGGGGTGTGGCTGGCGCTGAGGGGGCTGGCAGTGGGGTGTTGAAGCTTTCAGTCTCAATCTGAATTTAGGGCATTAGGCTATTGCCTAATAAGCACTGAAGCAAATGGCGTGAGGTAAATCAGGCAAGTCAGGTAAATCAGGAAAGTAAAATCAGGTAAATTAGGTAAAATCAGGTAAGTCATAACGTGGTGCAGGTAGGTTAAGTGAGCCTGCTGGACCTTCTTGAGCAGTTACTGTTCCTATATGACTAAATGTGCATCAGTGGGGACTTCCAATTATTTGTTAGCGGGAAGAAAAAAAAAGTTTATATATATATAAAACAGCTGAGAGAGGAAGCAGGGCCATAGCAGGAGGGATTTTACATCAGGCCACCAGAGGTTCTCTTCAAGATCCAGATGATTACCAGACTGCCTGAGTTGCGTTAGCAATTCCTCATAAATTAAGCGGCAATCTGGAAAAGACACAGTAATGGGGGGTGGGGGGGAAGAGGAAACATTTTAATGTAGATTTTTAATTTTTTATTTTTTTTGGTCTAATTATCTCAGGCTTCTTAATCGCTGTTATATTCATCATGGCGTTCGGTATTTATAACTCCTGTTTTTTATGCCAGATTAATGATGTTATTCAGTTCAGAATTCCCATGTAGGGAATGAAGAGACGGAGGGAGAAAGGGAAGGGGGGGAGGGGGGGAGGGAATGAGACATTGGAAGAAAGAGAGGGGAAATGAAGACTGGGTACAATGGAGAGAGGGGTATAAAGAGACAGCAGGAGAGAAAGTGACTAATAGAGAAAGAATGCACTCTGACATCATTTGACAGAGTCTAAACTAAGATGGTGGGTCTGGTGGCCCACAGCCTGCAGGACGTGGCCCTTTCTCTTGTGCGCATTAAAGCTGATTTGTAGCTGGGCTGTAATTTGTGGTGTTATTTTAGTCCAGGGGTGCATGTTTGGGGTTCAGCCAGTTTGGGCTTCCAAGCCCTCCTCTCTTCCATCACCTTCTCCTGCTCATCTCTCTCTCTCTCTCGTTCAGCTTCCCTCCATCCATCTCTTTCTCTCTCGTTCAGCTTCCCTCCATCCATCTCTTTCTCTCTCGTTCAGCTTCCCTCCATCCATCTCTTTCTCTACCACCTCTACTGTCGCTCCACCTGCTTCCTTTCCTTCTCCAGACCTGTGCTGGAATTCCTTTTGATTCCCAATTCCAGTAATTCCTGTGCTCACCTCCTCCTATTGTACCCTTGCGCTGTTCATTCTTCCCATCCACTCCGTTTGGAGAGGAGTGTCATTTTATCCTCATGTTTGGAGGTGCATATCTTCCAGTATATTGAGGATATGTTATCTACTTCCAGTGTATTGAGGTATGCTGTATATAATTTTCTCCCAGTGTATAGAGATATATTATGGCAGTATTCTCCTAGTGTATCGACGTGTATTATGGCGGTATCCTTCCAGTGTATAGAGGTATGTTATGGCTGTGTTCTCCCAATGTACAGAGGCATATTATGGCTGTATTTTCCCAGTGTATAGAGGTGTATTATGGTGGTATTCTTCCAGTGTACACAGGTATATTTTGGTGGTATTCTCTGTGTATAGAGGTATATTATGGCTGTATTTTCCCAGTGTATAAAGGTGTATTATGGCGGTATTCTCCCAGTGTACAGATGTATATTATGGCGGTATTCTCGCTGTGTATAGAGGTATATTATGGCGGTATTCTTCCAGTGTACAGAGGTATATTATGGTGGTATTCACCCAGTGTATAGAGGTATATTATGCCAGTATTCTTGCAGTGTATGGAGGTATATTATGCCAGTATTATTCCAGTATACAGAGGTATATTATGGCGGTATTCTCCCAGTGTATAGAGGTATATTATGGCAGTATTCTCCCAGTGTATAGAGGTATATTATGGCAGTATTCTCCCAGTGTACAGAGGTATATTATGGCGGTATTCTCCCAGTGTATAGAGGTATATTATGGCAGTATTCTCCCAGTGTATAGAGGTATATTATGGCAGTATTCTCCCAGTGTACAGAGGTATATTATGGCGGTATATGTTTTGAAAGCCCTGACTCCTCTCTTCTCCTGCTGTGCCGCTCTCAGTGTTTGGGTATATATTTAACACCCGCATGTGAGGGCTGGCGAGAGGGCCAGGGGACGGAAAGGAAAACAAACCTGCCCTCTGTCCGAGACCTCTGGAGCTGGGAGGCTATAAATATCCCAATGCTGAGCGCTGGTCCTCCTGCCACCCATGGCATGGGAACTATTCTCCTTCTCTCTCTCTTTCTCTCTCTCTCTCTCTCTCTCTTTTTCTCTCTCTCTCTCTCTCTCAATCTCCCACCTTCCCCCCTCTCTTCCCCCCTCATTCTTTTTGTCAATCTCTCTCTTTCTCTCTCTCTCATTCTGAGCAGATTGCCTCTGCTAGCCCAGTCTGTCTGGGAAGAGGGGGTAGGTTTGGCGGGGGGGGGGGGGGTGTAGGTTGAGAGACGGGGTAGTGGGCTGCTTCTTCCCAATTCCATGGCTTTTTGTTGTACTTCTCAGGCGAGATGCTCCCTCTCGTTGCCACAGGAAACTTTCGGACCACCGAAGTGACTCATCTCTCTTAAGAGAGTACACGCATGCTGCATTCGGTTTGTTTTGCCTGTGAAGATGGTATGTCTTTAAATTGTCAAAATCTTTTCTCTTGATATAGACGCTTTTGTTTTTCTTATCTCCTCAAAAATTGATGAAGACTTTTGAAAGGTTTGTTCCTCACAGCGTCTGCCTCTTTTCGTAAAAATGTGAGCGTAAGACAGGTTCAGCTCACATTTTTCCAGTTTGAGGTAATAGTTTTAAACTGACAGACTAAATATCTTTCCTCAGCTTTGCTCCTTTCCATACAGTAGATAGTCTTATGCTCAGTCTGTCATTTCTATCCTCGCAGAGAAATAGTGGTGAAACAGTCGTGGCATCATCAGGTGTCGGGTAGGGGGTTATTAAGATGGCAGTCCCGAAACCAAGCTATCTAATATTTCAGCTGTGTCCAGCAGCCATTTTGGCTCTCATTGCACTGCGGTAGAGATCACACTCTGTGCTATACGGTAGGAGTGTGGCTTAATGGTTAAGAAACTGATTGTGTACTGAGGAGCAACAGAACGGGTTCAATTCCCAGGTAGGACGGTGGTGTTGCCCCCTTGGGTAAGGTGCTTGCCTTAGCTCAGGAAAATATCCAGCGACACAAATTCCTAAAATCTAAAATGCATGCGGTCTAAATTCATGCCAGCAATCTGTCCTCGCACACGGTCCCTTATGTCAAACAGGGCCTACTAACCTGGTTCAGAAGAGCCGCAGGGTGGGCTGGCTTTCGTTGTTGCTCAGCACCTAATTGATCAATTACGGCTGTGGATTACACAGTTAACTCGTCTGGCCTGGCCTCTTGGGCCTGAGTTCGGTTGCTGATTTTAAAGCGAAGCAGAAATCAACAGACCCTGTGGTTTTCTGTACCCTCTATGTGAGGATATGGTTGTTGATCCATGTGCTGCGTACCACGGGTACTGAATTTAATCGGTGGAGAAACAGTTAATTCTGCCCCCCCCCATCATATTAAGTACCATGCAATGGATCCTGTCAATCACAACACTCCTCTTACCCACTCCCACCATCACCAGCTTTCCCTACTTTTCTCTTCTCCAACTCCTACATCTCTCTCCCACTCTCTTTCCCTCTCTTTCTCTCCCCCACCCACCCTCTCTCGCCCTCTTTCCCACCCACTCTCGCTCCCACCCACTCTCTCTCCCACTCACTCTCTCCCACCCACTCTCTCACTCTCTCCCACCCACTCTCTCACTCCCACTCTCTCTCTCTCTCTCTCTCTCTCTCTCTCTCTCTCTCTCTCTCTCCCACCCACGCATTCTCTCTCCCTCTCCCACTCTCTCCCACTCCCACTCTCTCTCTCTCACTCTCCCACCCTCTCCCACTCTCTTTTCCTTTTCTCTCTCTCTCTCTCTCGCTCTTACAAGGCACACTTGTTATTTTTTTGTACAAGGTCCTGTAATTAAGTTTGACATAAGCGCAAGGATTAAATATGTGGTTTGAGAAGGGGAGAAAGGGGCCCTGTTACACTCAAGGCCAGCTGTAAAATGGAACCAGATTGCTGCACTTGGAGCGGGAGAGTTTGGGAAAGTTGCCTAGACGGAGCTGTGCGTTCAAACAGCCTATCAGAGTATCTGAACTGAGAACAGCTCAGTCTATCGCCTCTCAGAAAGATACCTTCCAAGCCAAGAAACTACTGCACAAAAAAACCAAGAGACTACTGTCCTCCCAAAGCCTAGAGACTACTGTCCCCCCAAAGCCTAGAGACTACTGTCCCCCCAAAGCCAAGAGACTACTGTCCCCCCAAAGCCAAGAGACTACTGTCCCCCCAAAGCCAAGAGACTACTGTCCCCCCAAAGCCAAGAGACTACTGTCCCCCCAAAGCCAAGAGACTACTGTCCCCCCAAAGCCAAGACTACTGTCCCCCCAAAGCCAAGAGACTACTGTCCCCCCAAAGCCAAGAGACTACTGTCCCCCCAAAGCCAAGAGACTACTGTCCCCCCAAAGCCAAGAGACTACTGTCCCCCCAAAGCCAAGAGACTACTGTCCCCCCAAAGCCAAGAGACTACTGTCCCCCCAAAGCCAAGAGACTACTGTCCCCCCAAAGCCAAGAGACTACTGTCCCCCCAAAGCCAAGAGACTACTGTCCCCCCAAAGCCAAGAGACTACTGTCCCCCCAAAGCCAAGAGACTACTGTCCCCCCAAAGCCAAGATACTACTGTCACCCCAAACCCAAGAGACTACTGTCCCCCCAAAGCCAAGAGACTACTGTCCCCCCAAAGCCAAGAGACTACTGTCCCCCCAAAGCTAAGAGACTACTGTCCCCCCAAAGCCAAGAGACTACTGTCCCCCCAAAGCCAAGAGACTACTGTCCCCCCAAAGCCAAGAGACTACTGTCCCCCCAAAGCCAAGAGACTACTGTCCCCCCAAAGCCAAGAGACTACTGTCCCCCCAAAGCCAAGAGACTACTGTCCCCCCAAAGCCAAAAGACTACTGTCCCCCCAAAGCCGAGAGACTACTGTCCCCCCAAAGCCGAGAGACTACTGTCCCCCCAAAGCCGAGAGACTACTGTCCCCCCATAGCCTAGAGACTACTGTCCCCCCAAAGCCTAGAGACTACTGTCCCCCCAAAGCCGAGAGACTACTGTCCCCCCAAAGCCGAGAGACTACTGTCCCCCCAAAGCCGAGAGACTACTGTCCCCCCAAAGCCGAGAGACTACTGTCCCCCCAAAGCCGAGAGACTACTGTCCCCCCAAAGCCGAGAGACTACTGTCCCCCCAAAGCCGAGAGACTACTGTCCCCCCAAAGCCGAGAGACTACTGTCCCCCCAAAGCCGAGAGACTACTGTCCCCCCAAAGCCGAGAGACTACTGTCCCCCCAAAGCCTAGAGACTACTGTCCCCCCAAAGCCTAGAGACTACTGTCCTCCCAAAGCCTAGAGACTACTGTCCCCCCAAAGCCAAGAGACAACTACCCCCCCACTCAGTCATAACCCTATAGCTCCCCAGCCACGAGTAGACTATTCCTAGCCCATTCCCCGTTATCCCATTCCTGTCCAGTCTCTGAAACAGCAGTACACTGCCCATTGTCCTCCTTAAAAAACAAAAACAACTTAATCCTCACACATCGCATGTTACCAAAAATCCCCTGTCAAAAATCCAGTGCTCAGCCTCCTGCCTTCCCAGAAAGCCTTCAGTAACACTTTCATAATACTGCTACTAACCACACACACACACACACACACACACACACACACACACACACACACACACACACACACACACACACACACAAGCCAAGGCTAGGTCTAATGGACCTGGGGAACGACTACAAAAGAAAACCATCAACTAATCAAATTTTATTCCACATAGTGCCCTTAACAACGGCATTGTAGCAGAACACTTTGTGCAACACAACACAAAGATTAGCAGATTGCAGAAAGATAGCCCTGCACACGTCCGATTGCTGACACGGTCACGGTGAGGCGAGGGCGGTGACTCAACGATTCCAGCCAACGGTTGTGTTTTACTGTGGAGAACAAAATGTTTTGATTGGGCAAAATTATTTGAGTCATTGATTGACAGCATTGATGGCCCCACCCACCACTGGTGTCCACAAGGCCTCACTCTCCATTCACTGCTGTTTGTTATGTGGTTTTACTTTTATAAAGACAGCAGCTCTGACCCTTCACACAGACTTCTCTCTGAGACCCTCCTCTGATGAGCTCCAGACATTGCCTCCGTGTGTCCTAATGGCTACTAAGTGTTGAGAGTCTTTTTAAAATAAACAGACCAAATATAGAAATATCAGTTGGACACAGATTGGATATGACTGCTTCTTAGAGGGTTTGTGCTCTATTGAATAAAATTTCCTCTGCTTAAATAACTCTCGTAAAACACTCTGCCATTAATGAGTCTGAATAGACATTTTTCCCGCTCTTCCGCAGCAGAAAAGGATTAGGAATGCGAAGTAAAATGAAATGGTAAGCATTCTATTTTTTGATGAATTATGTTGAGAAAATCCTCGGGCACAAAGTTTTGCCAATGAACAAAGCTCTAGCAAAACAAAACAGCTTTTAAACAACACGACTTATCAGAGGGAAACAGAGCATACGTATATAAGTGTGAAAAAAAACACTGAAGCAGAGCAGATTCATTCCCGGGAAGAAAATAAAAGTGACTTACTCCTTCTCACAATCCACACGGATGATTCTTAAAAAATCAAGCCGTAAGTAGCTTTACACAAATTAGCCGCAGAAAGCATTGTGAACTCGGCTCTTCATTATCGGCGTGTTTATTTAGTGTTTGTGCGGGATGCGGGCTGCCGTTGTTAGGCATTAATAACTGAAATGAATGAGTATTTGCCGTCTCTGAGCGCGAGCGTGATAAATAGACGTGGCAGTGTTGAAGGAGTTAATGAGTGTAAATACGCAGGAGGCCTCCGCCAGCCTTTTTATTGCTCTCGCTGCATTTTTCTTTCCCCCCCCAAAAAAAAAACTTCTCAGCCAAGCTTAAAAAAATAAATAAAAAAAAAGTAACTTTAGTAAGCTAATCTACGGAAGTATTTATGTGAATCTGATTAATTCATCATTGATGATATGGTAATATAATCCGAAATCAAGCCAACTCGACATTTGCTCTGTTAATTACACAGGTCTAATTTCCCAAAACGCTCTCTCTCTCTCTCTCTCTCTCTCTCTCTCTCTCTCTCTCTCTCTTTCTTTCTCTCTTTCTCTCTCTCTCTCTTTCTCTCTCTCTCTCTCTCTCTCTCTCTCTCTCTCCCTCTCCCCCTCTCCCCCTCTCTTTTTCTCTCTCTCCCTTCCTCTCTCTCTATAAGCTGAGGAGTTAATTGAAGTGAGCCCCTGGCTGGTTCAAAAGCCGAAACTCCAAACCAAACATATCCACATGCATACCATGCCTTTGGACCCCCCCACTCCTTCCCATGGACCTAGATGTGGGAGAAAAATACATTGTTTTGTTTTCTTACCTCTCACCCCCTCCCACTCAACCAGCATAAAATGTGTGTGTGGCTCGGGACGTCGAGGAGTGGCGGGCGGGGGGGGGGGGTGCGGGGGGCGCGGTACATGATACTGCATCTTTACGCCTCATGTCTGTCTCTTTTGAAATGGCTGAAATAACAAAATGACACATTTGTGTTTCATTCTGACGTGTGTTTGAGCTGCCGGGTCTGTGAGGCTGTCACCAATTTCCTCCCACTATATATGTATGAATAAAATATATCATATATGTGTGTGCATATGTATGTACACATATATATTTTCTATAGACATATATAATTATTCAATATACATATATTAATATACACACTTGGCTTTTAATGTTGCTGTTTAACATTCGCTCAATGCACTGGAAGCATAAACATCTGGCCACCAGTTGCAGTGCTGTCTGAATGACAGATAACATCTGGAAAGTCTGTAGCTATTACAGGATACAAGATCCCTGCCTCTTCTCTCTGCATCGAACCAACCCCCCTCACCCCCCGTCCCCAGCCCAGCCCAGCTCAGCGCACGCACGCAGTCCCCTTCTCCTCGCTATTGATTTCCCATTAACCCTTTCCCGGCCGGGAATGTCTGAGTCTAGACGAATGTGCACGCCGGCACACGTCTGTTTAATTAAGCGTGTGTCGGTCAGCCGGTGCAGGAAGCTGGGTTCAAGGGTTCACAGCCTGCAGAGCCAATCCTCTCTCCTTCCCTTCTCTCCTCCTCCATGTACTTCTCCTTTTCTTCACCTCCACCGCCTCCTCATGAGCTCCCCTCGCGAGTTTGCACACCTGCAGGGTGTGGTTATCTGTGTTGTGGGAAGGGGGGCGCGTAACGTTCCCTGGCGATAGCGAGGCTAAACCGTTGCGCTGTGCCGCCGCTCAGTGTGGCCAGGCCCGTGAGTGAGCGTGTGAGAAAGGTGCGGATGTGATCGTTGCGTGAGAAAGGTGCGGATGTGATCGTTGCGTAAAGAAGGTACGGATGTGATTGCGGTCGTTGCGTGAAGACTGATGTGATCGCGGATGTGAGGACACTGGAGTGCGTGGGGCGCCGAGGATGTAAATGAGTTCCGTGCAGCTGTGTTAGAAAAGAACCGCTAACTGTCTTGAGCATTCTGTACATAAACTTATTCCCTAACAGGCTTATCAGAGCAGGGAGGGAGAATGCTGTGTGTCTGCGCATTTTGTGTACAGTGGAGAGTCACTAAACGAACAGTTTGAAGCTGAAACGAGTATACGCACGTTTGTATGCGGCGCCTTGTTCTGCTGCGGTTCGATTCCGGCGTAGTTGGGCCTTCTCGTTGAGTTCACCCCCGGCTTTGCGAGATGCTACATCTGTATTAGGCCGCTCCATTGTCAGTGGCGGTGCCCAGAGGAAGTTTCACAGCTGTTTGAAACGCAGCAGAGCAGGAAAGGTCAACGCGGCGACGCGGACCGTTTCGGTACGCCTTATTGTTCCGCTGCGAGATGGTGGCACTGGGCCCTCTCCGCGGCACATTAACATTAGTGTTCTTGCCCGCAGAGTAATTTTTAAAGCATAACCTCGTTGTATTCTTTGATAAACTCGGGGGTGGGAGGGGGTGGTGGGGTGCACAGTTATCAGCCTGGGGAAAAGCACAGTTAAAGGCCACAATTGGCGTGCAAATCTACCATGGCAAAGTTTTATTTATTTATTTATTTTCTTTTTCCCCTCAAAGAGCCTCCCCAGTTTGAGCTGTGGAGCAGGACTGCCTGAATAAGTGAGAGAGAGGAGGAGAGCAAGTGAGAGAATGAGAGATAGAGAGAGAGGGAGCATTGAGGAGTACCCCTGTTATCTCGGGGCGCAGAGGAACCTTTGTTTGCAGGACACAGAAGTAAAGATTTTCTCTCTCTGCTATTGGCTTTATATTCACAGCTTAGCAGAAGGGACAATAGCCAAGTAATCCCTCCTGATTCGAGATTCATATTCAACACCCCCCCCAAAAAAACAAAAACAAATAAAAACAGCAAGAATTCTGAAGTGTTACAAAAAATAATAATATGCTGAAATACAGAAAACAAAACAAAATGCCCCTCCCAAAAAACAACACAAGAGCCCCATATCACATTTACATTTCTACACTGTTGTTTTTTGGAGAGGATGCAGAGAGGCAGTCCGCTGAATCCCAGATGGTTTGTATTCGTCCCCATAGTGATTATTATTATTATTATTATTATTATTATTATTATTATTTTACAGGCAGTTGTTGAAGTGTAGCCCGATGTTTTTTTGTGGCTATTTTGTTGCCTAAGCAGAGGTTTAGGATGTGGATTTGAATATTTATAATGGAATATAACAGTGGCTATGAAAGGACCTGTACAGAAAATACCATCTCTCGCCCATTGTGCCTCATTGGCTTATGTGCTACTTCCTCACTTCAAAGAATCGTCAGGACGTTTGGCACTAATCTGTCTCACAGCAGCCTGTAGCTGCAGGACCTGACCAGCCCCAGAGCTACAGATCCACTGGACCTACAGTGTATCGGGTGGAATCTCACTCTCAGCGGTCTGAAAGAAACTGTATTTCAGACTATCTGTAAGGGCACAAATTATCAGGAGCGCTCAAACTTGTCAGTGTTGCTTGCTGTTCTTTCTTCCCTCTTGTCATTGGTTATAGTCCTACACTGTGATCATTTGGCCAATAAAACGCTATATTTTCAGTGATACATGATACAGTTAGAGGGAGAGCGTTCTATGATTAGTAGTAGGTTGGCGAGTAGTGAGCTTTCTTGCTGCTTATGAGTTGACAACAGGAGTGTTCTCTCACTGGTGATAGGTTGATAGGAAGAGTGTTCTCTCAGCAGTGGTAGGCTGTCAGGGAAAGAGCTTGCTGATTGGTGATAAGTTGACAGTTAAAGTGTTCTATAGTCAGTCATAAGGTGGAGAGGTGAAATCCCGCAACCCCAACGTTCACTGTCCCTCACCCACAGTGCAAGGCCTCTCTTCTTTGAATCCCTCTCTGGCATGGTGTTAATTTTTCTCTCATCTTGAGTGAGAGAGTTGGTGAGATTATTGGCAAGGAGGCATGTCCAGAAATGCCTTTCCCAAGAGAGACACAGCAGGGGCCACCACACCATCGCTGGGCACTGGAACCTCAGTCTGGGGTTAGAACACACAGGCTGAGACTGTGTTATTCAGAGTCTGGGGTTAGAACACACAGGCTGAGACTGTGTTATTCAGAGTCTGGGGTTAAAACACAGGGGGCTGAGACTGTGTTATTCAGAGTCTGGGGTTAATGATGTGAGATCGCAGAGCTGTTAGTTGTTGGTTCACTGCTTTAAAACAGACAGGCTTGCCCACTGCATTACGTCATCCCTGGAGATGTCTGCCAGCTATCGCTCTAACCACTTCATTAGGGTGAACTAGATAACCTCCTGTTAGTGACCAATCAGACCTCTCCTCTTCATACGGAATACGCACACACAGTCACTCACACACAGGCACACACAGTCACTTACGCACAGGCACACACAGTCACTCACACACAGGCACACACAGTCACTCACGCACAGGCACACACAGTCACTCACGCACAGGCACACAGTCACTCACCCACACAGACACAAACGCACACACGCACAAATACACAAACGCACACACGCACAGATACACATACACACACGCACAGACACGCACAGACACAAACGCACACATGCACAGATAGACACCCACACAGACACAAACGCACACATGCACAGATAGACAAGCACACACACCCACATGCACAGACACGCACAAACACACAGTCACTCACCCACACTGACACAAACGCACACGCACACATACACAAACGCGCACACACATACACAAACACACATACAGATACACACACACACCCTCACGTTTGTGCGCACGCACGCACATCTTCACGTGTGCACACACCATAGACTGTATAAAAATAGGCACACAGACACACGCACACACGCTCACACACACATGCGCACACACACACGGTTCCAGGCTGTCACTCTTACCGTTTAATCCTCCAGCAGGGGTCTTGGGGGGGGTCAAATCTCTTTTGTATCTCAGGACTTCTTTGTGCTCTTCATAGGAGAGATGCAGATCCTGAGGCCAATGATCACATCTACTATAATCCTAGAGAATAAACTTAATCTGTATACATAGATCCAAAAATGTTTAGTCTAATCCTCAAATCTCCGCCTCGCAGGCGTGGAGTTTTCTGTTTTATGAACCCATGGACACATAATCGAGCGGCAAATTCTGTATCTTACTGCCTTTATGTTCTATACGCTCCAATTAAGAGCCTTCATTTGGGACGTACTTTGAAAAGGAGGAGAGATAACAATTGCCTCCATCTCCCTCCTAACAGGGCTGATGTCTTCAGACGTGGGACAGGAATGGCAGGGCATTGGACCGAAGTTTATTTAACTGCTTGTGTCCAGCTATGCTAAACTCTGAGCCTTATATTGTCTTTTTTATGAAGTGACTAAACTGATGTCACGTCCCGTTCAGACAGTCTGTAATGATGTCACCATACTTGCATTATATTTAAGCAATATCACACGAGAGGGTTTGCTGTTATACTGTATATCAGCACGGCTTCAAGTGCGATATTACTTTTATACAACAGTTTTATGAGCCTATAAAATATCTATCAAGTAATGATTGAGACAACAGATTATGATTTTGCTCTTTATTTGGCATTATTAAAATGTAGTTGCAGAATTCCATAAAAACATTTTTCTTTTATTTTTATTTTTTTCCCGCAACAACGAATCAATTTGAATGTAAACAAAGCGGAGCGATCCCGGCAGGTGATGCGGTCCGAGTGATATCGGCGCTCATGCGTGCATCTTTCACCAATTATAATGCGCTGTCGGAACTAACTGTTATATATCCGTTTATCCTTCAGTCATTCGTGGAAGCTGTGTCCTGATTGGGCAGAAGTCCTCTCAAGACTGACAGCTCCAGGGGAGCCGTCCTCATGCGTGAAAATGCATTAATAAGCTTTATAGCTATAAAGTGCTCTATTATTTATTAGGACACTTTAATTAGAAATGAGAAACTGCACCATTTGCACTGCAGCTGTAATTGCTTTGCAAAAAGTTTTTTGCAAAATCTATGAATTTGAGTTTAATTGCTTCGTCGTCCGTCTTTGAGCTTTGCTTTTTGTTTTTTTTGCTCGTTCGTTTGTTTTTTTGTGTGCTTGCTAACTGTGTGATTTGTTCTATTACTTGTGAACCAATTAAATATTCAGCTTGTGAATATCAAGCAAAAACAAATGTCCTTGATTTTTAGGAAGACCTAAACAAATTCAGGACACGGCCCACCCACAATGCACCGGCGGAAACCTCAACCACATATTTTGTACAACAGAACGTAGCAACAGGGCTTTTGTTTAAAACCCGAGACCAGTTCATTTGCTCTTTATTAAGTCTTTGTTCCGCCATTCCGTATTAAACTGCGCCAAACGCAGACAGGCATGAAATATTTATTTCTTGACTACGGATGATATTAAAGTGTTTTTGTTTGTTCCGTATCTTCTTCACCCTAATTTGCCATCAGTATCGTTTCTTACCCAGAGTGTAACAAACGCACATCACATCTTGCGATGAACGCCCGCATGCTTTCCCCTTAATTAGAGGGGAAATTGTAAACAAACGCATCCCTTTTCTGTTAGGGATTATTCATACTTTATGACTAAATGTTTGAAGTTACCAGGACTTCTGAATCAGCACTGAGCCTGTCTTCTATAGGACATTGTTTTCTTCAATTATTTCCACTTACACCCTTGACTGTATGAAGTTTGGAAATAATATATTATTTAGAAGTGCAGCTGATTCTGTTTATCTGATATTTTAAAAGCGGGTTACATCTTTTGCATCCATATATTTTTCATTGAAAGGCTAATTAGGGGGACCGATATATGGCTGTTTGCCTCTAAAGCTGTACAACTGTTCCTGCTCTACTGTCACTTAATGCTCGTGCCACTAAATGCCAAGTAAGATCTGACAAATGGCTGCTGCTTCCAGGTGCTGCTTTAGTATTTAGATGTTTTCACATTTTCGCACACACACACATGCATGCACACACATACACACACACGCACACAAACACACACGCACGCACACACACGCACACAAACACACACGCACGCACGCACACACATGCATACACACGTTCACAAACACGCACGCACACACACGCACACACGCACACAAACACACACGCATGCACGCACACACACATGCATGCACACACACACGCACGCACAACGCACACACATGCATGCACACACACACACACACACACACACACACACACACGAGTAAGCAGAATAAATTTCACACAGACACACATTAATAAGTGCACATGCACACACAAATATTTGTACACACACACCATCAGAATGCATGCACGCATACACGCATGCATTCATGGCACAGTCCACAGTCCCTCATGTCAATAGCTGCAGTCCACAGCCAGGAAGCCTGACAGCTATTTGATTCAGCAGACAGATTAACCCTCGGGGACCTAGAGAGTAACTAAAACTGATTTGTAAAAATATTGATCACTGCCATGTCCTCTTTAACTTGACTGACCCAGAGATGGAGGGGGGAGGGGGGAGCGATGAGGACAGATGGTGTTAACATGACAACATTTTTTATTTTGTATTTTTTGGTAAGAGGACCAGGTCGACTCTTGCCCCCTGCGAGGGTCAAGCCTTCTCAGTGTAAGACAGAGATGGACATGAGGTGAACTTCTGGGGACTCACGTCCTGGGGGGGGACCGGGACAGTCAAACATGAGAAACGACCACTGTTGAAATTACAGAATCATGTCTGGACCTAACCATAGGCCAGTGCCTACTGTGGTGGGGAACGCATACCGGCCCTAGCGTTTCTGATGGAGGGAGGGCGTATTTATTCTATTTACTATTTATTTTATTCAAGCCAGTTCTCTGCACTCTCAGATATAAAGTTACAGTGAAGGAACATTTTTCTGCTCTAAGTTACACATTTCACAAATGTACCCCGACGGTACAATAATGTTCTATTTCAGTATTAATAAGTACATTGTCAAGCAAAAAAGGTACAAAAATTAATTATGTATTGCTGGCTAGAGGTACAAGTGTATGCATCTATAGGGCACCTCCCCACCCCTACACTTCTTCTGAGTGTAGATGAGGACCTCTGGTTGCATCTGCACCATCTGTGTATGTTGTGTGCAGTCATCAGGTGTGTTGTGGAGTGAAAAGGGAGTGGTAGCTGCTCGTACACGTTTTGGAAGAATCTGCGTTCTTCTTTGGGCCCCTTCTGAAACGGACGGAGGATATTGCAGCAAATGCTGGGATGGTTCTACGGCTTTGAGTTTTCGAACAGAACAAAAAGTTAAATATAAGGGAAAATATAATTCTTGCGTGTCTTATTTAAAGAGATGAGACGTATGGTGGACCGGCTCATAGTTTCACAGAGGCGTACACACATCCGTACGTTTGTGCAGGTGCTTGGCAAACAAAACAAAAAAAGCCCAAAATCCAAAAAGAACTGTCCGAAAAAGTTCCCAAGGGCCTGGCCAATACCGAGAGGTCAAAACATTGCCGCCAAATAAATGACTTGGAAGCATAGAAGCAGTGCGCTGGTATTCCTTTGGGATTTCACTTTGAATCAGGACCCTTTGTCTGCCTCAGTTACACGTTTCCTCTCGCAGACTGAAAGGTTTATGGTTGAGGATTTTGGGCCCATATTCATAAAGCATCGCAGAGTTGGAGTACTGATCTAGGATTAGGTTTCCCCCTGTCCCGTCCGCATGCTAACCATTATGCGAACCTTTATGCTAACCATTATGCTAACCTTTATACGAAGCATTATGAGCTGCAAGGCAAAACCAACCGAAGACCAGCACTCTACTCTGAAACGCATTTCTGAACGTAGACTCTGGTACTCGGGATGGAAATCTGGTTTCTGACTGAGCACAGCGGACGAAAAACTGTTGATAAACGATGGAAGCCATCTGCATCGAGCACTGGCCTGCCTGCCTGCGTGATGGAGAGGCTTGTCCCTTGTAAAGTCCTATCTGATAAATTCCTGGCGACTGACCTCACGCGACCTTGGGTAGTTGAGGTCAGACTGACCAGAAGAGCTACGAGAAGCTGGAGGTCAAGGTCCAGGCAGCTCGGCAGTCTGATAATGAAGTGGTCAGTATTGCTTTTCTGTCACTCAGTAATTACACTGAAAGATAGGGAGCTCCAGACAGGCGGAGGGGAGGACAAGAAGGCCGTGCCCCTAGAATCTCAATAAACGAGATTTGGGACATGTGAAGTGAGGCGGATGGTAGACCGCGCATATCGGGGACTCGTAATGACTGGGAGGTCAAATAGATTAAGAGGGACTGGGAGGATGCGGGTGAAGCAGGACGCTACCTGCCCCAGGTAAATTAAGCACCTGTCAGATTTGATCCCATCGGAAGCAGAACACAACGAGCACTGTTCTTCTGCTTCTCTGATCGACTGTCCACCACCCGGCGGTGGACCGAGGTTTTGCCGTTACTTTAGCGGGAGCCGAAGTCAGTCGGTCTGAGAATAAACGATAGCGGGAGAGACACAGTCATCTGTCGGGTTACTTTCTCCTGTCAGAGCCAGAACTGAGGAATAGGCGATCGTTATTCAGAAGTACAATCACAGCTGGAGATCTCCTGGTTTATCCATAGAAAGGGGGGGGTGTAGCTTTCAGAGGCTCTGTATTGAGAGTTGAAAGACAGTAAGTCTGAGGGGGGCTTTCCAGTGGCAGGTGGAAGACTTTGTGTCAGACTATTTTTGTCCCAAAGTCCCTGATATCTTTGTGCTAAAGGCAAAAAAAACTAGAATTTCAATCAAAGGAGAAAAAAAAAGAAAGAAAAGTTTGCCGTATGCAAGACACAAAAGAACGCCGGTGTTCGGCTGTTCAGCTGAGGGTACCATAGAGAGGGACTGTGATTGGTGCATCCACTCTCTCTTCCCAGAACCGCCCTGTGCCAAAATCGGACTCGGTCTTAGATGCGGGTCAGAATGCTTTGTGTCTCTTCGGTTTATAAACACTCTTTCTCCCTCTCTCTTCCTGTCTGTATGGGAAGTGATGGGTGCACAATGGCGTTGCTTGACAGGACGTCCAGAGGGCACCTGCTCCTGCTTCCCAAACATGAGCTGGTACCCTGAGGATGGGTCCCTCCTCTGCCCAGGGGGACCCAGAAGGGAGGACGTGAGCAGCGCCACGGCAACGAACACCTTATTTACCCTCGATTAACCCCGCTGTCCGCGGGGCCCATATTCTGCAGGCGGCAGGGGTGACTGCATGCATTCCGCATGCCTGGTTCTGTCCGCCCGGTTTCGCCTTTCTGGTTTTGTTGGCCTGGTTCTTTTTTCCCGGTTCTGTCCGCCTGTTTCTGTCGGGCTGGTTACACCACCGGGTCTCAACCCCCTGACCCAGCAGGTCAGAGGCAGGCAGGGACGCCCGTCTGTACCATCTGAGACCCCCCACCCCCACCCCCACCCTGCATCCCCTTGTCCACTAAGTATTTAGTTGTCAGTGATTTGGTTAAGTGGAATTGACTTTTATCAGCAATCTGCTGTTAGGCCCCCACTGGCGATACATCCCCCCTCTTCTGACCTCCCACCCCCTCCCCTCCATCTGACCCCCCCCAAACCCTCTTGTCACTTCCAGCACATTACTATTGACAGCTGAGCCCCCCTTGATCAATACCGCGGGTCAGCAATGGCCCGCAGCCGTGTGGCTCTGTGGGACGGGGGGCGGGGGGGGGGGGTATCGATCCGCCCCTGCACTCCCACAGGTCGTCCGGCCTGTGGACCTCAGTGTGGAGGCATGGAGAGAGAGGCGCTTCGCCAGGATTTTTGGGAAAGGGATGTAGAGCGGTGTTTACCACCACAGCTCCCCTTATAAAACACACTCACTGCTATACGTCACACGGCCAATTTAATGCCATTCTGCGACTACTTCAGAACACTGATTAGATGGCACACTGCATTTGCATTGTCACATGGACTGCACCGATACTTTTGTCTAGTTTTAGGCCTTTCTTGTAAATATATACAGACGTGTTCAAATGTGTTGGTATCCCTGGTAAAGATGAGTAAAAAGGGTTATAAAAAATTCACTGTTTGGTGAATTGGCTTGATCTCACACTGAAAAAATTCGAAAAATACAACCTTTAATTTGTTTGATACGTCAGACCCTTGATAACTTAGAGCCCTTTAGCCAACCATGTGTTCCATACTGTTCCAGTGCAATTTACAGCTAAATCTAGTCCCACCCCCCAATTCCCATAGAGATCCATTGAAATGCAGGGACATTTAGTATCGCTTGTAAGAGTACCAGAAAATAAGATATCAAGAGTCTTTTGATGTTGTTGGGTCACAGACATCAGGAAGTCATGGCAAGCAAAGGATATGCGACCAAATATTAAAAATGTATACTTTATTCTATATATAAATGCAGGGCTGCCAATAATTGTGGCCAACGTGGTTTTGTTCAAAATAGTTATTTCTTGGAGGGATTTTTTTTTCTCAAAATAAATTTACGTCAATTAATGGATAGATTTGTTCTATTTTTCTCATTTGTTCAGTGTGAGATTAAACTAAATCACCAAATGGTTAATTTTTTATCACCCTTTTTACTCATCTTTACCAGGGATACCAACAAATTTGAGCATGTCTGTATACAGTCAAGCCGGAAAGTCTGAACACCCCTTTCACCTTCTCCACGTTTTATTACATTACAGACATATTCTACAATAGATTGAGTTAATTTTTTGTCTCAAAATTCTACACAAAATAGCCCATAATGACAAAGTGAAAACATGTTTTTAGAAATTTTTTCAAATGTATTAAAAATCGAAAACTGAAATCTTTAATTTACATAAGTATTCATACTCTTTGCTTTAACATATTTTTAAAGTATCATATTTAATATTTGGTCGCATATTTTTTGCATGCTGTTACTTTTTTGCATGCTGTGACCCATCAACATCAAAAGACTCTCGATATCTTATTTCCAGGTACTGTTACAAGCGATACTATAAGCTCTCTGCATTTGAACGGATCTCTATGGGAATTGGGGGGTGAGTCTAGATTCAGCTGTAAATTACACTGGTACAGTATGGAACACATGGCTGGCTAAATGGCTGTAAGTTATCAAGGGTCTGACATATCAAACGAGCCTCAAACCATCACTCTGCTGCCAGATATGCAGTAGATATGGATGGATCACTTTAAGGGTAGTTTCTCCTGACTAGTTTTTCCATAGAGTTCAATAGGAAAATTTGTCCAATTACTTTTGGGGGGGACTATGTATAAAAATGGCTTCAATACAATACACCATTCACCCAATATGGACGTAAAAACCTTCAAGTTAAAGCTGAACGTCTGCACCTTAACCTCATAGTCACTGATCCATTTAAAATGCAATGTGCTGGAGTACAGAGCCAAATCAACAAAAATGGCCCTGACTGTATATGTGAGAGTATTATATATACTGTATATATATATATGCAGGAATTTTAAAATGACTGAAGATGAGTGGCATCTATTTTCACACAGCTCACCAGGGGCCACATGTATTAAACTCTGTATTTATGTATTAAAAGAATGCGTAAAAGAACGCTCAGGGTGAAAGCTGGAAATCTGCTAAAAAAAATAAATAACATTTTTTAAGTTTTTTTTTTTTTTAAACCTCTTACATTCGTACATTTTTCTGCTTTTCGGTCTCGGTGTCGCCATATAACACGGACTCCAAGCATTGCGTACGTATGGTGTCCATCATGTGCAGAGGTACGCAGATTCTCACAGCACGTGTTATATTATACATCTGAATTTCTGCGTGGAAACTCGCTTACGCTGCTTTCTGAGGGCATTTTTCTGCTCAGCACTGTTTATACATGAGGCTCCAGGTGTTGAATGCGCCAGTGTGCGAGCCAGTGCTGTGGAGTTATCATATTGATTATATAAATGGAGATGTATTCATTCAAATGCGCTGTTCAGAACTAGTGGGGTTATTGGCATGTGATGCAAAACCCTGACAAGCACGACATTAAAACAAGTTGATAAGAGATGATCTGTACACTTGTATGAATATCATGTGGATATCTCAAACAGTACCTCCAAAAGCGGTTTTGGGGGTTATCCTTTATTTCACATTTCTTTGAATTTGGGACGCTTGGTCGGAAGGGGTAACATTTCACCCCTCACGTCCGTCTCTAGCTTTTGCCTCGTCTCCTACCTAATTATTCTCTTCATCATTACTGCAAAGCAGTTCCCCACACATCTGCTATCATTTATTTTGTAACTTATATAACCATAACCATTTGGATTAATTTTTTATCCAATAACAAAGTATTAATATTCCCTGCATTTTTGTTTGCAAGAAGAACGCCTTTCCTGGTCTTGGACTAAAAAGTATTTCAGGTCAACAAAATAATTGACCAAAAAATAATGGGAACGCACATTGCAAATCAAAAACAAATCACCAGAGAAATTGCCTTTATGACATTTTGAGAGCTATAAATGTTTTATTGCTGCACACCCATTTTTAGGGAAAATAAACTCGGGCAGCGGTCTATAGAGCAGCCATTTTAGGTCTTCATATAATGCTACTTTGCTGCTGCAAGGTATTGTAGCACAAGGCTCTCGGTCAGGGATGGACATGGCGGGCCATATCTTTCTGCATTTCAGACTAAATTATTTCATTAGCCCAATCACATACATTATCTGCCTGTAGGCATGTATTGTAGCGTTGTATTGTGGTTTATGTGAATGAGTGAATCGGTGTTGCCCACCCCTCCTTTAGGTCATGGATACTCAAATCTGAACCTCAATTCCAAACCCGGCCCCGTTTTCTTTTTTTCCCCCCAGGTAATTAATTGAAGGAGTGCTACTGATTGGCCTGACTGCCTTCACACCTGACTCCCAGGTAAAGGGAGGGTGGAAAGCCAGCAGTTCTCTGCCCTCGAAGAGCGTGACGTTTTGGGAACAGGGACCTTGCATTACCGAATAACTAGACTGTGACAATACATGCGTATCTGCACGGTGAAACTGAGAGAACTGGTCCACACCTTACACTCTTTCTCTTTCCTGCTTACAACTTCCTGTGAGGGACAGCATCAGACGGGGGAAGTCCCGCCCCCTCTATTCTCCTGCATGTTTACGTTGGCCGGGTTGTTTTTGTTGCAGTTTTTTTTGTTTAAGTGCTGCTCCCAGGAGCTGCTCATCAACAAGTTAACGGGAAGCTCTCGGGAACAATTAGGACTCAGCTTTGACTCTTTCCTCAAGCGCTGAGGTGAACATAATCATAAAAATGTTGCCAAATAAAGGGGTCCCTCAGAGACTGCCCAGATATCACAGCCTGTCTCCTGATTGGCCCTGTACATACCCGCTGAAGCCCCCTCGCTTTAGAAACGCATCCCTGCGATTAGCCCGTTCGCGCTGCCTCACACACACACGCACGGTCCGTGTGGAATTCGGATATCTGCCGCACGCTTTGCAGACATTGGCATTTGAATAAAAATGTATTGTCTAAGTGCCTTTGTTGTTATGTATGAGATCCACTGCAGAACACGCAATTACAAGTATTATTACAGGAATAGGCCTTGTTCTGGTTGTGGGGAAATTAGGTTTCTCTGGAAATCAAAGAAAAATTGATTTCAAAAAATCATATGGCAGCACAGGAAGAAATATCAGTCAAAGCAATTCCATTTATTACTTAACGTAATCTTGAAATGACAAGATTCTGTCCCACAGTTGTAATGAAAGTAATAAGAATTTAATTTTATCTCTTGGAAAACATCTTATTTAAGATTTCCAAAGACTTGACTGGAGTCATATTGTTGTTTGTTTGCCCTTCTGAAGGAAACACAGTGTACTGTACGTCTCATGGGGAAAGAAACTGGGGACGGTTCGGATGGGGAAATGTCACACACACCGTGAAGGAGGACTGTAGTGTGTATAGGAGTGTATATTAATGCCTATTCTGTCTGCGTGCGTGCGCATACTGTATATATATATATATATATATATATATATGTGTGTGTGTGTGTCTGCCTGCATGTGTGTATCTGTGGGTACATACTTCTGTGCTTGTGTGTGTGGGTATACACTGTCTGTGTGTTTTTTATGTGTGTGATCACAGCTCTTGTTCTTTTCCCAGGTGGCTCTGCTCTCGGACCCAGGAATGTGTGCTTCCTCTTCACCCTCACAGTGACCGAGTGATCCTCCTCATCCTCACCCTCATCTGGGCCCCTGAGCATCAGACACGCCTGGAACTCTGGGAATACAGCTCGCCCGCATGGCCTTCCGATGGTCGCCAGGGTGCCTGACCCAAAACCACTCCCTTTGATTTTTATTATTTTTGATTAAACAAAGAGCAACATTCGAGCGTTAGCGATAGCCTCCGTTGGTCGACCGCTGCCTCCTCACCGACTCTCCGACTCTCCGGGACCCGGAGGGCATGACCTTTCCCTTCAAAAAGAGCAGTTGAAAAGAAGACTCGGTCAGAGGAGGCCCCAGCACAGCAGCGACTCAAACCAAAAAAAAACCCGTCAGGTAAGACCATGGAGCCCCCGCCCCTACCCCCCCACCCAGGCCTCGGGCCTTTAACCCCCCCACTGTCAGTGTCACCCCACACTGGGATGACCTTCAGTGATCTGCTTCTCTGTTTGTTCTGCTTGGATTACAGAGGTTTGAATATTTGAAAGTTGTTTGGTTGATGCGCTCTCCCGCCTCCCTGTGTGGGTGGGGTGGGGTGTGGTGGGGGCATGGTGTGGGGGGTGTGGGTGGTAGTGGGACTGCATAGGTCTCATATGCTTGGCTGTGCAAGGGGGGAGATCAGTGGGATGGGCTGACTGTGGCCCCTCTATAACACATGCACGCACGCAATCACACACACACACACACACACACACACAAACATATACGTGCACACACACACAGACATCCACACTCGCTCACACGCACACACTCAGTTACAGGCCTGTGTGAATACACTGTGGTGGGGTTCATTGTCTAAGAAATAGTGTGACCCTATGGAGGCAGTTATAGTGCTGCTGTTAGATACACTCTGTTAAAGGTGGAGTGGTCTTTAGGAAGACTGAAATGTCACTGCTGGTCATTAGGGAATCACTGGAGCTGTGTGTGTGTGTGTGTGTTTGTACAGTGTGGATACACTTGTTTGTGATGAAGGGTGGATGCCGGGGGTGTCACTGAACCCGGGGAAATGGGGGGGGGGGGGGCAGTGGCAGTTGGAGCTAAAATCTACCCAGAATCCCTTTTGGATGAAGGGATCTGTTTAAAGAGCTGATGACCTGATTTTATAGTTCAGGGTGTTGGTACGGTGTGACTGATGCATGTATCGTTTTAGGAACAACAGATTTTTTTTGACTGTATCTGTTAATGGGAGTGGGAAAAAAAGCTTGAGTTTCAAGATGCCAGACAAGAACATCACATTGTCAATAAAGCTTATTTTGCCTCTCAAACCTCAAACGTCCAATTAACAGAGAAATCCATAGCTTTAAACTAAAGGTAGAACTTTTTCTTTTTTCTTTCTCCAAAGCATTACAAAGTAGGCCTAATTGTTTCAGTCAGCGGTGATGTCGGTCTTTCAGACGCTTCCCTGGTTTGTGATTCGCTCCTGCTCACCTGGACTGACCCTCTTCTGTAAATGAGTGGAGGACAATATGCATTTTATTTGTATAGCATTGTGTATGGGCACATTACCTCCTTTGGCACTATTATCCTGCGGTTTTATATGGCTGCGTGTGTCGCTTTGAGCGGACGCTTGGAACATGGAGCACAATGGGGTGGACAAACAAGGCATTGGCAAAGGAAGCCAAGAAAATAGATCCGTCCGTCCGTCCCCCCCCTCTCTCTAATACGCTGAGATAAAACACAGAAAGGAGCATGCTGGGTCTTTCGTTTATTGGGAACGAGGTTGTTTTCTATGGCCTGAATAATACCCACTCAAAGTAAATGGTGTTTATAGAATTAGGCAAATGGGGAAACATGGCCGGAACGTTGAGGCAGGATCCAGGAGAACCGGGCAGCCCTG
Organism: Ilyophis sp. 1 JC-2022; assembly: GCA_022702515.1. NCBI lineage: Eukaryota > Metazoa > Chordata > Actinopteri > Anguilliformes > Synaphobranchidae > Ilyophis > Ilyophis sp. 1 JC-2022. The sequence goes on along the minus strand of CM040400.1, from coordinate 50,366,962 downwards.
TGCAGATCTTTGCTGTTCGCGGGGCCTTTGTTTGAGAAGTTCAAAGTAATTTTTGCGGAAATTTAGGTCACTGGAAATTATAAGTACGCAGCGGGGAGCCGTCTTTAGCCAGAGAAAAATAAAGAGAGAAAGAGGAGGGGAAAAAACAGACCTTTTTCTAATAAGCGTGTTTGTGCATGTGTTTGTTTGTTCTTGTTTGTTCTTGTTTGTTCTTGTGTGTTCTTGTGTGTGCTTGTGTGTGCTTGTGCGTGTGTGCGTGCGGGGCGGGGGGTCGTGGGGGGGGGGAGGGGGGGAGGGGGGTGGGGGTGCGGGGGGGGGGGGGGGGTGGGTCGGGGGGGGGGGGGGGGGGGTGGGGGGTGGGGGGGGGGTTGGGGGGGGGGGGGGGGGTTGGGGGGGGGGTGGGGGGGGGGGGGGTGGGGTGAGGAGATGAGTGGGGAGTGGGGGGGGGGGGGGGAAGGGGGGGTGGAGGGGGTGCGGGGGGGGGGGTCGTTGGGCGGGAGTGGGGGGGTGGGGGGGGCGAGGGGGGTGGGTGGGGGGGGGTGGGGGGGGGGGTGAGGGGGGGGGGGTGGGGAGGGGTTGCCCCCCCCTATTTATATATTGGGGGGGGGTGAGGGGGGGGTGGGCGGGGGGGGTGGGGGGGGGGGTCGTTGTTGGGTGGTGGGGGTGGTGGTGTGGGGGGGGTGTGGGGGGGGGGGGGGGGGTGGGGGTGAGGGAGGTGAGTGGTTGTTGGTGGGTGTTGGGGGGGGTGTGGGGGGTCGGGGTGGGGTGGGGGGGGGGGGGGGGGGGGGGGGGGGGGGGGGGGGGGGGGGGGGGGGGGGGGGGGGGGGGGGGGGGGGCGCGGGGGGGGGGGGGGGGGGGGGGGGGGGGGGGGGGGGGGGGGGGGGGGGGGGGGGGGGGGGGGGGGGGGGGGGGGGGGGGGGGGGGGGGGGGGGGGGGGGGGGGGGGGGGGGGGGGGGGGGGGGGGGGGGGGGGGGGGGGGGGGGGGGGGGGGGGGGGGGGGGGGGGGGGGGGGGGGGGGGGGGGGGGGGGGGGGGGGGGGGGGGGGGGGGGGGGGGGGGGGGGGGGGGGGGGGGGGGGGGGGGGGGGGGGGGGGGGGGGGGGGGGGGGGGGGGGGGGGGGGGGGGGGGGGGGGGGGGGGGGGGGGGGGGGGGGGGGGGGGGGGGGGGGGGGGGGGGGGGGGGGGGGGGGGGGGGGGGGGGGGGGGGGGGGGGGGGGGGGGGGGGGGGGGGGGGGGGGGGGGGGGGGGGGGGGGGGGGGGGGGGGGGGGGGGGGGGGGGGGGGGGGGGGGGGGGGGGGGGGGGGGGGGGGGGGGGGGGGGGGGGGGGGGGGGGGGGGGGGGGGGGGGGGGGGGGGGGGGGGGGGGGGGGGGGGGGGGGGGGGGGGGGGGGGGGGGGGGGGGGGGGGGGGGGGGGGGGGGGGGGGGGGGGGGGGGGGGGGGGGGGGGGGGGGGGGGGGGGGGGGGGGGGGGGGGGGGGGGGGGGGGGGGGGGGGGGGGGGGGGGGGGGGGGGGGGGGGGGGGGGGGGGGGGGGGGGGGGGGGGGGGGGGGGGGGGGGGGGGGGGGGGGGGGGGGGGGGGGGGGGGGGGGGGGGGGGGGGGGGGGGGGGGGGGGGGGGGGGGGGGGGGGGGGGGGGGGGGGGGGGGGGGGGGGGGGGGGGGGGGGGGGGGGGGGGGGGGGGGGGGGGGGGGGGGGGGGGGGGGGGGGGGGGGGGGGGGGGGGGGGGGGGGGGGGGGGGGGGGGGGGGGGGGGGGGGGGGGGGGGGGGGGGGGGGGGGGGGGGGGGGGGGGGGGGGGGGGGGGGGGGGGGGGGGGGGGGGGGGGGGGGGGGGGGGGGGGGGGGGGGGGGGGGGGGGGGGGGGGGGGGCCGGGGGGGGGGGGGGGGGGGGGGGGGGGGGGGGGGGGGGGGGGGGGGGGGGGGGGGGGGGGGGGGGGGGGGGGGGGGGGGGGGGGGGGGGGGGGGGGGGGGGGGGGGGGGGGGGGGGGGGGGGGGGGGGGGGCGGGGGGGGGGGGGGGGGGGGGGGGGGGGGGGGGGGGGGGGGGGGGGGGGGGGGGGGGGGGGGGGGGGGGGGGGGGGGGGGGGGGGTGGGGGGGGGGGGGGGGGGGGGGGGGGGGGGGGGGGGGGGGGGGGGGGGGGGGGGGGGGGGGTGGGGGGGGGGGGGGGGGGGGGGGGGGGGGGGGGGGGGGGGGGGGGGGGGGGGGGGGGGGGGGGGGGGGGGGGGGGGGGGGGGGGGGGGGGGGGGGGGGGGGGGGGGGGGGGGGGGGGGGGGGGGGGGGGGGGGGGGGGGGGGGTGGGGGGGGGGGGGGGGGGGGGGGGGGGGGGGGGGGGGGGGGGTGGGGGGGGGGGGGGGGGGGGGGGGGGGGGGGGGGGGGGGGGGGGGGGGGGGGGGGGGGGGGTGGGGGGGGGGGGGGGGGGGGGGGGGGGGGGGGGGGGGGGTGGGGGGTGTGGGGGGGGGGGGGTGATATCTCATTCAACTGATGCCGACTGTATGTGTGCTGGACTGAGCCTCACGATGCACCACGTGCACCCTAACAGTCGGCATCGAAGGGCAGTCTCAGTAACTTAACTGCCAACGGCCGTTCTCATTACATAAACAAATTAAGCTCTTTATTCAAAAGACGGCATTGCTCCCAGGAGTTTTGTGTAAATATTTGTCTTCGGTGTTTTAAAATATGCAAATTTGCATTAAAAAAAAAAAAGTCAAAGATCAAAATGGAGTGAGATTATGATTTAGAATAACGATTTTAAGTAACAACAGGGGACGCAATGAGGAAAAAATAATACAGCAATTTTAAAAGAAAGAATGGAAATCAGTTGCAACGTATCTACAACAAGCTTTAATTCTGTCCAGAGTACATAGCTCAGTGCATTGAGAACAATCCTATGGGAAGACAGGATAGCTGTAGCAGTATGGCTGACTTACTTGTGGGATGCTTATGGGCTTACTTTAGCCAATTGTCCAATGATCTGGTCAATGCTGGAACAAGTGATTAACTAATTTTTAAACCCTATTATTATCATTATCGGTATAATTACTATTATAATTATTAACATTGTTATTTTTGCTGAAACATTTTAATAACACTGACGGCAAATATATCATAATCACATGCAATATTGTCACGGTCATTATCGTCGTCATAAAATGATGGCCTGACCGTATGTTCACCCGCGCGCCTCCTATTCCGTGTATTTAGAAGACGAGCTTTATTGCAATGTATGTACCTGCTTCACTGATACAGGACACAGCATACGCACATAAACAAAGCGTCTTTATTGTCAGTATGGTCGACATCATGCGTGTGTATTGTGCCTGCGTGCGCGTGTGTGTTGAATTTACAAAATACATCGAGGTGATACAAAATACGTCGACGATGCAATTTGGTTATGCGTGGGTGGTTTGAGTGAGATCTTTCCCATGAAGTGAAAGTGATCTGTCTTCTGTAGATAGGTAGCCTACGGTACGCTCGCTTTTTCGTTTGTGTTCCGTTTGTTTGCGGTTGTAAGAATGATGGAAGGTGTGTTAAGAAGCATATGTTTGGTATAAGTATTTTAAGAGGCCGGCAAACACCTTCATTGTAATTTTATTCCTGTTTTATATAGATAAATTTACATAAACACACGTAATCGCAATATGTCAATTTAAACATCTACAACTTTTCCACATCATATCGTTAAAAAAAATTTTTCATCGTTTGTATGGCTGTGCAGAGATTATAAATGATGTTTGTCAAAGATGTCATTGTAAATTTCCATTAACTGATTAAGAGATGCAGTTTAATGAAACGAGTAAATTGCAAAATGTTCACCTTTAGTGAATGTGTTATTTAAAAAAAAATTAACTATTGTTCCCCTCACTGCGCCCCTGTTTGTTTTATGACTAATTGAAAGAAAATAAGATAATCAAAAGGCAATGTATTGTGTGTGTGTGTGTGTGTGTGTGTGTGTGTGTGTGTGTGTGTTTGTTGTGTTTTTTTTATTTATTGCAAAAACAGTCAATTCACAACCAAAAGTAGACACATTCTAGACGTAAATGACAGCAAATAGAATGCCGCGTAAAGGCGTAGCTGGCGGGACTCTAGGTTGACCCTTGGCTGCAGTCCTAGATCTTCTCCGCCTCGGTTGCTTCCACGCGCCAGTTTCCATCGCCGTACGATGAAGAGGGCTTTCCTGCACAGCATCGAACATAAATTGCTTTCTTTTCACAAGATCTGCGGGTTAGACAGTGGTCTATGTGCAGAGCGACATCGGTTCCTTGCCCCTGCCCGCGATTTTGTACTACATGGCTGTGAAGAAATTGAATGTGGATATCTATATATGTTTTTGATTACAGCAATATTTTTGCTTAATGGTGTGTCCAATAGACAAGGGTTTCTCTTGATCACACAATAATAACATAATGACAAAAAATCCCCCTCGAGCAGGTTATACTGGTTAGTGTGGACCTTGTCTTAGCATGTGGTTTTGATTTGTGTCAGTCAGTTTGGGCCGCTAACCGGCAGGTTTCCGTTTCAGACCTCGCCACAAAGTGTCACTGGGGTCTGTTTGACAGGAAGCCCACGGAGAGAGCCACACTGTCTGACTCTACGCCATTCCTTATATGCCTTTATGCCTTCATAAAAATGTGAGGTCTTCACCACAGTGTATTTTCACCGGAACTAGTAATCTGTTCAAATAATTTATAATATGACCAGCCTCCGGACTATCATGATTTTTTGTTGTTGTTGTTGTTGTGTTACTTAATTCAGGGGTAGTCTACTGACGATTATTTTATTTTTAAATTGCTTGGGAAATGTATTGTCTACTTCGTGCCATCGTATACAAAAAAGTTTTAATTAATGTGGGGAAAAGCAATTTTGGTTCATAAACTTATGCGTATAGCTATGTGTCCCGAAATGTATTTTACAAGGGCTTCATTATGACGACAACATTTTACGCAATTTTTACGTATTGTTTTTTGAAAATAGAAGTTATGATTAGAAATGGGCTATTCGTTTATTTATTATTTAATTCATTTGTACTTTTCAGTCATTCCTTCCATGTTCGTGGCGCAAGTAGGCTACGTTTTTGCTTAAATGAGATGGACAGGCGGAAAGCCACATAGGCAAGCGCGCGCTCCTCGCAAGAGGTATATGGTTGTTTTGTTTTTACACAGGCAAGGATATTTTAACGGAGATATCTGATTGTATTGCACATAAACCACAATGTCGTAATAAGGGCACGGCGTGATGTTTCAACCCTTACCTTGTGTTTATAAATATTTTGAAGTATTTACATTAATGGAAAACAGCAGAAAAAACCCTTAGTTATATACCGGCTTTGTCAAATTAATAAATAGGCGACAAACAAACAAAACAATGATTTATTAAATATTCGTACAATACGTTGATCTCATATTCTATTTTCATTCGTGCTGCTAATCACAGCGATAGCCTAAGCCAATTAATTAGTTAAAATATTAATCTATATATGAAATGCAGAATGAAGTAATGATGATTTTTTGTTTATTTAACATTACCTAAAGTAGGCTGCTTACTTTGTAGAATTCTACTTCAGATCGTTCAGATAAAAGCCAAACGTGAACGGTTTGATATTGAATGTTGCATGGATTACTTATTCAAAAACAAAATTACTCAGACCTTTGTTGTGGATTGTATAATAAACTCCAGAAATATATTTTACATTCTAGGGGAAGTATTACAAAAAGAAGTAATCAAATTAAGCAACAAGCCAACATGGTTTTATTTTATTTCAAATTCAAAAATGCCGGCTGATCAACTTTAAACGAATGAGAAATGTTTTGTTTTTTTCCTGTTCAGGCTGGAAGTAACGTGTAGCCTAATGCAGATTATCTCTTTGGCACATATTATGCCCGCTAATGGGGAATGTTCTCATTGTAGGACGCGAGAAAAGGCTACATTAGCTTAACACATTGACCACATAAATGGCTAATTACACTCGGACGTCTTTACAACTTTTAAAAGTGAATGGCTTCAAACTATATTGTACATGTCTTGTTTTTTCCCCAGGAAAACTCCACGTGACTTATGAGTTGCACAGATCATATACCCATTCGATTAACATTATTTTCATGTAAATGTTTTGGGACTTTGATTGGAAAGACAAAACTGTTTCAAAGATGGATTTTGTGATTTTATGGCAAAGTTCAGCCAAAATCTATAACTGCCTATACAAAATCAGCGATTCAGAACCAATTTATGATGCAAAAAATGACCAGTTAATTGTGTAAATGTCCTTGATCAGTAAAAAAATTGTTGGGAGTTATGTAACGATAAGCAGTTGTGATAAGACTTAGAATATCAGATGTACTCATCAGAATGTCTGTCTGCCATCATGTTCTTATGTCAGTCAAAACTCACATCTGGATATGCTGGTTTTAATTATGGTATTGTATGGTATGGTAGGAGCGCAATCTTTCGTGAAACACTAAAAACAGCACATTTAGACCAAATTACAAACTGGACACTAATTTTATGTTCAAAATTTTCTTAAGCATTCAAACCAAAATCCTGAAACGACATTGATACGTGAATTGTGTCCATAACGCATCCATTGGCGTGAATGGACCTTGGATGGAAACATAATTATAAAAATAAATAATATTGCGAGGATAACTTGTATGACACAGAACTGACACCAATGCAAACGTAAGCTTACGTTTCGGTCTACTAAAACTTCAGAACGTGAAGAATGATAATATGCAATTCGTTACAATGGGTATATACTTATTGTATAAATATCACATTTTAATTCATTTGGGAAATAAAACCCAAAATGTAGCCCACCGAAAATAGATTTAATCCTGATAAATTATCTTATTGCAAAGTGATTTTGATATGTCCTTATTTTTTCACTGGAACAATTGAGACTGTTTTGACAGAAATTGCGAAGCACGTGCCATATATCAGATGTTAACTGGCGCTCGAGGTATTACAACATCAATTTATATTAATTTCAATGTTATTGAAAAACTATATGTCTCACGAAAGAAAGGCGCACAGACTGAAACACTTCAGAGGATGATCATATTAAATATGTATAATGTTCCTCAGTTTAGCAAACATGGAGAAACAGCAGATCCCGTTGCTTTGGGGTTAAAAGAGAAAGATCCTCCTTTGCGGAAATATTCTCCCGTCCAAATTATTAAAACGAGGAAAAAGATTTGAACACAACGTGTCTTAAAAAAAGGCAGGAAAAAAAACCGCATAGAATATATGTCAAATATTATATTGGGTATTATATATATCTAAAATCAATAAGACAATAAATCCTGTCTGAGAAATCAAACAAAAATATACCTTCAAAAACCAAAAACGTGAGTATTATAATACATAAACACGTTTAATAACAAAATAGGTGAATCAAAATCAAGTCCAAACTTACGTTATGGAGGAAAATAACCCATTAACAATCGATATACTGTGTATGCGCGCGCGTCTGTGTGTGTGTGTGTGTGTTACATATCTTGTTTTCTTTCAATTTTATTTTCTGTGCAAAGTGTCTTTGTCTGTCTTTATGCAATGTAGTCTATACGTTTTCGATATTTGACGGCATTCTGTCAAGGAATAACATCGGAGGGCTCTATGTTTTGCAGAATATATCAGAGGACACCATTCCAGGCATTCAATTTCATAAATTTTTTTTCTTCAAGTTGCATCATACGTTTTAATCCACTGTCACACAATGCATGAATTCGTCCTGACTCTTTCTTGGTTTCTGCATTGCATTCTGCAGCCATCTGCGATAGTGTATGCACATATGTAAATATAATCAGCCAATATTATTACGGCACATTGTCACTTAGCCATAAATAGTTTAATTAATTCGAAATAATTATGTATTTGTATGAGTGTATGCATGACTGAAAGTATGTTCTTGAACAATGTCCGATTTTTACTTGTTCCAGGACGTCAGAATGTGCCCCCTTCATTTGCATATGTTAATAGCGCGTGGAAGCTTTCGTGTAGTCGGCTTGAGGAGGCGCGGTGGCGCACAGGTTGGCGCACGAGGTGGCATCTTCTTAAAGGTTGGAAGGGCGCGTGGTTAGCGAGGCAGGTTGACGTGCTTGTTGATCCCCGTGGTCGGAATGAACATAAGAGGGCGCTGCCATTGCACCTGGCAACATGGGAGAAAAACTGTTCTGCCCCATCCAAAGCCGTCCTCAAGGCTGGACAAAAGTCTTCCTATGACCAAGGACTCATAGGTTTTATTTTATTTTTTTAAATGGTTGACATCTATTCCCTTCACACTCTTAGTGTCATGTGTCGTTTGTGCGTGCGTGCGTGCCCCCCCCCCCCCCAAGTGTGAATTGATTATTGTTAAATTATTTTTTTATTTATTTTTGAAAGTCGCCCAGATAAGTGAAGATATAAACTTAACATATAATTTGTTTTCCCAAGCCAAAGTTATTTCACTATTTAAACTTAATGCGCATATTCCACTGCCATGTATTGTATTATCTTGTTCCTTCAAAGACTTACGTGCCTCTTATATTAATAAAACTCCGCAAAACCCTTAAATCCCCCAGAACTAAAATAATATTTGTCCGTTTGTAAAGTTGCGGGACAATAGCAGACTGCCGCTTTTATCTCTAAATTCTTTCACCCCTCTCATTTCCTCACTTGTTCACCCTTGTGTTTTATTATTCTGGGATGGCACGCGCAGCGCACGGGGTAAAGATAAACACGTATGCACGCACGCACCCAGCCACACGCGCACGCGGGACAGTTGTTTGTATGTTTGGCGATTCTCTGATAATACAACACAAATCGGTGTCTAAATCCATCTTTTTTTTTTTCTCCAAGCAGTTATTGAAATAGATTTTTTTCCAGCAGCCAAATAAACGCGAATATGCCTTTCCACACACAAAAAAGAGTTACAAAAAGGAAAGTTAAGAAAATAATGGTCAAAACGATTTCCAAATGGCATATTTCACTGTAGATTAAGGTTGCATGCGTTTCTTTCTTTGTTTTAAAATTGGTATAGTTCTCGATTCTGCATGACTTTCTAATGACAAAGGTTTCATACATCCGAAATTCTCCAATTTGTTTTGTAAGCTCGGTGTGCTTTTCAATGCCGCACAACAACCATATGCCCTCCTGCATGAATATGCCCTGTATGCATTTCCACCAAACAGAGGAAGGCAGGTAGAATGAGTTTGAGACTGGTCATACATTTCTAATTTATTCAAGAGTGCAACATGAACATACAATGGAGCATTCAGTTTCCCCTGAACTGATTCCAGTCAGTGGGCCCTTTTTCAATACATCTCTGGTCTACACACTGTCGTACATTGTTTTGAGAAGGCATAGAATGTGGTGGTTATTAATAAACGATGTGCATGTCACGTCCGTGGTCAATGCATATAGGTACCTGGTGAACAAAACTCCAGTAGCATTCTCTCTCTCTCTCTCTCTCTCTCTCTCTCTCTCTCTCTCTCTCTCTCTCTCTCTCTCTCTCTCTCTCTCTCTCTCTCTCTCTCTCTCTCTCTCTCTCTCTCTCTCACACGTCCCAATCGCACCGGGCTCTTTATTTTCTCACTGTCCCTCTAACTCCACTTGCACTCTATTTTCTACCCATTCATTTTTACAATCTCCCCTTCCCAGGGGAGCAGACTCATCGCAAATCCTGGCGACCCTCCCTGTCTGCTTTTCAAAGAACGAAATACAAGCGACGCTTTGACTCAAAGGGTGTATAGGATGTACATACTTTTGCATACGTAACGTGAATTTACAGCAGGTAAACTCGTGTATTAAGATGCCACATGCAAGCGTTGGTCACTGTATAGTCCGTTTATTTTGTTAAATAATCGACCTCGTATTTTTTTTTTTTTTTAAATGCATCTATGCAAATATTGGAATTGGAACTGTACCATTGAAATATTGAAATACAGCCTACACCAAACACAAGCGCGCGCACGCACGCGGACACACACACACACACACACACACACACACTGCGTTTGTACTGGGGAACTCTGCTCACAGCGTTGTTATTGTTCAGAGCATTGTATCTCTTTCATTTTTCTAACCGCTGATAGTTAAGCAGGTGCTTTGTTGAGTAGTCTATGTTCAGGACTGTGGTATATTTTTCATATGTAAATGCATTTCTATGAGATCTGAAGTATCCAAGAGAGCGTCAAATTTCCAGACAAGGCCGTCACTATTGCCAATGCCATTGCCAGTCTCCACAGTACACGTGAAGATTTTCAACGTCAAGACGGCGTGATTAACCTGTTTATAAAATAGACATTTTATAAAATTGATCAATTAGTAGCCTACAATATAATCTGTACAAAAATGTAACACATTTCTGTTCAATGTTAAAAAGTTAGACAAAATATATTTTCTGCTGAAATAAATACCCAAACAATATCTTAACGTCAAATGCGCAAAAATAAGTTGTGCACACTTAAATCATGTTTAATTTGGTTAAGGCCTATTTACACTGGAACAGTATAGTTCTGTCAAATTAGATTTTCAAGGTGCCGTAATTTTTGAGGAAAGCGACAGAAAATATATTGAATTAGCCTATTCCTGATAGGTTAGTATTGGCTGAATAATATTATTTCAGGAAATGGTTTTCTTTTGTTCATTCCCCGTCTTTGAAGGTGCAATGTGTGTTTACGCATCATCTTTATTTTCATCAAAAAACACTGAAAAAAACACCGACCTCGCCTCTGGACCTATACTACTCGAATAAACATGTTCTGTAATTAATGAAAGTAAGCGGGATTAGGACCCCTCTAAACTACGACCAGGGAAAGTGTGCATACAAAGCGCGAGGGATTGACCATTTCTTTACAGGGAACCAACAATAGAATTATCATGACAAAGGGACGCAAGGGTCGTCACAAAGATTGAATTCTGGAATACAATCTTACCATTTTGGACCGAGGGGGACCCCGCTTTCTAAACGACCGTTTAAAATAAGGGGAATGCTAGGGGAAAGGGGGAACGACTGCAGAGAACCTCGCCGATCTATACTACAGTTGTTACTATTGATCAAATGTCACCTCTTTGAACGCAGGCGCTGGAAAGTTACTCCATTTATCAAAAATAGAATAAAATAAAACAACAGCCGGGTATCGCGTCTAATTTTTGCTTATTAGTGGTTGTTCATCTTACAATCAACACACACACAAAAAATCCCCATTTGCATTCCATTGCAGAGTGACAATTATTTATACGAATGTAATATAGTAATACTATATTGTGAGGGAAAATACACATCTCATAATTTCATAATATATTTCGTATTTGATTGTAAATATTATAGGAGAGCGATTGTATTATTCAAAAGAGAAGTCAGTGGAATGCAGGTTGAAATGTATTGCATAATATCACATAGTCAAAGGAATTAAGATATTTTTGTATTTAAAGGGTCGGGAAGTTTGTTGTGTTCAGTGGATAGAATTTTTGTTTTATATTCTCAGAAGGATATACTCATATATTGCTTTTGGTATAGCCTATAACATGTAAATCGTAAGCGTCCTATGCACTTTATGAAAATGCCCACATTTCCAAGATGGAATGAATTGTCGTTTTCATGAGCCAGAATTTTCTGTCTATAAACCTTAAATGCTTATATAATAATAACAAATATAAGCAGATTTCAGGTGCTGTGTCAATTCCTGGTATAACGGTCCAGCGTCTGCGCAAAAGTAGCGAATTGTTCTTTATATAAAATCCACACCAGGAAGTTTTTTTAGGCGGTGGGGGGAGGGGGGTATGCTTTAGTCAATAACCACAGCTCAGATTGCGATATTTTTAAAAAAATAAAAAAAGAAGTATATTCTTATTTGCGCGAGAACAGAAACGTGGCACTTCAAATGTATTCCATTTTGTATTAAAATGGTGTATCAAATATCTAATTCACTGTTTGTCCCTTTGCAGCATATCGTATAGTCGTAGTATCTCGAATTCCCCAAGGTCTCCCTGCTCCCTACCATAGCGTCACAACTGGGACCCACTGTAGGTATTACGTCCTGCCGAAACTTAGTGGACTGTTGGGGGCTTTAAGTTTCCCGGCTGTAGCTACGTTCCCTGTGTTCTCGCGTGTAACTATTTGACACGTTTGTATTTTTAATTTAATTTAAAGTGCAAAAAACATAGGCTAGGCGAAGCGAAGCCTACGTGCACCGTTTCAGAAATTACTGAGCTACACACACTTCTGATGCTTTCATGGTCACCAATGTTTGCAAACGTGTTTATTATGAACTGAGTGTCCGCAAGTTTTATACGTATGGCAAACTTTTGACAAAAATCATACTACACTTAAAACGTATTTTATATAGCCTAGAAATACTGTCAGTTTATTGAACCAGGAAGGTAAAGCGAATAAGCTTTTCGACTTGGGAGCTCAAAACATAAATAGTTTAATTTGTCGCATTTAAGTGATCATATAGCCTAGATTATTAGCCTATACAGTTCGGAAACACAATCCATTTAAATATAATACATTGTCAATAAAAGCGAGTTTATTTGAAACGTCAGGAAAGTAGCCTATTGTAGATGCACGTTAATGTTATGCTATCTGAAGCGAAGTGTGCACTGAGCGTGTCATAATGCACTGCCTGTTCACCACTCAAAGATGTATAAATAAAGCCTATTTAGATTTAATACTCCACGATATTATAAAAAGTTCTAGGCTACTTGTTTCTTATTTTCTCCGTCCCAAAAAGAGTCGTGGACTGTATTGCAAGTGCCTGGACAAACTCTAGCAAGCCGCGCGTAGCACTTCCTGGAGAATAACAAGCAAAGTTCCTTTTAAACATAAAATACTACTTCAAATACGCATAGTTCTACTATATACACAGATAAACATACCCATAAACACATGTATTTGCATGCAAGTGTGATATAATAACGAAGAAAACGCAAATAAAACTGCTACGCCTTCCCTGGCAGCTATATTCCATGCGTCTTTAACTTTCGCTGTTTCCCTTCTGATCAAACTCTTCGTATTTTACTTTCTGCTGTCCTTAATTCCCCATTTTCAATCCCTGATCATCACTTTCCTCTTTTTCTCCCTCTATCTATCCATCCATCCCTCCCTCCCTCCTTCTCTTTCTCCCTCCCTCCCTCTCTCTCTCTCCCTCGCTCTCTCCTTTGCTGAATCTTATTGATCCAGAAGGTGGCTAATTAGCCCTTCCCGTCGTGCCTGTGTAATGAAGCACATGCGCACTGAATTAATCACAGCCATTTTTTGCAGGAAACTAATTAGCAGGAATAAAGATCCAAAGAGTTTTTTTCTTTTCAATCATCAGATCTCACTTTCACCTCTTCCTCTCTCCCTCTAACACAAGACACATCGCCTGCTTTGCATCCAAATTATTTTTATATAGCCTTTACAACTAAAACTTCGGTTTTTTTTACACTCCGCAACAACAATGATCTTTCTTTTACCATCCTAAATGCAAACTGACCAAAAGGGACTGCCTTGATGGGATCTTTAGCCAAACCGTCTCTGTACTGGATTAAAAAGCGAGGATCACAAAGCGGCTGCAAAAAAATTGTAAGTTTCAACTTTGGGTTTCTCTGTGTCTCTTTCTCCGATTCGTTCTTTTTGTCAGTTTTAATGCTCGTGAAAGGTTTTTTCTTTGTATTTTTGCTATTCATTTCGAGGGTTGGTTATTCCCTCCTTTGGTGAAATAACAGGCGATCGCGGTTATTTTCCATATATATTGTTTTATTTATTCCCTATTCTGTTCGTTTCGTTACCTGTGTTTACATCTGGGTTCGTCCTCGCTCCCCTCGCGACTGGAAGAAAAGGACCGAAGCAACGACAGCGATTCCTTCCGAAGGCAGCAGGCACCAAATCGTGGATTTTAGAACACATTCGTGCATTTTGATGGAACCAGAAAAGGCGAAAGGTTAACAATGTAAATATAACGTTTTATGGTCGCTACCGGGAAAGGTTGCGTTGAGCAGTCGGAGGAAGGTAGCGGGAGCTACACACGAGCGTAGCCATGGAAGGAGCACGATAGTCCAGCTTGGGGGTCCGTCTGCGACCGGCGAAAGGGAAACACCGTCTATTTTCCCCATTCTTTCATAAACATGCCGCTTCGTCCTCGTCTTCGATTCTTCTGTTTTTGACTGTATCCTCGTTTGTACGATCCTCGGTGTTCTTTCACATTTTCACTTTTCGAGTCCCTTTCGTGATTTCTGTCCGCCCTGTTTTGTTTCAATCAGTTCACCTACTTTTTCTTTCTCCACTTTGACCATCTTTTCAGGTCATTTCTTTATTCCTGTTGGATATTGTGAAACGTTGTTAAAGTCGATTCTTGCTGATTCCCTGACAGAGTCACATGTAAATCGATCGGCGTGTGTGTGTGTGTGTTTCGTGAGTGTGTGGGGTTTAAAAACGGAGCCCCGGGTCTCAGTCGTGATAAGAACGGTTCAGCACGACTTCGGATACGGGAAAGCGGAAAGCCGAGAGCCGATGGAGTTTGTGCTTCGGGTCGGGAAGAAAAGAATAATAATAAAGTGTGAGGAAGAGTTGCGGAGACAGCTACAGAACAGCAACCGTTCTAATTTTCACGAACAAGTTAAGGAATTTTTTGCGAGAAAAGAACACTAAAATAACAAAATAGGCTAAACAACGCAACAATCCTTCTACGATTTTCAGCGGCTTTACCATAATTAGTGATAACTGTCGGCTATAATTCTCATGACACCAATGCGATAGGCTACTTTAGCGCAAATAAAACAGGATAGTTAAATCAAACATTGCTTATTTTGCATGATTTTTTTAAATTTAGCTTGCTAGCGAGGTATTTTATTTGCTTAACTGATAGGCTAGTTGGCGAATCAAGTTACATCGTGACTAGCTACCAAAATTAAGAAAAAAATCCGTTTTATGAGCAATCAAATATGAAATATGAACGAAAAGCATAGGACAAAAAGTGAAGTGAGCTTCGGAAAGGCTGTAGTCGGATAGATGGAGGTAGAGACAGGAGGGGGGGGGAGACCGACAGGGTTGGCGTGAGAGCGTGGTCCCTCGGAGATACGGACTGATAGGCACGAAAGAGCGGAAACGTCTCCTACCCCAGCGTGGCAGAGACGACATAGAAACTCGCACACACACTCAAAGCTGCGAAAGAACTGAAAAAAGATAAGACAGGGCTGCAATGAAAGGATATTCGGAAGCAGGGGAACAGGAGAGACGGAAAGGACGAGTTGTCGAGAAAGGAGAGACGGGCGGAAAAAAAGCAATTTGCGAGCTGAGGTAGGGCTATGGTAGGTCTAGGAAGAATGAGCCGGGGAGAGAGAGAGAGATACTTGGGGGTCAGACAGCAAGAAACAGGGGTGCAGGGGTCACAGAGTGAGTGTGAGAGATGAAAAGAAAAGAGGAAAAACCTCCATTAAGAGCCAAGGGGAGAGGGTGAAGGAGTTGGGGTGGGAGGGGGGGTGCTGTTGGTTGTTTGGGGTGGAGGAGAAGGGTGGGTTATGTTGAGGGGTCACAGTAAATAGAGCTCTGAGATTGTGGGGGTCAGCGAGAGAATGCTATGAAGTGAGCCTCCAGTTGGCTCTGCAGAAAAGAAGCGGTTGGATGTATTTGCAGGGGTTCAGAGACGGGGAGATTTAAGTCATGGTTCTGTTGGAAAGGGGAGAGAGAGAGAGAGAGAGAGAGAGAGAGAGAGAGAGAGAGAGAGAGAGAGAGAGAGCGCACACATGGAGGAGGGTGAAAGAGGAAAGAGGTCAGGGAGCCATGGGCCATAGAGAAGGAATTGGGGAAGAGGTCAGAAAAACAAGAGGGATCCCAAGACCTTTCAGCCCTCCCCCCCCCCCCCCCCCCTCCCCAGAGTTATCTGACCCAGAGGGGGGAAGATTTAAGCATTTACTCAGATAGGAGCAGAGCAAATGTACAACTTTCTCCCTTGCCCTCTCCGCCAAAGAAAAACAAACAAAAAAACAATAGGTGTTCAAGCAAAATCCTTAAAAAAGAAAGAAGAAAATTATGGTCAAAAGTATAGTTTAAAAACTCTGGGCCTCCTATGTTGCGATGTATTCGACACCTTCGGCATTCAGTGCCCTGTCATTTGGGCGATCTGGGGAAGGACAAGGCAGGGGGTCACTGATGTTTCTCCCCCATGCTCCTCTGTTTCCTTTCCATTTTTGACTTTTTTTTTCTTGTCTTTTTTTTTTAGGCCAGCGAGCTGAATGTGTGTGTGTGTGTGTGTGTGTGCGTATGTGTGTGTGCATGCGCGTGTGTGTATATGTTTGAGGGGGGGGTGGTTAGAGGGGGTAGGTCAGGTTTTCTTTTTTTTCTGCCTCTTGACATGCCGTCTGCTTCACCTCGGCAGTGCAGAGACACACAGGGGTGGCAATAATTGGAGGCGTCGTCGTGCTAAAAAAAGTGGGATATAGCATATCATAGGTGCCGTGCCAGGGCTGGTGCTGCTTACGAGCTTTGCAAACAAAGAAAGCAGGAATGTTCACGTCTAACTCACCCGTCCT
Source organism: Ilyophis sp. 1 JC-2022 (assembly GCA_022702515.1). Lineage (NCBI taxonomy): Eukaryota > Metazoa > Chordata > Actinopteri > Anguilliformes > Synaphobranchidae > Ilyophis > Ilyophis sp. 1 JC-2022. Next base: position 50,350,485 of record CM040400.1, on the reverse strand, counting down.
CTCGAAGCCCTGGATTAGAGACCATCCAAAAGCCATTTGCTGACAATAGCTAGAATACCGCAAACAATGTTTAGTCGGATGACTTATATATATTTTTCAGGGAAAGGTCTTCATCTTTAGTAGAACAGTTAAAAAAAGAAAAAATAATATTATGTTTTGTAACGTGCACCACTGATGAAATAAAGGCATCCTATTTCCTGTGCGTTGACCTGAGAAAATAATGAACTTTATTTTTTCTTTCTCTTTTGCTTGGTATTCAGTGTAAGCTTCAGGTAGAGATGAGTGGGGATTATTTTACGCTGTAGATTATTGTGCTTTGCAGGACTTGCAGGATATTCGATGCTTTAAGAAATGTATTATTTTCAGCTGATTTGAGCTGTAAATGTTGAGCGTGTCGCCTGTGTGTGATCTCGCCGGTCGCTGTAGTTCAAGCTCATTGTTGTCGGCTGATCCTGCTTCTCAGAACGATGGGGACGCCATCGCAATTCAGCTGCTTTGTTTGGCCTTTCTCTCTCATATATTATATATTTTTTAAAACAATTGAAACAGTCGTTCTTATAATGGAAAATGTAGCCATCGCTACGTCTGTGCACAAGCTGTCTCTTAATTTCGTGTCGTGCTTCAGGAGGAACTCTAGTATTATTATTATTGTCGTTTTTTTAAACCTAAGATGGACTGATTATGATTATTAAAACGTAACTTTGATTTTCAGGCAAGATGCCCCGAGCTATGTTATTTAGGCTATAGGAGTAATTTGTATTTTCTTTATTTTGTTATATGTATGAGCTCAAACGGTTTGCCTTGCTAATACTTTTGCTTGACAAAATGTTTTTATTTTGTAATATTACAAATTGTATGCGTATTATGGTCGTATTAACTATAGTTTTATCAATTATAAAAATTATTTGGGGATAGTTATACATTTATACAAATGTATTTTACTACATTTAAGCCTTGAAGTTAAATATACACATATTTGACACAGCTTTCTGTGAAACTTATATTTTAATTGCCTTAGGGTTCCAATAATCTCATGCATCCACAGTACATGCAAATGTGTGTGTTTTTTTAAAATGTATTGTATATACATATATATGGTATATATGCCCGTATAGAAAAATGTGCTAAAATAGACTCTAGGCATTTGCTTTATTATGAAGGATGTTGGGTATAGAAGCTCTTGTCAGAATCTAATGGTTTAGAATTTAGAGCAACGTAAGCATTGGGTATCGACACAAGATCGGTGGGCAGATAATTGTGAAATGGCAAATTAAATATTGTAATCATAATTCCAGTCATAATAAAATTGGTGTGGCGTAAGCTGAATAACCATGCCTATACATTTACTGGGGCAGTGTCTATCATGGTGTGAGCAGTGTGTAGGTATCCGTTTCTTGACAGAATAACATTGAATTAACCTTAGCAGTGTGTGTTTTGTGTGTTTTTAGTATTTTGTGTGTTTTTTGGGGGTGATTCCTTGTCCCCCGCCCCCCCAACCAATCATAAAAATATGCGCCAGCGGAAGGCAGCGAGAGCCTGTTAATCTAACAAAGGGTGCAGAATAAGTGTGAGACACCGTGTGTAGAGCTGGTGGAATTAATAGAAGAGTGTGCTGGCGCACGGCGTGTTTATAGGGTACGGAGGCAGGCTATGCGACCCGTGCCGCCTGACTAACCCCCCTGTGCTCCCCCTCTCTCTGTCCCTCTCTCATTCGCTTTCTCTCCCTCTGTCTTCTCTGTCCCTCACTCTCCCCCCCCCCCCCCCAACCCCCAGGAGCAGACAGTATAGGCCCCACCAAGGAGGCAGCCGGTCCTCTCCGCAGCTTAACGGAGCCCTCTCTGGGCCAAGAGCAGGCCGACACAGGGTAGTGTCGCCTGGCCTAGCCTCTCTCAAGCAGATTCGTTTTTATGGTCTCTGCGTATAGCATTTTTAGCATTTTTAAATACTGTGAAACCACAATAATGCTAATATATTATTAATGTTTATTAATTTTATTGTAAATACTATAATACATTTTTCTTACCATATTATTTTTATTATTATTATTATTATTATTATTATTAGTAGTGCAGTAGCTTTAATATAGCTAGCCGTAGTTTTAGTAATATGACCCTAGTAGCATTAATATTAGTAGTAGCGCAGTATCTTTAATTGTACTAGTATCAATAATACAAGTATAACAGTATAAACATTAATAGTAGTGTAGTAGCTTTAATTGTACTAGTATCAATAATACTAGTATAACAGTATAAACATTAATAGTAGTGTAGTAGCTTTAATTGTACTAGTATCAATAATACTAGTATAACAGTATAAACATTAATAGTAGTGTAGTAGCTTTAATTGTACTAGTATCAATAATACTAGTATAACAGTATAAACATTAATAGTAGTGTAGTAGCTTTAATTGTACTAGTATCAATAATACTAGTATAACAGTATAAACATTAGTACCTTTAATTTTATTAGTAGCAGTAGTGGTAATATAGTAGTAGTAGCATTATTGGCAGTAATAGTGTAGTAGGCTTTAATTGTACTAGTAGCAGTGGTAATAATATAGTAGTAATGGTATTAATAGTAGTAGTAGTGTTTTAGGTTATAATTGGACTAGAAGCAGTGGTAATAATATAGTAGTAATGGTATTACTAGTTATAGTAGTGTTTTAGGTTATAATTGTACTCGTAGCAGTGGTAATAATATAGTAGTAATGGTATTACTAGTTATAGTAGTGTTTTAGGTTATAATTGTACTCGTAGCAGTGGTAATAATATAGTAGTAATGGTATTAATAGTAGTAGTAGTGTTTTAGGCTTTAATTGTACTCGTAGTAGTAGTAATATAGTAGTCCTGCCATTAATAGTAGCAGTGGTGTTTTAGGTTATTATTGTACTAGTAGTAATATAGTAGTAATGGTATTAATTGTAGCAGTAGTGTTTTAGGTTATAATTGTACTAGTAGCAGTGGTAATAATATAGTAGTAATGGTATTAATAGTCATAGTCGTGTTTTAGGCTTTAATTGTACTAGTAGTAATATAGTAGTCCTGCCATTAATAGTAGCAGTTGTGTTTTAGGTTATAATTGTACTAGTAGTAGTAGTAATATAGTAGTAATGGTATTAATTGTAGCAGTGGTGTTTTAGGCTGTAATCGTGCTGACAGTAGAGTAGTAATATTGTAGTTGATGTGACAGTGGTGACGTGGATGAAGTGGATACGTGAGTCAGGTCTTCCTCTGTTCATCCCACACTTTAATTCTTTGTCCTGGGCCCGTCCATGTTCATACCTCCTCTCTCTGTCTTCTGCGGGGGGGGGTGTGTGTGTGTGTGTGTGTGTGTTAGGTGCCCTCTGCCGAGAAGGGGATTTTTTTGGAGGGAGGGAGGCGGTTTGGTGAATGACTAAAGCTTTGGGCTAGAAAAATAAACACAATCACCACTTGTGTGTGTGTGTGTCGTTGGGTTTGAGTGTAAATTAGGTTAGCAGGGGCAGTGGATCCTGTTACAGCTTATGGTTTTGAATATGCAAGCCGTCGCTGTCGGGACCAGTTATTCCAGTTGTCACAAGCTGTAAGATAAGGGCCTACGTGTCGTACCTGTCATTAAGGTTGGAGGCCAGGAGCTTCCACTGCTGGGGCAGGAACACCATTTTGCCCCGGTATTCTGTACCTGGTGTGCAGTCAGCCTGGCTCTCTCACTGGTTTCCCAAACAGCCAGTAACCTTTTGCTTTGTGTCTGTGTGTGTGTGTGTGTGTGTGTGTGTCTGCGTGTGTGTCTGCGTGTGTCTGTGTGTGTGTGTGTGTGTGTGTGTGTGTGTGTCAGTGAGTGTGTGTGTGCGCATGTGTGCATTTTATTTTTGCACAGACGTTCTTTTATCTCCTGGAAGTGAAGTTGGCAGGAATTCTGTGGTTTGCTGCTTCACAATATGTTATCGTGTTAACAGTCACTAAATCATTGTGGTTGTGTAAGATTTGCATTGAGGGAGGTGTGTGCGTTCTCATCATATTTTCCTGTGGGTGGGGGGAGGGTGGAGGAGGGGGGGGGGGGGAGGGTTTGTTGGTTTAAAGGAGACTGCTCTTGGCTATTTAGGCTCTCGCTCAGATGTTTTCACTTCTGTTACGATTAATTTTTGACCCACCTAGCTTTGCCACAACCACTATCATTCCGGCTATACACACACACACACACACACCCCCGCACATACACGCGCACACACACACACACACATACAACGACTTTAAGCAGCGTCACTGGGCTCTTATCTGTGACGGCTTTTCAAAATTTAAAACAGAGCAGGCACAGTTTGTTTTGTAATCTCTCTTTGAACTCGAACGGGAGTGCAAAAAAAAAACAAAAAAAAACTGAAGACACCTGTACAGGTTTGATTTGTGCAAGAATAGCGAGGAAATAAAACCTGCGTTCTGAGCCGATATGTCTGTGGAGATAATGAATGCAGAATGAGAGGAGGTCTACTTTACGACTGGTGGGGGGGGGGGGGGGGGGTGCGCACAGTGAGAAGCAGGATTTAACCTTGTACACAATAAGCTGCTCGTCTGTTTGATTTCAGGTAATGGCCATGGAGCCAAAGGGGCCTGCTGCCTTTGTTTCCTCTCTCCCTGATGTTAAATTGGAAAAAAATTAATGCGCTTATTTCGCCGGTGCTTCAGCTAAATATGGAATTGACTCGGACATCTTTGTCTGTGTATACATCCGGACATGTAGCCTGCCTTCATTTTGCCCGAGACTATTCAGAAACCCACACTTGACCTTGATTGGAAGTCTCTGAAAATGTATGTTTATTTTGTTTGTTTTGTTTTATGTTAAATATGAGTGGCCTTCGTCTCACAAGAGCCATGTGCGTATTTAATAGCTCAACTGCACCTACAAAAATGCTGCACGTTGCTTTTGTCACAGAAAATGTGTGAAATCAAAAAATGTCTTGTTTATATTGAATGTAAAATATAATCCACACTTTATTTAATAAAGCTTTATTCATACACAAATTACAATTGAAAACACACAATATCCAGGTAGATGTGTACTATACATACACAAAAAAACATATGTATATATACATACATGCATATACGTCATTGTGAATTTTTAGAGAAAAAAAAAGTAACGAATGAACCAGTGAAATATTGAAATGGATTTCACAGCGACACATTGTGTGTGTGTTGTAGCGTGCATTCGTTGTGTTGGCTGTGCTCTGGACCTGAGGCGGATTCTGATTGGCTGGCTGCGTACACTGCGTTGTGAGGCGGGCGGGCGAGGGAGCGGGCAGCGAGGGCCGACGTCGGGGTGGGTCGGGTCGCCCGTTCTGCATCAGGGGCAGACGGCGCTGGCGCTGGCCTGCGCAGACGTTGGTGGGCGTGGCCTAGACTGAGAAGGCCCTGGGAGGGAGGGAGTTGGGCTGGGGGCTGTCACGGACTCCGGAGCCTTCCGTTGCCCAACTGAACTCTAGAGCACCCTCTGCACCGCACCCCCCCCCAGGACCTCCAAGCTGCCCCCCCCCCCCTCCTGGCTGGTGCTTACCATCACAAAGAGCCAAATGCATTAAACATAGAGACGGGATCTGGGGGGGGGGCAGAAAGCCAAAGTCGGCCGAGGTCGCTTTTCTCTTCTGACCGCTGAGCTGTGGACCAATGCGTGGGGCCCCCGGCCTGTGACTTTCACACAACCCCTCCCTCTATCTTTTCTTTTCTTTGTTTCTTTCCTTCTTTCTATCTGTCTTTTTCTTTATTTCTCTTTCTCTTTGTTTTTTTGCTTCTTCTACTTCTAAATCATTATCCATCGTTTATTTCTTCAATTTCTCATCTCGACAATTTTGTTTTTGTGTGTGTGTGTTTGTGTGTGTGCAGAGCTGAAAAGTGCTGCATTATGTAACTTGAAGCGATGGGATTAAAAATTCAGGAAGTAAAGCTGGATGTGCAGGAGAGCTGGGCGCACACACACACACACACACACACACCTGTCTGTGAACTTCCCTTTATTCAAACACTGTGCCCGTCAGCTTAGCTCTGTTCTTTTCAATCGAGAGAAGACGGCAGCTTCTCAATAACATTAACATAGATTGCTTAAAGCCTATTTTCGTTTAATGTTACCTGACTTATCAGTTGTTTTTTCAGCAACTTGTATGTTTAACACTAACATTAGAAAATGGCAGTAATATTTAGTCGGCCTATTTGTTGACATTTCTTCTTTAAATCTTTATACCACACCATATTAGTAAGTACTCTTTTTCAATAACAGAGTCAAGTAAAGCAAGCTGTACAATTGTACAGTTTGATTAATTCAGTATTCAAATATTCTCTGGCTCCAATATGGAATATTCAAATAATTTAACACCAAATTTTCCTCCAAGCTCTGCATGAAATGCCATTTTTTCCTGTATAAATGACATCTCGCAGCAAAGGGATCTGCTCACTCACACTTTTTGGCAGAAATATTAATCATATCAATGAATTCACTAATTTTACGCAGGGCTCTTGAAAATGTATGAACATTGATGAGAGGGAATAAAACTCTGGATCATCCGTCGTTTTTTTGTTAATTAACAAGCTTTTAAACATTGATCCGAAAAATCACTTAGTGATCTCAGTCAGTTTGAATATTTGGGCTCATTCCTGAGTGTAGAATGGCTCTTGTTCCTGGCTGCTAGACAGTCGGTGTCTGTGACCTGCAGTGCTGTGCATTTGATATTAGTGTCAATAATCAGGGGCATTTCTAGTACAAAAACAGAAATCAGAATTAATTTTGCACCATTAGAGTCTACATACACTGAGTGTGTACCAAGCTCTGCCTCTAACCGACATCAGAATCTGCAAGAGCCATGCTGTGTATATGTATGTATGTGTGTGTGTGTGTGCTTGTCAGAATCAGCATGTGTGTATTAACAGCACGTGTGCATGCTGGTGAGTGTGCACACGTCTGAGTTTCAGCATGAGTGTGTGTGCGTGCGTGCGTGCGTGCGTGCGTGTGTGTGTGAGAGCATGTGTGTGCATGACGACAGTGAGTTTTCGATGGCCTACATTTGTCAGTCGGAGGGGCTGTGCTGGTCAGTCAGCCAGAGAGTGAGGCCCAGTGACAGCACTGTGCTGGTGAGGGAGTCACTGTCTCTTTCCCTGAGTGAGTGCAACCGGCCCCTGATAGTCAACCGACCTCATGTGTGTCTGTGTGCCTGTGTGCGTGTGCGTGTGCGTGTGTGTGTGTGTGTACAGGCTTGCTAAATCTTTTCCAGTTTTTAAAATATATTTTGTATTGACTCTTTATGATCTGATTACCAAACTGTGTTAGCCAGCTGTTTTTTTATGTTTAGTTATTAAATATCAGGTAAAGACGGTCAGCGTAAAGACGGTCAGCATTTTTAGTAGATAAGGTGATTCTGGGTCGATGTTAACTTTTATTTTTTATTCTAATGATTTAGTGGTCTTATTTTGTTTGTGATTATACCTGTTTATTTGATGGATTTATTTAGTAAGAAATTAAATATTTTTTAAATATCACAAATGATGAAATATTTTCTTCAGATAAATTGAAATATCGTTTTAGTTATCTTTGATAATGTATTTAGAAAAATGTATTTAGTCCTGCTTGTAATTGCGAGCTTGTTTTTTGGTTGGTAAGTAAGTTTACAGTAATGTGTGTGTGTGTGTGAATGTATGTTGGTGTGCTTGTGTGTGTGTGCATGTGTCTGTGTACGTGTGAGCATGTTTGCTTGTGTGTAAGTGTGTAAGTGTGTAAGTGTGTAAGTGTGTAAGTGTGTAAGTGTGTGTGTGTGTGTGTGTGTAAGTGTGTAAGTGTGTATGTGTGTGTGTGTGTGTACGCATGCGCGTACAGGGCTGCTCCTCGGCTGCGCAGGCTTGCCGGAATGCGGTGTGTGGGTATTTGGGACCCTGTGAGGGCCGTGGCACTTCCTCTCTGTGTACTGCACAGCTTATCCTCTCAGGATTAAAGACAGAAGAAAAGACCCCCCCTCCCCCTTCCCCTCTCGCTCTCTCACTCCCTTTTTTTCTACTATAAAAAAAATCCCTCCACTACAAGAAGCACGATTCACTTGCAAATGGGCAGCCTCTCCAGCCTCTCCAGCCTCGAGAGAGAGAGAGAGAGAGAGAGAGAGAGAGAGAGAGAGAGAGAGAGAGAGAGAGAGAGAGAGAGAGAGAGAGAGAGAGACTGTAATGTTCTCTCAGTAGCATGTTGACTCGCCTCCTCTCTGCTCCCATCTTTCCCTCCTCACATGGCCACTCTGCATAGTGCTGTTTGAACGCTGGCGTTTTTGTATAGTCCTCACAACTGTGTGTGTGTGTGTGAACAACGAAGTATGGCTTCATGACGCTTTCAAAATCAGCCTCGACTGTCCCATCCCCTCAAGAGGGTCGCTCTACCCCCCCAATTTCCAACCCCCCAAAACGGAGTCAGCGAGGAAGGGGTTAAGGGCCGGGGGCGGCCCCTTTGTGTCTGCGGCCGAGCTCTGGGGGGCGGCCCCTTTGTGTCCGTGGCTTTCTGTGCCATTGAGCTCTGCACACCTCACTTGACCACAGCGAAATAATAAAATGGCCTCTAAGTGCCATCGCTTCTCCGGCTTCTCCCTGATGTCGGCCTTCTTCGTGGCTTCGCCCGCCCGCCCGCCCGCACATATCTGAGCGTTCTCTCTGCGCTCACGCCCGCGCGTCCACCACGCATATTCTGCTATTTCAGTCCTGTGCGTTTTTATTCATTTATTTATCGATAATAATGTCAGTGTTGTTGGCAATAAACACATATAATTCATAGTAAATAGTTTTATTTGATTTTTTTGCCGTTTACTTTTGCACGGTAATTCAAGATTTTTCTTTTACACTGCTACATTTATGCGGCTGGCCTATTAATTATATAAAAATAGAGACCCAATATACAAGCAAAGGTGAGTTTAGTCTGTATGGGGTGGTGATAGTGGCATTAATTGAGCGAATAATTCAAGGTATACTTAGCCATTTCTTGATTAAATAGAATAATTGATCATTTAATTATTGTTTTTATGGAATGCTGAAGCTTTTGTCCATGATCCATTAATCCTATGCATATTTTTTACACACAACAAAGTGCCAAGTAGCAGTAGATGTTATAACACACACTGCCTACAGAGCACTGTTTTATAAAAAATGCATTTCCTCTGATATCACAGTCTCGTGTCAGTGAATGACGGAGCCAAAGCCCTGGTGCCCTGTAAGCAGTCTGTTAGCTTCTCTGTTGGTTCTGCTTTTGCCATTTGGGTTCTTGCCTGCCTGGTTTGTACGCCTTGTAATGTACACTGTCCCTCCGTAATAACACTACACTGTAAATGCGATCAGAAAGCAGAAATAAGTTGTGTTTTGTTTTGTTCAGTGGCTTTGTAAGGTCACTGTTTATTGTGGATAGCGGGTAGACATTTTGTCAGCTGGCTGTTTACCCGTCTGCAGTCTCTCTGACCATCAGGGTGTCATAAGCTGGTGTTGCTTTATGATTACCGCAGTTATTATTATTATTATTATTATTGTAAAACGTGCAGTGGCAGTTATAGCAGCGGAGTCGTTGAGCAGCAGTTATCACGGTGATGATTGTTTTCGTTTGCTTGTCCTCTGCTTTCCAGACATCGTAATTATAAATGGGCAAAATAACACGAGGCTCCTCCATCGGTTGAGCTTTTTGATGAGGAAGGCGGACCATGCTGATTGGTCAGGAGTTGTCTGGAGTCCTGTTTAAGCCTGCTGATTGGCTGTGGCTCGTGGCCTCCCTGTAATTGCTACTTTCCAGTCTCCCCCCCCCCCCCCTTCTTGGGTTTAACCTGTTTATATCAGGTGTCCTGCAGGCTATATTAAGTGTTCCACAAGACTCCAATTATAATCAGACCTTCTTCACACGTACATTAGGGCAACTGTCTTGACATTTGCTTCCAAAAGCATAATATCCAGACCCTGGATCAGCCTCCGCTTGGTTTCACAAAATGGTTGTTGTGTGGATAAGGGTCGAGAGCGCTGATCCCGGGTCAGTCGTTGGAGGTAAAGTGTTCAGCCTTGGGAAATGGCTGGACTCGACTCTCTCTCCTGTCCCCCTTTCCCTGCCCTCTGAGGCTCAGGCCACCGTCGGGTTTCACATACAGACTGCTTCCACTCTGATGTAATCAGGCTCGCTTGCTCCTCCGCTGTGATTGGTGCAGGGTGTGAGGGGTCAGAGGTCGGGGGTCAGGGTGTGGTATAAACACTGGCGGCATTGAGGCATGATCTGATGAGACCGTGTCGGTCTGGATTTGGATATATTTTTGTCTGATGCAGACAGGTTAGATCACTTAGTCTTTTTATTGCTTGTTTTGTGTAATAGTCTGTGTTTGGTTTTTATTTTTAGCCCAATGCTACCTCTTGGTCAAAATGTGGACAAAAGTTTAAAAAAATAAAATAAAATCTTGTGGTGCAGGGTAAGGTTTTTGTTGTCTCAAAATAAATTCACAATAGTGGGAAGTAATTGTATCAGACAAAGTGCTTTGTTACTGTAAAAGTTACAGTTTGCTTTTCTGAGACATATTGCCAAAGATATTTAGTTTTTTTAGTTGCTTATCAGATCCATCTGCCAGTTCCTGTTTCCCTCTTATTGTCTGTACTCTGTACGCAGCAGTTCTTAGCGAGGCTGAAAAAACTTGTTTGTTGGAGTCTTTCTTTCTTTGTCATTCTCTCTCAATTTCTTGTCCAATCATCTCATCTAATAATGGCATTTCATTGGCTGCCACCCCTTCTGACCGAGAAACATCGCCTGTTTTCTTTCCCTCAGCTAAAGCCGCCTCTCCATCTCGCACATGCACACCCACACACACTCTCTCTCTCTCTCTCTCTCTCTCTCTCTGTTCACACATTCTGTCTGCCCCTCTCTCACACACACACACACACACACACACACACACACACACACACACACACACACACACACACAGAGTAAGTGTTGGAATCCCTCTCTCTCTCTCGATGACACAGGATGGATTGTTAGCCTAAAACCGGCCAATTTGCACATGGCGCTCATTTCGGGGGGAAAGGCCTGTACATTTGTTCTTGTATCGATTTGTTTCTTTTAGATGCAAAAGGGTATTTTTTGTTTTCTGGGTACTGAGACAACAGTAGAGCCTCCTCAGGTTCTCAGAGGTGTACAGGCCCGTCTCGCTGTGTGATTGTCGGGCCTGACACTGGGAGTCTCTTTTATGCCCTTTTGATGGGCTCAGGCTGTGTTTATACTGTAGTGATACGGTAGAGTTGGAGGGTTTGTGTGTGTGTGTGTGTGTGTGTGTGTTGGGGGGAGGAGCTTCTGCTGGCACAAGTTTCATCAGTTGCTTCCTTCCCTACTTCCTTTCTTCATTCCTTCCTGTAGATTCTTCTGGATCATTGCTTGTCATGTGTCCATTGTGAGGGTGTGAGAAAAGTAAAGCAGAAAAGTTAATCCACAAGGAGAATAATACCACACACCTCCAGGGCCAATGAAAGTATATCAGACTTAAGACACACCAAATAAAGCCTACTATGAGTGACTGTGTATTAGTGGTGCAATGCTTCACAAAAGTCACGGTTTGGTTCACGGTTTTTGGTGTCACGGTTTCCGTCCGGTTCTGAGCAGTTTTGAGAAAGCGGAGAAAAATGCCTTTGTCAATGGGGAAACGCGTGGTGTTGTGGCTTAAGGAGGCTCAAGCCAACCCACAAAGTTTGAAAAAGTAGTTTTAAAACTTTATTGATGGCACATGTGAAAACCAATACACACAAAAATAAGGAACACTAACAAAACTAAAGCAAAACCAAAATAAGGCGAATGCTAGGCTAATGCTAGGCTAATGCTAGCCTTTGGCCATACAGGCCCTGATACTGGCACCACAAGGTGACCAGTAGGCCTACACTTCTCTGTACTCTCCTGCAATGAAACAGAGCTGCATCTAGCCCCCATGAGCGTCTCTCCTCACAAGTTAACCTCTCACTTATATAAGAGGGAAATCCCGAATGCAAATGTTACAATACTTACATAAAAATACTTACATACCCGTAAACCATATTTACAATTCAATCGTCGATACACTCCCCCGCTCAATTTTGTGGTGAGCTCCTGTGCTTTAATTTGCACCTGCGACCGATCGCGCGCTATGCGCGCCCCCGACGAAAAGGAACCCCCCACAACAGCAGGTACTTTCCCTCCAAAACATATACTGCTATTCGGCTTATAATAATAAAATAGCCGGCTCACATTTGAATAAAATAGCCGGCTCACATTTGAATAAAATAGCCGGCTCACGGTGGGAAAAAAAAACTGCCAATTTAAAACGCACCCACCATCTGTACCACGGTAAAACACAATCCGTTTCATGTTTCGGGGTATACAATGCCATCACCGTTCGGGCCTAACACTCACACTTGTGCCAAAATGGGCATGAGATTATGGCAATAAATGAATTACTTGAGACACGTTATCTATATTTAAACCTTACTTTTTAAATGGACAGACGCCAAAAAAGCGCGGAAAGTCCGTGATGGAGGGCACTCGACTTAATCACACAATCAATTTTTTATTTATTTGACGGAAAGAAATGTTATTAAAAATGGTTATCACAATGTAATTATACCATTATCAAATACTTGAGAACAAACGTGTTCTTTCTCGCGGACTTGCCATTTCGCAAGCTAATAGACTGGTGCTTCAGCTAAACTGCACTCATCGCAACTTCACCTGCGAGTAGTTCCACGACCGCAGGATTATTGATTTAAATTAAAGCAGCGTGAGTTAACTGATCATTTTATTTCTTATTTTCAGCATTCAGTATGACCTCAAATAGGAATGGCCAATATAACCTTTACATGTCATGATGAAAGAACAACAAAGTTGTGAGTGCCTATTTCAAAAATATGGCTAGACATGAGAGGTTTTCTGAGCATGTGTGAACCGTGGGTCGTTTTCCCATGAACCTTTGCATCCCGACTATGTATGGTATATTTAAAAAATCTAAGGGATTGCAAAATGACTCCAATCGGACAGGCTGTTTGGAGAGCTTGACAAAAACACTAAAATGGAGCTCTCAACTGTAATTTCAGGACAGCACCAATAAAATGGACCCGCAGACTGTAAGTTAAATTTAAATTCGGTAGCAGATTACCAGTGTTTGTGGTTCCTGCATCGCCCTGTCACTCAGTGTACAATAAACAGCCCTGTGTGTTGTGACCAAGGTCTGGAGAAGCCACACGCATTTCTCACACTCCTTTGACCTCTGGCTTCCTCAGGACAATCCGCTTCTGTGTTTGTGTGTGTAAGAGAGTGTGTGTGTGTGTGTGTGTGTGTGTGTGTGTGCCCGCCCCTATGTGTGCGCGTGCACAATTGCATGTATGAGGGCATTATGCTTGTTTTTTTGTTTTTGTTTGTGTGTGTGTGCGGATCCGCATGCATGTGCTTATATGCAAGTGAGGGGTGGGACATTTTATGATTTTCCATTTCCGATTTTGTTTACTGGACTACTTTTTATATTTTATTATTATGTGCATAAGGCTCGTTTTACAGCAGCGGGCTCGTTTACCGTCGTGGCAGAGCGGTACGAGCATGTGTCCGTTTGCGTCTCTTCCTTCTGTTTCCTCCAGAAACACGCTGACCTCTGACTCAGGGGATGCATTTTCTGTTCCCGTTTATGATGGGTGTAGCCATGTTATCTGCCTCGTCTGACACCAAACTGTGGAATGATGTAAGGAGCACAGTCACATAAAGAGACAGGAGCTCTGGTTTTACGCTCCAGATCCCACACTGAACAACTCACCTGTGTGATAGGCCCCTTTCACTAGTGAATAAACTCACCCTTGTGATGGCCCCCTTTCACTAATAAACGCACCTGTGTGATGGGCCCCTTTCACTCGTGAATAAACTCACCTTTGTGATAGGGCCTTTTCACTAGTGAATAAACGCACCTCTGTGATAGGCCCCTTTCACTAGTGAATAAACGCACCTGTGTGAAAGGCCCCTTTCACTAGTGAATAAACGCACCTGTGTGATGGGGCCCTTTCACTAGTGAATAAACGCACCTGTGTGATAGGCCCCTTTCACTAGTGAATAAACGCAACTGTGTGATGGGCCCCTTTCACTAGTGAATAAACTCACCTGTGTGATAGGGCCCTTTCACTAGTGAATAAACTCACCCTTGTGATGGCCCCCTTTCACGAATAAACGAACGCACCTGTGTGATGGCCCTTTTCACTAATAAACTCACCTGTGTGATGGCCCCCTTTCACTAGTGAATAAACTCACCTGTGTGATGGGGCCCTTTCACTAGTGAATAAACTCACCTGTGTGATGGCCCCTTTCACTAATAAACTCACCTGTGTGATGGCCCCCTTTCACTAGTGAGTAAACTCACCCTTGTGATGGGCCCCTTTCACTAATAAACTCACCTGTGTGATGGCCCCCTTTCACTAGTGAGTAAACTCACCCTTGTGATGGGCCCCTTTCACTAATAAACTCACCTGTGTGATGGGCCCCTTTCGCGAGTGAATATTCATTCTGTTCAGGGATTCAGGTTTGAAGTGATCGTCTCTGGAGGCTTGCTTTACTTTCATTTCTTTTTCATGACCGCACGTTTTGCTCTTCTGTCCTGACCTTTAAAAAAATAAATAAAAAAATCTCCGCTCTTTCAGTGATGTGTCTTTGAAGTGAGTCAGAAGTATATTCAGAGGTAGTGGGGGGGGATAATGATCGATACGGGCTGTATTTAGGTCAGTAAGCCCCTTCTGCATGTGTCCGCTTCAGCTGTGTGTCCGTAGGCCTACCATAGGACAGCCAGGATGCCAATGCAGTGCGCCACGCCATCAAAATAGCCGCCAGAATCACGTGATGATGTTAAACAGCCAAACAGAGCGCCGCAGCGTGAAGCTGACTGCTGCCATGAGCTAATTTTACCCCCAAAAGAGTGTAAATCACAGCCGCCCCCCCCCCAAACTGAAGGTATTCCACAGTGGCACCCCCGTACCAGAATCACATGACAGATGGGTCGGTTCAGCGGGACGACTGGTGACTTCTGCCTGGGTATGGCACATGATTTCATAATGCTTTAAAAAATAAAAATAATCGTAGTAAAAAATAATTATCGCACGAATAGTAATTTCTTCTTCCTCCTCATTAATGTTCATATTAGTATCAGAGTAATAATGTCTATATTTTAACCTGTCAGAGATGGTCCATTGTTTGAATTGGTGTGGTGTTCTGTCACGCTTGGTGGCGATCCAACTTGTGGGTGACGGTGACATCACACAGTGGGGAATAGAGGCCTGTAAAAGCCTGCGGAGGAGTTTCCTTCTGTTCCTGTCTGGTGGGGCAGCTGGAACAGGAAGTGCGTCCTCGCAAACAGGGAAGTCTGACCGGCTTCTTACGCAAGTAAACGAAACGGGAACTTTGTGCCCAGCCGGGAGCTCGCTGGCAGAGTGCTGGCGGCAGTAGGAGAGGCACGGGTGGTCTGTACCCCCCTCCCCTTCACCCCCCGGGTGGGCCTGACAGTGCTGATGAGCGCTGGCTGTGTCAGCTTGTTTAGCGCTTTAGCGCTTGCTTGTGCCAGCATTTAAATGCAAATGCGCAGGGGACGGATGGGCCGGCTAATTACGGCGGGGGCCATTGTGCGTGTGCCACCGCCAAATAGCCTGAGTGTTTTTTTGTTTTTTTTTGCACAGCTTGGATTTTCCCCCCACAGCTTGTTTGTTGTTTTTATTTCCTTTAACACCCTTTTTCTTTGTCTGCCGTTTTAGTGAGGCCTCATGGCTGCCGCCCGGCACACTCCCGCGTGTGTAATTCTTCAGATAAAAGACCCGGCTCGCTCGCGACGGGCCTCGTTCATTCTCTAGCGTCTCCCGTCCCCCTTCTCTTCTCTTGTGCGTCTGTTTCGTTCTCTTTGGTCACAGGAAACAGGTCTTTTTTTTTTTGCACAAACGCAAACAAACAAAAAAAAGCTTCATTAATTACCCTGTGTGTTCAGAAAGGGTTTTGGGTGACGGTTTAATTTCATGCAAATGTCGAGGTGGAGAGAAGCAAATATTAACGGCTCGGCTTGGGCCACAGGCTACTGTGGAGCGGGAGGTAAAAGGAGGCAAATTTAGCCTCAAATGGAAAATGTGAAGGTTTCCCATCCTGGTGGGCTGTAACCTCCGTCCAACACCCCCGGCCTCTCTGCTCCGACACCCAGGGCCTGGGAGCTGAACGCTGGGTGGAACGCAGGGTGGAACGCAGGTCTGGCCCCCAGCTGCCCCAGAGACCCAGCACACACACCTGCCGTACGCAAGGCGGTCTCATCTGGACGCTTGGTGGCGATCCAGGAGCAAGCTTTTAATGGCTCTGACATACTTCCTGCCACCGCAGGAAAGCGGAGCGGGCGGTATTATTTAATTTACAGAAACGATGACACACAAACGCTTGGAAAAATAAACTGAGATTAAAACCGTCGGTCATCGCGATTTCTCCCGCTTTCACATGTGCTGTTTGTTTGCGTTCTGTGCTGAGGGAAACGCTTGAGGTGAGCAGGCCCGGATGTGCATTTTTATCCGCTAATGTTTTTCCATGTTGTGGCACAGATCGTTCAATCGATGCTTTCGGACATTTGGAAAATGATATAAAACCATATTAAGTGGCTGTTATCTCCATTTTTCCCTGTCTGTCTGTGTGGAGCTCCTGAAGTCTGGTGTGGGGATTACATTCACAGCTCTGGCAACCACAGCTCACTGTTTGCAGTGTCTGGGTTCTATTTCAATTCAATTTTATTTTATTCATGTAGCGCTTTTTACGGAGAGCTGTCACAAAGACGCTGTAGCGAAGGTAATTTTGTAAATGGACGTGTTGAAAGTTGGGCCGGGGGGGGCACGTGAGAGGTGGAGTCTGTCCTCGTTTTTGCCACCTTGTGAAGAACTGCGTGAGGAGAAATCCTTGAACACTGTTGGAAGAATGTTCCCTGGAGCCGAGTCGAATGGTCTCAGTCATTAAGACCGGCTGTGTGTGAGGTTGACAGAATTAAGACTGAGCGGGTCTGTCGAGTTTCTGACTAACTCGGAACAGTTAAGCGCAGTTCCATTAGTAACCAGCAGTGATGTAATTGTAATGTAAATATAATGGGCATTTGGCAAAACATTTGTAACAGAAATCTGGCAAATTTTGGTCAGTTGAGCTGTGTGCACGTTTGTGTCTGTGTGCGCAATGCGCGCGCGTGTGTGTGTGTGTGTGTGTGTGTGTGTGTGTGTGTGTGTGTGGGGGCGTATTCTGAAGGTTGTTGACCTTTCAATCAGCAGGGTGTTGAGTGGCTGCAGACCTTAGTGCTGTTAATCCTAGGTACTGCTTACTCTTTGGTCAAAACAAATTAGTTGTGGTGCTTGTAAAATTTTCCTGTGCGTGCGCGTGTGTGTGTGTGTGTGTGTGTGTGTGTGTGTGTGTGTGTGCGTGCGTGCGTGCACTCTACCATGTTCCCAAAGCGGCAGTGTTAACAGCCATCTGCACACTTGCTCTTCTGCATTCCTGGTGTAATTGGGTTGGTAAGACAAAGAGGAAGAGCAGACAGTGCTGTCATTCTCTGTTCCATCAGCTGCCACGCTTGCTGTGCACGCACACACACACACACACACACACACACACACACACACACACACACACGCATAGCACACACACACACACACACACACGTGCATAGCACACACACCTGTGTCCCTTTTCAGGGCCATTCCACAGCCACCACTCACCTGGGACAGAAGGCAGGGGCACATCCAAAGTGTGTGTGTGTGTGTGTGTGTGAGTGTGAGAGACAGGCTTTTGAGCCCCTCTGTAGAAACAGCTGCTCTGACTTTCCCTCCCTCCTCCGTTCCAGCAGCAGCAGTAAGAATTCTAAGCCTCTGTGGATCTCATCCCTGGGAAAAGAGGATGGGCTACAACTCAACTCCGTAACACACACACACACACAAGTACACATGCACGCAAGCACACGTGTGCGCGTACACACACACCACCACAAATATATGCATGTACACACACACTCATAAACTAAACTCTTTCACACCTGCACATACATTCTTCAATATGCACACTCACACTCACACACACACTCTTTGTCCATACTCTCACACTGACACTCACTCTCGTACACACATGAAGACAGACAGACAGGCAGATAGAAAGACACAGACACACACACACACTCTCACAGATACACACAGCCGCACACACATGCAGACACACACACACACACACACATGCAGACACACACACACAGCCGCACGCACGCAGACACACACACACACACACACACACAGACAGGCATGTGCCTCTGTATTCACAGCCAGGTTTATCCTCCTCTGGGGGTGGGTAGCCATTATTGCATGTTTGCCAGCCTCTCTTTACCAGGTATCAGAGTTGAAAGAAATAATTGTTTGGATCGTCTCTCTGCTCAAAATTATGAATTAATGGCGGGAGTGCGACTGACAAAGTGAATATGCATCCAAGCGGGAACGCTCTGATTGCATTATGTGGCATTTGTGGCGCAGGGCGCTTTCCTGCTTGTGCAGTCGGAGGGAGCCCAGCGGCTCCACGTTGAACGTGTCAGGTTATTCTCTTGGTTCTGCCCCGTCTCTTTAATTCTAATGGGTATTGGGGCTAGGTCCCGTCCCTATAAACAGCCTGTGGATGTGGTGCAGACATTGCCATAGCTCTCTCTCTCTCTCTCTCTCTCTCCGTCACCTCCACCTCTCTCTCTCCCTGCCACCTCTACCTATCTCTCTCTTTCCCTGCCACCTCCACCTCTCTCTCTCTCTCCCTGCCACCTCCACCTCTCTCTCTCCCTGCCACCTCCACCTCTCTCTCTGCCATCTCTACCTCTCTCTGCCACCTCCACCTCTCTCTCTCCCTGCCACCTCCACCTCTCTCTCTCTCTGCCATCTCTACCTCTCTCTCTCCCTGCCATCTCCACCTCTCTCTCTCTCTCCCTGCCACCTCCACCTCTCTCTCTGCCATCTCTACCTCTCTCTCTCCCTGCCATCTCCACCTCTCTCTCCCTGCCCCTGCCACCTCCACCTCTCTCCCTTTCTCTCCCTGCCACCTCCACCTCTCCACCTCTTCTCTCCAGTAAAATCAGTTGAAATGTGGCACAGGATTTTCAGGTAATTTGTGCAGCCATGGGGGCCCGTGGGTAGGTCTGTATACTGTAGAACTCTGGGAAATTGTGGGTAGGCCTGTATACTGTAGAACTGTGGGGGATTGTGGGTAGGCCTGTATACTGTCGAACTGTGTGGGAGTGTGGGTAGGTATGTATACTGTAGAACTGTGGGGGATTGTGAGTAGGTCTGTATGCTGTGGGGGACTGTGGGTAGGTCTGTATACTGTAGAACTGTGGGGGACTGTGGATGGATGCAGACTCTCTATGCCTTACATACCCCCCCCCCCGCCAGTCGGAACAACGATTCCAGCCATTGTTATGAAAGCCATGATTAATCATTACATTGGTGCGAAGTAGGGGCGCTGTTGCCATAGGGACCGAAATGATCCCGCACCACTTTGCATATCAACAGAAAAGTACACAGTCAAGCATGGGGCGAGGATCGGGCCCTTCTCTGACTCTGCTCCTGGTTAACGAAGCTAATTTGAACACACCCGCTCCTCCTTCTGCTCCTCCTCCTTCTCCACCTCTCTTCTCTCTTGAAACTTCACAGTGCCAGTTTATTGCACGAGGACAGACAAACAGTCCTCTAAAGAGCGGCTGTTCCAGAGTCATCAGCACGGCTGTAAGGACCCAGCCAGCCTGAAAGGACAAGAGGACCCCACGCGTTTTGGGGAAACTAATATGTTTTTATGTAGTGCGAGTCCCATTGGGTGGCCACTCTTTTATTTTGAAAGTTCTGAGCAGTTTTCTCACTGTGGATTTAATTTGAATATTTTTCTTTTTAAATGGGGGTTCATAAAATCATGTCTGTTTCCGGGCGTAGATTTTCTTTGCGTGCGTTTTAGATAAACTGCTCCCTTTGTTTTCGTTCCCTTATTTCTAGCGCCTTCCATGCACCTGTGTGTTTTTGTCAGGCCTTCTATGCTGCAATATTGCCAAGCACCTGCGATGCATGTTGCTACATCGCCCTACACCACCCCCACGCCCTACACCACCCCTCCCCCCCACACCCTACACCACCCCTCCCTGCCGGTCGGCCTGGGAAGCGGGAGGCGATGAGCGCGTTCACACGGGGGTCGGTGCCAGGAGGAGGGGGAACGTTGCTTAGTTTAGTCTCGGATCCAAGCGGGCTAACAGCCACCAGGAGCCTCGCTTCTGTCCCGTACGAGAGGGCCCGCTTCTCCTGGCCCAGTACACACACAGCAGCACAACGTGGCACATACCGCTGTTTGTTTTCTGCCCCAAATTCTCATTTAAATATCTTCACAGCCATGCCTCCCACTTATCCGTGTCTCCCCCAACCCCAACCCTGGTAGTTAATAAAAAGCATGAAGGGAGGAAGAGAAATGTTTGGATTGTTTTTGGCTTTTCGCTTTGTTTATGGCCATTTTAAGCCCGGTTTTCTACATGACTTAAAATAAATTGCGCTTCTCATGCTGCCAAACTAGATCCCGGTATGTAAATAACATTATTTTCATATGTGGTGAGAAACGTAGCCGGCTAATTATAGTAGCTGTGAGAAAACGAAGGGGGGAGCACAGTCAAAAATGTTTCCCCTCTCCACGGCTCTGACCTTTGTGTTGCTCTGATTGGGTGGCGCGAAGACGTCGGAGAGGCAGCATGGGAAATGTAGGCCGAGGCTGTTATCGGCCTCACAGACTAAGAGGAAGCCGGCTACGATCAATATTTTTAAGCTGGGACAGAGACAGTACAGCCCCCGCTCCCTCCCCATGTGCCTGTTTTAGGATTGGAGCTTTTGGAGTACTTGGTTGTCACAATAGCGGGACGTTGCTTTCCGCTCTTAGCCCTATGGGAGTCCATTAGGGTACCGCCCATATCCTGCCCGTCCACTGCACACGTATTTGGATAGAGGGAAACGCGTTGCTGTAATTTCTATTGGCCCGTCGCGGTGATTCACTCGAACCGAAGGAAGTTCTTTAGCTAAACGGTCCACAGGTTTTTAAGCGCCCGTTCCTGTCCGGTTTGGCACAAACGTTTTCGCTTAAATGACAAAGTACTAGTTAGCATTCTTCCTCAGCATTAATCACTACTTCTGGTTGTTTGTTTTTCCTCCACCATGTCAAACATTTGCAGTGAAAACAGAGTATTTCAGGGGGTGCGTGGTACCCGTTGACGGAAATACGTTGCGGCTACTCTTCCTCAATTCTTAACTCACTCCAAAAAAAGAGGGGAGGATTTAGAATAACATGAAGAAATGTAAGCAGTTATGGACAGAATCTTTGAACCGAGAGTGTGGAGAGATAAATCAAGGCTTGTGTTTCCTCTCGTTTTATTTCTGTCTTTCTGGAGAGAGGGGGGGGGCAGGGGGGAGCAAAAAAGAAGGGTATGATTAGTCTATTTTGCTGCAGTGTTTTGCTGTGATTCCATTTTTAAAAAATAAATAATTAAGGCCAATTATAACGAACCGGGCCTTCAAAAAACCGAGGGGTCGGGGGGGGGCGGGCACGATGAGGATACCGTGATATTGAGGTCAGCTGTCCAGAATGATCTCATGTTTAGAAACTTAGTCAGCTGGCTCACGCAAGGAGAGATGCTAGGGTAGCAGTTTCTCTTGCCGCGATAAACCCCACCACCCCCCGCCCTCCTCCCTCCTCCCTCCTCCCCATGTCCTCTGGGTTTGAAAGAAGGCCACGGCACTGTTTGTTCACAGCGGTTTTGCTCCACAAATGTAAGGAAACACGTCAGGTAAAGGGTGTGTAACCTGGCACACAAGATTTTAGTTGGTTGAAAGCTATTTTTTCATCGCTCGGCTCATCAGAACGGGTCTCCTTGGTAGGTCTTTTTTTTTTTTTGTTTGTTTTTTTTTGTTTGTTTGGGAATGAAAGTAAACCCAGGGAAAATGGCTGACATAGCAGCTTTACAGATCAGATTGTCCGTTTGCCCATTTTTTTGGCTGAGGTAAACCCCCTTTCTCACTGGGGTTCCTTTTCAAATACACACTGCCCTTTTTTTAAATACAATTATGACAAAGTTTCGATGTGTATTTCCTTCCCTGAGAAAGCCCTGTACAGCCTCATAAAGGATCTTATAAACACAGCTGCACCGGGCAGCGGACAGTCGGTGCTGAGTTTCCATAAAGCAGGCCTGCTGTAGTGTGGGTAAGTGCATTCAGAGAAACACTCTTTCTCTCATGAAATTGTAGAAACGTGCTGATTAAATCAGATAGACGGCCATCTGGAAGCCAGATTAGACCTGCCTGCATGACCTTAGATTTTATGGCGTACTTTTAAACTTGTGTATATGTAGCCGCTAGCCCTTTAACCAGGCATAACCCTACCCCAGCCCCCCCTCCCCCACCACCCCTGCTACAAGTTTTACCCAAACATCTGAGCTGCCTAAAATAGCCAACAGGACACATCCTGAATGTCATGGTGGTGCTAGCTTCTGTCTGAACAATCCTTCCCTCTGTTTCCCAGGCCCGACCCGTAGATCCCGCTGCGAGGAACTGAGCCGTGTTTTAGGAATTTCGAGCAGTGGGAGTGAGAGATTGCAGTGGTGGATTCTTCTCTAAACCTCCCAGTGGGAAAAGTGTGGACTGCAAACTGATAATGGCGGTCATACAGAATGTGACTGGAAATAGCCTGGGGGGTGGGGGGGGGGTGGTTATGGGTAAATTCCCGCCCCCCACCCCAGAGAATAAGGATTTTCAGAATCTCCCTGTCAGTGTGAATTCTCTGGAACAGTTTTGGGGGGGATGCTGAATTTAGGATTTTACGTGCTCTGTGCTGCTTTACGAATCCTATGTGGCTTGTGTTGCTGTTTTGGCCCTGAGTTTCAGACAGGCGATAGTCGCCTTGGCGACGGAAAGCCAGAAATAACAGCTGACTGAGCAGGAAGTCGGCCTCAGAACCCAGAGAAAGATCTGGAAACGCAACAACTCCACTTGATGTCTTGCAGTGAAGAAATCTGAGCGGGTCACATCCTGCAATGTACTGTGCGCGCGCGTACACACGCACGCGTGCGTACACACGCACGCACGCTCGCTCACACGCATGCGCACACAAGCACACTCTCCCTCTCACACATCCATTCTCTCTCTCTCTCTATCTATCTCTATCCTCCAGTGGGGTGAGTTGGCTTTACTCATTTCAAGATTTGCCAGTGGGGTAAGATAATTTCACTTGTCAAGCAAGAAGTATCTGAAAACAAGATAATATTTTTTTTTTGAAAAAAAAAAAAAAAAGATTTTATTTTCATTACAAAAACTAAGACACTTGTACTCCAGTTGAGGCTGGAGTATATCCTCTGTCTCTCTCTCGCTGCCTGCAGTAGAACAGCGTTGAGGCTGGTTGGGTATATCCTCTGTCAAGTAAGAAGTAATCTGAAACAAGATGATATTTTTTCCTTTTTTGGAAAAAAAAAATAATTTTTTTTTTCATTACAAAAAAAACTACACACTTGTTATGATTTTTTTTTTTTGCATGCACATACACCACACTGTACACACATAGCACACACACACCCTCTCTCTCTCGCTGCCTGCAGGAGAGAACAGTTGAGGCTGGTTGGGTATATCCTCTGTCTCTCTCTCGCTGCCTGCAGTAGAACAGCGTTGAGGCTGGTCGGGTATATCCTCTGTCTCTCTCTCGCTGCCTGCAGTAGAACAGCGTTGAGGCTGGTCGGGTATATCCTCTGTCTCTCTCTCTCGCTGCCTGCAGTAGAACAGCGTTGAGGCTGGTCGGGTATATCCTCTGTCTCTCTCTCGCTGCCTGCAGTAGAACAGCGTTGAGGCTGGTCGGGTATATCCTCTGTCTCTCTCTCTCACTGCCTGCAGTAGAACAGCGTTGAGGCTGGTCGGGTATATCCTCTGTCTCTCTCTCTCGCTGCCTGCAGGAGAACAGCGTTGAGGCTGGTCGGGTATATCCTCTGTCTCTCTCTCGCTGCTTGCAGTAGAACAGCATTGAGGCTGGTCGGGTATATCCTCTGTCTCTCTCTCGCTGCCTGCAGTAGAACAGCGTTGAGGCTGGTCGGGTATATCCTCTGTCTCTCTCTCTCACTGCCTGCAGTAGAACAGCGTTGAGGCTGGTCGGGTATATCCTCTGTCTCTCTCTCTCTCACTGCCTGCAGTAGAACAGCGTTGAGGCTGGTCGGGTATATCCTCTGTCTCTCTCTCTCACTGCCTGCAGTAGAACAGCGTTGAGGCTGGTCGGGTATATCCTCTGTCTCTCTCTCTCACTGCCTGCAGTAGAACAGCGTTGAGGCTGGTCGGGTATATCCTCTGTCTCTCTCGCTGCCTGCTGTAGAACAGCGTTGAGGCTGGTCAGGTATATCCTCTGTCTCTCTCTCGCTGCTTGCAGTAGAACAGCATTGAGGCTGATCGGGTATATCCTCTGTCTCTCTCTCTCACTGCCTGCAGTAGAATAGCGTTGAGGCTGTTCGGGGATATTGATCCTGTCCTTGTAGTGAAAACTTCTCCCCGTCTCGTTTTCACCCCTTTAGATAAAAAGCCCTACAGACACGATCCCCAGCACACACCCACACACACGCACACACTTACATGCACCCATAATTTATGGCTCCTGGAACCCTGATCAATTGATAGCAGGGAATCCTTTGGTAAATAGAGTTTTAGACACATTGCCAATAGACCTCGGCTATTGATTGGAGTGTAAATTAAAAACTTAATCAGGTCTTCGAGATAAGATTTATCTCCGCCCCCGGCAAATTACGGGGCCGGCTCAGAAGCCGGATAGGCAGGCCGACGAGGGGAGAGCACTGCCCTCCTGTCTCCCACAGAGACAGGGGCTGTTCCTAGCCAAGACCCCCAGCGGAGCTGCCGGCCCCCATTGCCTATCTGCCCACCCAATCCACCTACCTGGCAGCTTGGATAGTGATTGGCCCCAAGCTCCCCTTGCATTGCCAGTAAGATACATTTGGAAAATTATGTGGTTTTTTTTTTTCTCCCTTTTGTGACACGAGTCAAATCTGACATCAGATTAGTGGCGCCAGCAGTAAGACATTTTCACAAAAAAGGGTCCTATTTCAATTATTCTGTTAATATTCTGTTTCCTCATGAAAGTAAACCATAATTTGAACAACATGCCTCTGATAACACACACATACACACACACACACACAAACACACACAAACACAAACACACACACACCTCATTCTCACTGTGGCCTCTGAATCTCCCTCTGTATGTCTGCTGCAATGGCTTCACACAGTCATCTTTTTAATGATGTAGTAAATTCATACACATTCACGCTAGCCTAGTCATGCACATGCAGCATTGCCTATATTTTATATATATATTAAAACAATCCATTGGATAGTGAATTGATTAGATTATGGATTTTTACAGTAATTGCTGAAGGGAATTTCTTCTGCTCCGTGCATTTTCATTATTAATATCGGGGAAATAGCTGTCCGTTCACAAGTCTCCCGGTGTTTTATTTCATCGGAGGGGGGAAAAAATAGTTTTTCCACTTTAACGAATGGAATACGAGTTGTTTTGGGCCAGTTTTATTTTAATTTACATTTTTTTAAAGTGTTTCAAATAGCAGTTTTTTTTTCTGAAAAACAAATAAAATTTCCGGAAAGTAAATTTTTGCTACAAAATGCTGTCATACGTAAATTCTTTCAAAATTCATCCTCCCCCAGTAATTAAACCATTAATCATTTTGTTACTACAGGAAATATTAGCCTTTTCTCAGGGATTATGCTAGTTTCAATATCTCTGTGATTGTTATTGAAAATTCAGAACCTTTCTGAATTATAATGTGAAAAGGTCACACCGGCTTTCAAAGAGGGAGACGATGTTTTTTTTATTGTTTTTTTTAAGCGTAGCGTTTCCGGTTGGTCTGTTGCAGTTATCCCAGGGGTTTGGTAGAAGTGGGCACATGGAACCAGGTTGATGAGGAGTTAGCAAAAGCAACTGATGGATGGATGAATGAACCAATGGCCACTCAGGTCTGATGATGGGGGCGGGGCTCTGGCTCGGTAATGGATGCCTTGTCTGATAAGCCTTGAAAAGACTCGTCTAGTTAGCAAAAGTGCAGGTCTGATAAACCCACTGCTTCTGGCGCTAATACCCACCAGCTAAAATCAATAGGTGGAATAATGGCGCTCTCTGGGTTACTCCGGCGTCTTTCATCTACAGATATCCCCACATGTACATGGTGGGTGTGTGGTGTAGTACTCCTCTGTGGCTGTGGGAGGAGGTGGGGGCTGGTGCTCTTTTTCAGGCGGTTCGAAGGGCTTTGGGTGGAGGTCGGTGGCAGTGATGGTGTCACGTTGCTAACCCCTGAGTGTTGGCCTTGTTCCATTTACTTTCAATTATCTGTTTATTTTTCAAGTTGGAGTAGAAAATGGGTCGGGTTACTTGAGAGAGGAGAGGCGGAAAAAACACAAACACTCGCCCATATTTCTGAAGCTGCTTCTCCTCCGCTTACTAGTTCTCAAGTTTTAATCTGATTAAACTCTCTCCCTCTCTCTGTTGTGCTGTCTCTTTTTCTCTCCCTCTCTCTCTTTTTTTTGTAATGTTGAGCTTTGACATGTTGTTTTCCTTAACCTGGGGCATGAGATTTCTCCCACACTCTCATTCCATTTCTTTCTCGCAACGGAAGCTCTCTCTCTCTCTCTCTCTCTCTCTCTGTGCTACACTCTTGTCATTATTTGTTTATTTAATCCTCTTTTCCTCGTGCTTTGGACGGCCTTTTGGCTTCTGCCAGCTCCTCTCTCTTTTCCCAGAGGCCTTTGGAGTGAAGCCAATTGACACACCTTGTGTGTGTGTGTGTGTGCGTTTGTGTCTCGTGTGTGTGGGTCTGTGTCTGTATGTGGGTCTGTGCCGGTCTGTGTGTGTTCACACATGTGTCTCTGTGTGTCTGTGTGTGTGTGTGTGTGTGTGTGTGTGTGTGTGTGTGTGTGTGAGTGAGACTGCCTCCAGGGGATTTGGGGATGAGGGGTCCCCATAGCAGTGGAAGGCGGTTGCCACTCAGCAGGTATATTAGGTCAGGTGTAAATGAGGAAGGGGAAATCTGTGGCTCAGCGTGTTGTCTCTGTGGTATGAGAATCTTCCTCTCTGGGGGAATTTCTCACCTGCTGCCAGCCTGGCCTCTGTCTGCCAAACGGTCAGCCCCGGTCAATGGCACACCTACAGGTGGGATATAAAGAGGGACAGGTGGGTGTTGTTGTGAGTGGAGATGGGGTGTGGCAATAGGGGAGACAGGTGTGGAGTTGGTGTTAGGGGAGACGGGTGTGGTATTAGGGTAGACAGGTGGGGTGCATAGGAAAGCAGGTATGACGTTGGGAGACACAGGTGTCGTTGTGAGGGAGCACAGGAGATGCGCGCCATCTCTGCTCTGAGAATAATACTCTGATTAAGCCAGTCATGGGGCCCACCCAGCGTCCCTGGAGGCTCTGACCGTGCTATGAGTTATCCCAGCTGAGCCTGATGACACAGGCTGTGAGTTAGCCTAGCCGAGCCTGGAGGACAGAGGTTGTGAGTTAGCCTAGCCAAGCCTGAAGGCACAGGCTGTGAGTTAGCCTAGTCAAGCCTGAGGACAGAGGCTGTGAGTTAGCCGAGCCTGGAGGACAGAGGCTGTGAGTTAGCTTAGCTGAGCCTGAGGGCACAGGTTGTGAGTTAGCCTTGTCGAGCCTGAGGACACAGGCTGTCTGTTAGCCTTGTCAAGCTTGAGGACAGAGGCTGTGAGTTATCCTAGCTGAGCCTGAGGACACAGGCTGTAAGTTAGCCTAGTCGAGCCTGAGGACACAGGCTGTCAGTTAGCCTAGCCAAGCTTGAGGACAGAGGCTGTGAGTTAGCCGAGCCTGAAGGACAGAGGCTGTGAGTTAGCCTAGCCGAGCCTGAGGATAGAGGCTGTGAGCTAGCCTAGCCGAGCCTGGAGGACAGAGGCTGTGAGCTAGCCTAGCCTAGCTTGCAGGACAGAGGCTGTGAGTTAGCCTAGTCGAGCCTGGAGGACAGAGGCTGTGAGTTAGCCTAGCAGAGCCTGAGGATAGAGGCTGTGAGTTACCCTAGCCGAGCCTGGAGGACAGAGGCTGTGAGTTAGCCTAGCCGAGCCTGGAGGACAGAGGCTGTGAGTTTGCCTAGTCGAGCCTGAGGACAGAGGTTGTGCGTTAACTTAGCCGAGCCTGAGGATAGAGGCTACGAGCTAGCCTCGCTGAGTCGGCTGTAAGAGTAAAACGTGCCCTCAGGCCTCAGCAGGCAGAGGTTCTGGCCTCTGACACACACACGCCCCAAAGCGCAGTGTATTAAAAAGCAGTTGCGACCCAGATCGCAGTATATCATAGGAGGGAGTGCGTGATAAGGCCTGTCTGCCTGGGCTGTGGATCAATGAGGTTAGTGACATCATATCGCAGAGTGAAAGCAAACCCCTCACCCCCAGCTATTTATGGCCAGCCGCGTGTCAGAGAGGTGTGCGCTTGTGGCAGGAGGGGGAAGGGGGGGGCGCCACGCCTTCTGCTGAAGCTTTATGGTCTCCCACTCGAACCCAGGGACCGCACTCTGGTGGCATCACCGATATCTCTACGTGTGACTTTTTTGTACTGAGCGTAGAGATCTGTTGCTCTCGTTTTCACCCCTAATCAGTACAGCTGTTGGGTCCAGGGATTGTGAGCTGTTTTTACGCCTGCTAATTGGCTGTTGAATTGCAGTTTAGTACTGGACATTTCTGAATAATCTCCCAAATCCAAGGCCTTGTTATGTAATTGCTGCCCCGTCTGTCTTTGGCGCATGTTTTTGGTACAGGAGTGTAGAGGAAAGGGTGGAAATTGCATGTTACATTGATCAGGCAAACATTTGTGACCACTGATCCCTGTATACCCCCCCCCCCCCCCCTCCCCATTCTCAGCCTTCACCTGTGACCTTTCCCCCCAGCCTCCTGACCCCCCTCTCCTCTCAGGGTTGTTTGGAGATTGCATTAGCATATTATCCCATATTAAAGATCCTTGCACCACCTTATGCCATTATGCTGTTTGGGACCCAAACGGTTCTGTGTGTTTGTCTGTGCGTGTCTGTGTCTTTCTGTCTGTGTGTGTGTGTGTGCGCCTGTGCATGTGTATGTGTAGTGGGGCGGAGGGCGAGAGGGGCTTGGCGTTGTGTGTGTGTGTGTGTTGGGGCATATGGCGTTTTGTGTGTGTGTGTATGTGTGTGTTGGGGCATGGAGTTGTGTGTGTGTGTGTGTGTGTGTGTGTGTGTGTGTTGGGGCATGACGTGTGTGTGTGTGTGTGTTGGGGCATATGGCGTTTTGTGTGTGTGTGTGTGTTGGGGCCTGGTGTTGTGTGTGTGTGTGTGTGTGTGTGTGTGTGTGTGTTGGGGCATGACGTGTGTGTGTGTGTGTGTTGGGGCATGGTGTTGTGTGTGTGTGTTGGGGCATGGCGTGTGTGTGTGTGTGTGTGTTGGGGCATGGCGTTGTGTGTGTGTGTGTTGGGGCATGGCGTTGTGTGTGTGTGTGTTGGGGCATGGCGTTGTGTGTGTGTGTGTGTGTGTGTGTTGGGGCATGGCGTTGTGTAAACGGCTACAGGTACCGTACATGTTCCATTTATCAGCTGCCTGGGGCATGCTACACAGGATTCCCTCGGCGGGTTAGTGTGTAACCGCTCTGTCGATACCTGCTTGTCAAGGCCGAAGAGAGCTGAGCGGAGAGAAATAAACGCCGGCCGCCCGACGCAGTGCAGCCCCTTATTGAGCAGCCAATAGCAATTTACCTTCTGACACCGCTGGTCTCCGCTACGCAGGGGTCCTGTCAGGAGTGGTCAACCAGGGACCTTCCAAAACCTCCCACCCCACCCCCTCATCCCCCAGATCCCCCTGGACACTGAGGCTGTGTCCGAATCCACGTTCTTGCCTACTATTGATTATGTCAGTTGAGTATATATTTTTTAAAAGCTGTTGCATATGTGACAGTTCTGAAAATTGAGTATTTTTCATATCCCTGGATGATATACTTATTTCTGGGTTTTTGCTGATAATAGTATTGGAGGATATTTTTTGCATACTGCATATCACTGAACAGTATGCAGTATACAGTATAATAGTACTCAGTAAACGGCCAACAGTAGGTCTCTGAGTCAGACACAGCACTCTTGAACCCAGTGTGAATGATGTGTAGTCATAACGTGTATGTTGCCACGTTGCTTGTTGGTGCTAGATTTGGATGGATCTTTGGTGCGGTGTAGAAAGCTGTGTATTCTTTTTTAAATTTTTAAATTTTATCTTTCCCGCTACCCATTTCACCGTGCTTTTTACAGGGCTGTCTGTTTTTGTTCCTTGAAGCCGTGAGGCAATCGTCAGTTTTTTTAATTTATTTTTATTTTTTTTCCCTAGTGACCTCAATGTACCCTCAACGTGGCTCGTCAACTTTCCATGTAAATGTTTGCGATCATGACTTTGTCATTTTGTATCAAACTCTTTGGTTGGTACTCTTTGGAATATTTTTTTTATTTTTATTGTTTGTTAGTTTTTTTGACCAAATAAATCTGATATTCCGTATGACTATGAGCCTAAAAGTCTTTTTTCTTTTGTCTCCCAGATTATTGTAATGTCTTCTTTTGACTCCCCACATCTGTTCCTGCTTTTGCAATAGAGCACGCTGTGAGTACCCTGCAGTGAGTCCCTCATCTGCCCAGGGCTGCTTTATATAGAGAAAGTATACAGCAGGTTTTGTGGATTTGGCAGTGCTGAGGCTGGCTTGGAGACACCCTCTATAGCTGGATGTTGTGGGTGTGTGTGTAGCTCTGTGCGTGTGTGTGTGTGAAACGCATTGTCTGGGTGTGTGTGTGATATGTATTGTCTGAGGGGGTGTGTGTGTGTGTGTGTGTGTGTGTGTGTGTGTGATACGTATTGTCTGGGGGTGTGTGTGTGTGATACGTATTGTCTGGGTGTGTGATCCGTATTGTCTGGGGGTGTGTGTGTGTGTGTGTGTGATATGTATTGTCTGGGGGTGTGTGTGTGTGTGTGTGTGTGTGTGTGAGAGAGATACGTATTGTGTGTGTGTGTGTGTATGTATGTGTGTAAGCTCCTCTGTGTTTGTGTTGAAGATGCCGTTGCCTGCAGCTCCCAGCTGTAAAGACCGGCTTCCTCTCCCTTGTGTCTGACTCTGCACCGCTGACAGTGGCTGCCTGGGTTCTGGGAGCATGTCCAACTGGTTGCTGCCTTGGGCCGCCGTGCGCTGCTTCTAGTTTAGTATCTGCCACTCGCAGATCAAAGTCTGGTCCCCCTCCTGTCACCTCCATCCCATACCGAAAGTTGGCTGCACCTCATGAATGGGTGTCTCGCGTGTGTAAATGCGCCCCACCCACTCACCTTCTGGCGAACAAAAGGGCGTGATTTTCTCAGGGAGTCTCCCTTCCTCTTCGCTTCCGCCGCCGTCTACCATCCACCGGAATTTCCCCTCTCCCGTCCCGAGCCGTCCGGATCTCCGCTGCCTGGCAACGGCGCGGGAGGCGCCTGTAGGGACACGTCGCTTCCACCCCGAGTCACATTTTCGAAACGCACACTACTTGACTTTCTCCTTTCCTAGTTGTTGCTGTGTCATCGAACTATTTCGTCCTCAGCACCTCCGAGTGGAATTGTGGGTAATGCGTTCCACGCTTACACTTGGGCAGCAAGTCTCAAGGCGGCGGGGTCGAGGGGAAGAGCGACACCGTTCTGCGAATTAAACGGACTGGAGCGTAACAGCTCCGGCCCTCCGTCTCCCAGCCGGGTGCAGTTTCCCGCTCTTCTCAGACGACTTCTGAAACACGTTTCGCGCTTATCGAATTTAAATGAGACGTTAATTCCACGCTGTGCCGGACGTCCAGACGCTCTGCCGCTACGGGACAGCTGTCCAAACAAGGAGGAAAAAAGAAAATGGAGGAAAAAAATAAAGGAAAGGAAAAGGCATTACATAAACATTTAGCAACAGATGCTATGTCATCGGGTTACTTCTGCAGGCGAGAGAGAGAAAGAGGGGCCCGATCCCAACCAAAATTAACTGGGACACTATCGTTTTGGGAGGGGGGGGAGCAGCCAAACACTTTCTAGACCAAAGATAGGAGAGAGGTCAGAGACTCCTCTTAATCCCAGAGGCTCGTGTTTGATGTGCATGTGAACATGAGCAGCTTTCAAATTCCTTTCCCGGTTCTGTCTAGATCAGTGTGGCGGTTGGGTAGGCAAGCGGCCTACCTGGCGGGTAGGGAGTGTTGGGTGTTGGTTGGAGTTTTGGGCCGGGGGGGGCGTGCGTGGGGGGGTGTTTGGGGTAGGTCGGTGCACCCTAGCTCACCCAGGGTCATTCTGTTGCTCCACCTGCAACCAGAGCTGTGGCAACTGATGCCGCTCAACCATGCTGCCATCTGGCAGGGTCGACCTTGCCTGCAGTCCAAGGCTGTGGGATTTTCAGGAAAGGAAAAATAAAATCAAACTCCGTATTGCTCCACACCCCCCCCCTCTTTTTGTTTGTTTGCTGTGATCAGGCTGTTGCGTAGTTGTGGCTGCAGCACGCAAGTTAGCGGCGCGTAGCACCAGGAACCACTAGCAGGCTGAGCTAGCGCTAACATCACAGAGGCCAAATCACCTCAATCTTGTGCTAAGCAGTACTGAGGGTTTGCTGAGGCCCAAAAAATGAGCGTTACCGACTGCATAGCGGGGTCCAGAGTGCCGGTGAAGAAAGGGAACTGTCCAGACATTCCAGTGCCCTCTTTCTCAACAGTTCTGCTGACCCCTCTGGCTTTGTCGCTGTCGCCTGTGACCAACGACGACACAGGAAGTGTTCTGCAGCTGAAGTGCACTCCCAGCTCTGAGTGAATGTGTTCACTGTAGGGGAGGGGCTTCCTCTCCTAATGGGAGGGGCTTCCTCTCCTAATGGGAGGAGCCTCTTGATTGACATCAGAGTCAGCGAGAGAGAGAGTAAAAGGATAAACTGCAGAGTCCGGGCCTTTGCCTGGTGGACGTTAATGGGGTTTGACCCTGCACCCCTACCGGCCGAGTCGCGCTCGGCGGATTGGCTTTGCTTGGTCACACCGTGCGGCATGGCGTATTGATGGCTTTGAGCCACTCTCTCCTTTTGTTGTTTCATTCAGTGGAAAAGTTCAGGTGCGGTTTTCCGTACTGGCAGAGGATCCTGAGGCCTCAGGCAATGCAGGCTAGCGGGCAGCCAGCCAGGCAATGCAACAAACTCTTAACCTCTCTCAGCTAATCCCATGTTATGTCAGTGACTCTCTCTCTCTCTGCTTCTGTAGGGCTTCTTTGTAACTTACTGATCTCTCTCCCTCTCTCTTTCCCACTCCAACTTTTTTTTTAACTGAAGTTTGACCTCTTATCAAGACTCAGGACAGCTGGGGCAGTGGGGGTGGGAGGGGAGATGGGTGGGTTTAGGCCCCAGGGCAGGGGGAAGGGGGGGATTGTGGCCTTGGTGGCATAATTTGGCTACTAAAATATCGTTAAACCGCTCTCCGCCTCCGTCTGTACACGCTCTGATAAAGAGGGCAGCCCCCGCGTTTACCTCAGAAAACGGCTCAACGTCACCGGGGAAACGCAAACAAAAGGCGCAATTCGTATTCCCGCTTAACGTTTTCCTTTTCAGGAAAGTGTGGGATTTGGTTTGTGTGTGTGTGTGTGTGTGTGTTTGTGTGTGTGTGTCAGCGTGCGGCCTGTGATGTGGGTGACTTGGGGTTTGAACCCTAGATAACAGGTTGGGGAAGCAGTGGAATTATTAGAACAGCAGAACAGGACACAAAACACAGACCAGCAATTTACTCTCCATGAGAGGAGTGTGCCTGTTTTTATTTATTTTAGCTTAATCGAACTCCGTGGTTTATTTCAGAACAGTGGTTTATTTCAGAACAGTGCCCTTTCCAGGCAAAAGCCTCTATTTCAGTCACGTCCATGGAATAAATTTGGGGATGAATCCGGGAGGGAGTTGGAGGCAGGAGTTTGGCACGCTGGGATGGAACCCCATGCTTAATGCAGATATTTCAGGACCCTTTTAAAAATATACAACCCTGTTGTCCCAGACTCGTTAATTATGTAAAAGGGGGATATTCTGGCACCAGACCCGAGCTTCTCATCTTATCCATCGCTGGGGAGACATGGCTATCTTCTTCGTAGTGAAAGACCCCCCGGGGGGCTAAATGGCCTCGCTCTGTCCGGAAATTTCCCCCAGCGAGGGTAAGGGCTGCATCCGAGTGGATTGTGCCGCGCTGCACATTTGCAGTCGAATGGCAGCTGCTCACAAGAGGGTATGCGGGGGATCCCGTAACTCAAACGGCGTAGGATCGGCTTGGGAGGAGGGGCTCGAGTGGCTTTTGCGAGCTGTCAGGCAGGCGCTGTTCCTGCTGGACTCTATTTGGCTACAGTGCGGCCGACAGACAAATCGGCAGCAGCTCTAAATTAAGTAAAGATCAATATTAACCCGCGGCATTAACGTAGCGGCGCAGACTCCACGCCTCAGACGTCCGACGCAGACCCGTCTCGCGGAGGCGACCGCGGGCCAGGGCCAGTTCCGACGCATCCACGCCGCTGTCGCCCGCTCGTATGGATGGGGCCCGATCGTCCTCGGCTGAACTTTCAGCCAAAGCTGAAGGCGCGCTCTCCGCATGGTGTAATGAGGGGGGAAAAAACCATCACGGTACAGAAGAAGTTTTAATTGTTTAATAAATTCGTTTTGTGATGAAATTTTAATTTAAAAAAGCCCTCTTTCTCTTTCCCGCTCAGGAAATGTGTAGATCTGTGCGCGTTGAGTTTGGTTGGTGATCCATCAGAGGCAGCCTGGTGCCCTACATTATGCGTTTTGCTCCGGGAAGACAAAAGTTCTCTCGCCTTTGGTTATGGACCATACGCTTTGTTTTAAGATTTTTATCTAACTTGCATCCCCTCACCGAGTGGGGGTTTGGCCTGACTCCATTATAGCTGAATCTGTGGCACCTCTGGCCATGCGTACACGCGTGTGCGCGTGTGTGAGACAATGTTCGTTGGCCCCCAGATTGGCAGTTATGATCTAGCAGTGAGTGAATGGAAATGAGGCCCTGTTTGCCTGCCTTTCCTCAGCTGAAGCTAAGCTGTTATTATCAAAATGGCCGCCTTGCGCCAGCTTTGTGTGGGTGCAGCGGGTTAATTACAGGTCTCTGAGTGATGTCACGCCCCGGCGTCTCCTGCCTTTGTGGGTCCCTGTGCCAGACCTGCTCTCTCTCCTCCCACTCCTGCCTCTTCCAACTGCTCCTAAAGCTCCTGTTACCTGCCCCATGGACCCCTGTTACCTGCCCCACGTGCCCCTCTTAACTACCCCACCAGCCTCTGTTAACTACCCCTGTTAACTACCGCACCAGCCTCTGT
Source organism: Ilyophis sp. 1 JC-2022 (assembly GCA_022702515.1). Lineage (NCBI taxonomy): Eukaryota > Metazoa > Chordata > Actinopteri > Anguilliformes > Synaphobranchidae > Ilyophis > Ilyophis sp. 1 JC-2022. The sequence goes on along the minus strand of CM040400.1, from coordinate 50,315,076 downwards.
TAACTACCCCACCAGCCCCTGTTAACTGCCCCACCAGCCAGTTTAACAACCCCACTAGTCCCTGTTAACTACTGCACCAGCCTCTGTTAACTACCCCACTACCCCTGTTAACTGCCCCACCAGCCCCTGTTAAGTACCCCACCAGCCTCGTTAAGAGCCCCTTTTAACAGCCCCAGCTCTGCCCCCCCCCCTCATGGTTCAGGAAGTGTCGGGATTGTATTTGCATGTGTCTTGCGTGCGTGTGGCCAGTTAACCTTGCCGCTTAATGTGTAGCTAAGCAGCTGCACAAACGTTAACACGTCCTGACTTGCACCCGATAGGATACATTTTTTGGACTTGCAAACCACATTGACACCCCCCCCCCCCCTGTACACTCACTCATTCCAGTGTTCACAGGCAAATGTCACAGTGCTGGATTGGATTTAGAACATTTTTCATTGAAAAGAAAAGGGGGAGCGAGTCCTTCTGGTGGTTGTTTCTAGTGTTTGTTTCACGGAGGCGGGCCGGTCGCCGGTTAAATTCCTGCTCTGTGAAGGTCTGAGGCTGATGTAGATAAGGAGGGTTTTCTGGGCAGGCAGGATGTTCGGTGGAAATCTCAGGTGACACACAGCCCTCCTGCCCGATTTCACCTGGGGGGGGGGCGTGTTACCTAATGGACCACAGCTCTGCCCACAGGCCAGATCCTTTGACTCTTATCGCCACTGTTAGACGACCCCATAAAGCTAAAAAAAATCCGTCACAGGGAATTGGACCCGTCAGGGGGAGAAGAAAAAAAAGAAGTGGGATAGAAGGCTTCCTTTTTTAAACGAGTGAAAGAATGGTCAGTAACGCTATCTCGCACACAGTTACAAGAATCCAGTTTGTTAGAGGCTCTGGGTTTCCAGTTTCTAATATGTATATGAAGTTTCATTGCACAATGGAGCTTTTGTATGGTGCAAAATGAACACCCCCCCCCTTTTTTTTTTTTTTAAAAGAAAAGAAAAAAAAAAGCGTATTCATGCAGTTGTGGGGTGGCGAGGATTCGGGTTTCGCCTGTCATTGTGCGCCGTGTCGTCACTCGCCCCCGCGAGCCCGAATGCACGTCTGGCAGAGAGCGGGCGGGCGGGCGGGCGGGCTGGCGGGCGGGCGGGCTGGCGGGCAGGCGGGAGGGCTCGGTGCCAGGCGCGGGGTCTGGGAGAATCCGGGAAGCTTCGGGGTCCTGACAGGACAGCAGCATGGGCAGGTAACCAGACTCACACAGAGGAGAGCGGACAAACTGTACTTATACAGCTTTGTGTGTGTGTCTAACATTTGTGTTTGTTTGTTTGTGTGTGTGTGTGTGTGTGTGTGTGTGTGTCTGTGAGGCACCTTTAGCTAGCTACTTAAGTGCCTGATCTGAAATCTGTACCTTTAAGATTATACTGTGTGTGTGTGAGTGTGTGCGCACGTGTGTGTGTGTGTGTGTGTGTGTGTGTGTGTGTGTGTGTGTGTGTGAGTGAGAGCGGGTACAAGTGCATGCACGGGTGTGTGAGCGCACGTGTGTATGCACTCATTTGTGATGTATGTGTGTGTGTGTACATGAGTAATAATAACTCATAATGACACATGAAGGCAGAGTGGGTCTTTGTGAGGACCGGTCCCTGGTCCCTGGCCGGCAGGCTCAGTCACTCCCTGTCAGTGACACATGATGCTCACTTCCTGGTCCTCGGACTGCACTGCCCAGCCCTGAGAGCAACTGATGAAATGGAAAGCTTGTTATCCTGGGGCACTCAGGAATGCACACACACACACACACACACACACACACACACACACACACACAAATGCACTCTCAAATCCCCCTCTTTACATGCTCCGGTCTGATGCAGTCTAATCGTTAACCATTTAAAGACGTATTTTCTCTCTCTCTCTTTCTCTCTCTCTCTCTCTATCTCTTTCTCTCTCTCGAAGTACTCGTTCAGTGTGCGCTCCTGTGATTGATGTGACGAGATGGGCGATGATCGGGGGTTGGCCACCGTTTATTTCAACCCGGCGAGGTCGCGTGTGTCATGTCAAGTTTTGTAGCGGGGTTGGCGGTTTGTCCCTCGGGCAGAGGACCGGATTCCACTTGGCACGGGCGTCACCAGTCGAGTGGAACAGAGCCAAGTCCTCCTAAAGAGGGGTTTGAGTTTCAAGATCCAGGGGAGAAATCATTTTCCTCGACATAGCCACATTAAATCAGTACGCAGCCAGGAACCGGCCTGTATTTTTTTTTAAAAGCGCAGTCGGACCAAACAGACCCGGGTGATTTCACCAGAGTTGTATTCCTGTCTCTTTAAGCTGTTGGCTGTTCTAATAGATTCCTAAGCACTGGCTTTAGTGCATGTTAAACCAGGATTACCCAATCAATTATGGTCAGTACAAACAAGGATTACTTAAAACACTACATTTTTCTTGTTGAGAGGCTAAAAGCAGGGCGAATTAAAGGAGCAGAAGAGCTTGTTGATGAGAGCGGCGGGAGGAGGCTGGTTCGCCCTCGTACGGACCGGACCATCCCGACGTGCACGCCTTTTTCCCCGTACACCGCAGAGGCCCGACCTGTCCCGTTGGGTCCCCCTCTGAAGTGTTTGGCTTGTTTGTGGGTTTATTAAAGAGCTCTGTCTTCTGGAGGAAGTAACATCTTCAGGCAGAGCTCCTCTGTAGCTGGTCCCTTCGTTTTGAAAAGCGAACGCGGGGATGTGTCTCCGGTTTTCCAAAGTGAAAATATGTACACGCACGCACGCTTAATTTTTTAGCATTGCTTTGCTCTGATGTTAAATCTAAATTATGGTCTGTTACAATTGAGTGCGTACCTTGATCTGGGCTCGTTTGAAAAACCTTGCCGAGTTGTCCTCCTGTGATAGGACAGATCTGTAAAGTCTGCGTCTCTCTGGACCTTTTTTTGTCTCCTCCTTCAAAGATTTCCCTCCCAATTTTTTTAGTTTTCCTGCCAAAATGAGCTCAAGGCACAGAGCAGGGAAATTGTCAGGGGAAAAAAAGGCTGATGTGACAAGGTTCTGTGAATGTATGCGTGCGACCCACAGAGGATCATAGCTGTCACAGAGCTACTTCACAACAGTTGGTAGCTTTTGCTATTAAACTCCTGTAACGTTTTCTCTTCTCACTGTAATTATTATTGGACCCTTTATTTAACCAGGATGGTCAGTTGAGAACACGTTCTCATTTTACAATGTCGACCCGGGCGACCTGTAATGCCGACCGCCCGGCACTTCGACCGCACCTTGGTCACAAGCTCTCCGCTCAGCTCAGCTGTCGAGCCGTAATGACTGCCGTTGTCGTTCTAATCAGAGGTTCATTACCAGCAGAATGTTGGGAAACAAGTTGCAGGCACTGTTCTAACAAGAAAGGTGATAATATACTTTGTGTCATGGGGCTGCTTCGTGGTGGGAGGGAGGGGGTGCATGAAATATTTGTCATATTTTCACCGTAAGCTCATCGCCCCTGCTCTCTTCATGAGAGAGAGAGACAGATAGCTGGAGTTGACCTTCCTGGAATATGATACGTGAGCTCTCTGCGTTGGCGGGCGGCTGTTAGCTGATCTACTTCCTCTCTGGAAGTGCATAGGGCTGTGGAGGCTGCTTTGTTTAATTTATAAAAATAAAAAAAATAGTCTCAATTAGCCGCTGTAGCCTGCCGCACAACCTGCAACAAGTTTGGACATATACTCGCCCAACCAGATATGCTCGTACACTGTGTGTGTGTGTGTGTGTTTTCAACTTTTTGCATGAGCACAAATACCGTGCATGTTTTAAGTATATGGCCATGCTTAAAGACACTTTTGGCAGCTTTGATAATTGCGCCTTTTTCCGTCTCTGTAGTATCCACGCTCTTCTACATGTTTTCTTTAGTTTTTCTGAGGGCTGACGTTTCATAAAATGCAAGGTGTTTTTGGAAGGGCCCTGTGTATTGTCCCGATATACTGGTAAAGGGCCCATCTCTTTTTAGTCAGGAGCGCCCTAAGGAAGGTGTGAATCCTGGCTGGCTCTCTCAGCAAAGCCTCTTTTTTTGTGGACATCCCTGCCGTTGTTTTTTGTTTGCGCGTTTTGCTTCCCACGCATCGCCGTTTTGTGGCGATTGATTGGTGAGGGAGCAGCCTCTCCCCTCTGGCTGTGGTGGTGGTCCTTTCGATAAATAATAAATCCCAAGGAGACCTAATAAGAGTGTGTTATTGATCACAGGGCACTTTGGTCTGATCGGTTGGGGGGGGGGGGGGGAGTTGTGGGCGGGTTACAGGGTCCGGGCTGCCGTGGAGACGCGGCGAGCCAGCCAGGAGCCTCGACGCGCCCCCTCAAAAAGAGAGCACCCCACCCCAGAGCCCACTTTGCACCCTCTTCCCTCTCTTAAGCGAAGTGGGGATGATCTCAAATCTTTGGGTCCAGCTGCTGTGCTGTTTTTGTTTTTATTTTTTGGGGCGAGGGGGGTGGGCTTTGGTTATGTGTCCATTTCTGTCACTTGCACTGATAGAGTGAGGAAGGGGGGGTGGGGCGGGGTTAGAGGACGGGGGGGGGATCACACAATTTCCTCTGTCCCCATTTCGAAACGAGCCCCCTACTTAATTAAGAAGCAATGAGAGTCTACAGATAGCATTCCTTAATTAGCTTAAGCTGGCACCGGTAACCAGATCCACTGCACTAATGACAACACGGCCCCCGTGAAAAGCCTCGTTGTTTTCCAGATAATTGTCCTTTTAGTTAACGCGGGCGAGGAAAGGGCTGCCCTTGTTAGGGGAGCTGGCTGTGCTGTCGACAGCCGGGGGTGGTGGTGGTGGTGGTGGAGGAGGGAGGGGCGGGGGGGGGGGGGCGTGTGGTGACGGGTGTCCCGTTCTCGCTGGCCCCGTGCCCGCTGTGACAAGCCCACTTGTGCCCTCTGCCGAAATCCCCGAGGCGAGCAGGGGAATTATCTGTCCCGCGGCGCGTGGTGTGATGGTAGGGGGGGGGGGGGGGTGGGGGTGACGGTGATCTCCTTGTTGGGGTGTTAATTATGTACCCTAGTCCTAATGACGGAAGGAGGATCAATAGAACGAGGCAGATGTATGCAAACAGCGTGTTGATTATGCCGGCTAATGACCATCCAGCGTTGCTGTAAAGGTAGACGTGGAGTAGGGGGGGGGGGGGGGGCGTAAGGGGGATTGGACGGGGGGCGGAGATTAGTCCTTGGGGGCGGCGCCGTGTTGAATGGATGCCCCTCGAGCCACTTTGGTTCATTCAGGTGCAACTGCCGGCGTGAAATCTGTCTCAGAAACTCTCGCTGCCCTGAAATGGCTGCACATCTTGTCTGCATATCTGATTCTGAAGCCATCTTTCTTTTTCTCTCTCCCTCTTCCTCTTTCTCTGTCTCCCCCTATTTCGCCAACTTTCTCTCTCCCTCTCCTCCCTCTCTCTCCCTCACTCCCTCTTTCTCTCTCCCTCTCCCCCTTCTCTCTCCCTCACTCCCTCCCTCTCTCTCTCTCCCTCACTCCCTCCCTCTCTCTCTCCCTCCCTCCCCCCTCTCTCTCTCTCTCTCCCTCTCTCCCTCACCCCCTCTCTCTCTTTCATTCTCTCCCTTTCTGTGTACATTTAGTAATGACTTGCAGTGCTGTAGGTAACTGATTAGGCTGGTGACTGTGTTCACTGCCTGTGGGCGGGTTTAAGGGCTGCGATGCGCAGGGAGCGGGTTTATGGACGGCCTGACTGCGTTGGCTGTGCAGATGCTTGGGCGTCTGCGCAGACCCTTCAGCCTCACCTGCTCTCGGGGGTCCCCATTGTGCCCAGTCAGCCGGAGCTGTTGGTAACCCAACACCCTCCTGTAGGGTCAGTGCGGGGTGGGGCCGGATGGGACGGCAGCCAAGAGTTAACTGCCCATGCGTTCTAGCAGCAGCTGCGGACGCCATACTCCCCCCCCCCCCCCCCCCACCGATTCAGGAGAGGAGGAGGTGGGGGTGGGGGGGTAAACGTGTAATCTGACCCCAGAAAGAGGGGCGGGACAGCGGACAAGGTACGAGCGTTCACCTCTAATCCAGGATCCAAGATGAGGCCTTTGTGGGGAGAAGGGCATCGTAACAAACATCTGCACCCGATACCTGGCCCCCACCCGCCAGAGCGAGATGGCTGGTGTAGCATTACCACATCAGATCCGCTAACGTTTCAGACGGGAAAGCACTTCTCCTGCGGGCTCGTACCTGCGCCGCTCCGCTACAGAGCTGAGCGGGATGAGGAAGTGCTCCTAACTCTGTGGTCTCCCCAGGGCTGACAGGGCGACAGATTCTGAGCTCGTTTCCGACACGAGGGCGGGGTCTAGCGCGGGGACCATAAGCGCCTCACGCTCCGAGGCTCTGCCCTCAGGTACTGACTGTATGTGTGTGAAGATAAGCAGCCTGGGCATTGGCTAATGTCATACTCACGGTGAGGCGTAGCTTTCAGGAGCTGCGTTACCTGCACCGGGGGGGGGGGGCCTTTCCTTATCTTCAGACAGGCGACGCTCCTGTAATGCGAGGAACGCGTTTTATTGCACTTTTTGACTAAGTGGCAGAAGATCAGATTACGTACCCCGACAGTGAAATTCATACTGTAAGAACACAATCGGGAGACTTAGGTGGGACAGGTGGAGAACCCCCCCCCAATAGCCCGGGGGTATATTGTTGACCCCGGCGGGCGGGGTCCCCGAGGCAGAATTGATTGCTTTATTGTGTCGCTGTGGTCTTTTGTGAGCCCAAAAGGTAACGGACTGACCCGGCCTGCCAGAGCGCCACGGTGACCCTCACCTCACGAGGAAGAGTTATGGGGTTTTGGGTCTGATCTTTGAAGAGGCGGGGTTGACCCGCTGGGATGTCCCAGTGCTTCGGAGCCCTAATGTCTCCCCCCCTTTTGTCGCTGCTCACTGTCACCGCTGATAATTTACAGGCTTGGGGCCTGTAATTCGTAAGGGGTGCGTGGCCTGACTTCTGTCCGAGAGGGAAACTGATTTGTGCTCATCATATCCTGCAGATTGGGGAGGGGGGAGGGGGGGTCAGAGGTGCTTATTAATCTCTGCCTCCCCGAGTTGAGGAAAACCAGTCCATCTGTACCACACATACACACCCCAGCTTAACACTGAAGTGTTTTCTGAGCGCAGTAAAATAGCTTTGGCTACTTCAAATTAAAAAAAGAGTATTTACCAAAATGTCTCTTATTTTTTGTGATTTTGGGTGAATTCATAAAGCTTATGAAATTAGCACGAGTCTGCAATATTAAAGAAGAAAGAAAGAAAAAGCAGTTTTTTCAACAATTATTTAGCATGAATATTGTATTTTAGCCTGCAGCTACTTTTTTATTTGTTGGATTAAGTCATTGACTATTTTCACTTGAGTCTGAGGGAAATTGGGCTCATTTCTCAATGTTTGGTGCATCCAGCCAGACTCTGACTCCACCGCTTTCCTTCTGGAACGTCCACAGATGTCGCACGTAACCCTGAACTAAAATGGGGCTTTTTTACAGCTGGTTTTTGCATAAGTGGGTCCTCATGATTATTATGGGTCCCAGTCAGGGGTGTCCAGTCTGGTCTGAAAAGGGCCCAGGTGGGTGCTGGGATTTTTTTGTAGTTGAAGCATTTTTCATAGTGCTGATCTTCAGTCAAAGTTTGCACCAGACTGGGCCTCCTCAGGTAAAATTTGAGTCACAGACTTCCTTCCTCCTCCCCACCACATGGGGTGCCAGATAGTTAGTGTTGTGTATGGGTGGAGCTCTTTTTTTCCCCTCTGCCCTGGATGAGAGATGGCAGACAGGAAGGCAAGCGCACGGGGCTTACTGCGACTACGTGCTTCTCAGCTGTCACTCAAAGCACCTGATCAAGGTGCTGTGGAAGGAAGAAACGCAACACTCCAGACAGCCTCTGTAAATAGTTATTTTCTGTTAACGTCTCTCTCTCTATCCCCTCTTCTGCCATTGTTGCTTTTTTCCCCCTAATTTCTTCTTTGACTGTGTCTGTAAAGACAAGAAACTGCACGGTGCTTGGGCCTGTTTTTTTTAAAAATCATTTGAGAAAGAGAGACACACACCGAGACAGTGAGAAAGAGAGACATACACACAGAGAGAGACAGAGAGACGGAGGGAATCCCAGCACCTCCAGCTGCACACGGCTGTCTCCGCGCAGTCCCCTCAGACCTGCATATTTATTTATCTGTATGACTCTGGGCTCTCTCCCATAGGCAGAGGATAGAGAGAGAGAGAAGCCATGGGGGCTCCATGCCTCTCCCTTTTGAAGTGCTGCTATAATCTCCGTCAGAGGATTTGAAGGCCAGAACCCTTCACAATGAGGATCTCCACTGAGCTCCTGAGCGAATCTCCATAAACGCCGTGTTTATCAGCGGGCTTTGTGCCGCGATACGCTCGTCCTCACGGGAGAGCTGGGGAAAACGCACCACAAACTGTCACCCTTTCAACTCAGCAGAACATTTTTGAATGTTTTACCCCCCAACGACTGGGCCTCCATACACCTGCACCCACCCTGTGGGTGATGCCCTTAATAGACATGTATCGTGTGTGTGTGTGTTTCTCTCTGTCTGTAGAGCACAGGGTGTCCTTTCGGTGGCTCCTGAGAGGGTGGGGGGGGGGGGCTGTTTTACAGGTGCTTCCTGCATACCTGACAGGGGAAGGGAATGCACAGACACGCCCTTCACACACCTCTGCAGCCGCTGCTCATTACTAATAATCACACCGTGACTGACTGGTGTGGGCCTTCAGTGTCTCAGTCTCATTCTCTTACTTATTATCTCTCTCTCTCTTTGTCTTTCTGTCAAAAGCACATCTCATTCAACAGCTAGAGATCTTGTTAAGCTGCTAATTAGTAGAATCAGGTTTGCCAAGTTAGGGTTCAGATGAAAACCTACAGGATGGTAGATCTCCAGGAACCACTGGACCGCAGATCTAGAATGCTCAAGGAGAACCAGCGCTTAGAACCCGGAGTAATTAGAAGACCTGTGATTGACGTTCACCCTCGTGCCCTTCCCCCCCCCCCCCCACAGCCCACAGCCCCCCCAATAATATCTCAGTCGCTCTAATGTCTTCACAGACAGCTTTGCTCTGCCCCAATTAAAGCCCTAACCTTCATTACATCGATTGGGCGGCGGTAAGCTGTTAACACATTGATTTGACTGTGTTTGAATCACACGCGATACATAACATGCTTGAGTTCACTCTGAAAATGTTTTGTTAAAAAATGTTTTTTTTGTTTTTTGTTTTTTTAAAGTCACCAAAGAGCAGGTTGAGGACAAGAGGTAGGCGTCGCTCTGCTCCACCCAGCCGTGGTAAATGTGTGGGAGGGGTGAAAGGATTGGGGGGCGTGGCGTATCTTGTGGTTTCAGAAAGGGTCAGCGGTCTGGTCTGGGGGGACGCAGGCTGTCACCCCGAGGGGAGGCTGGTTCGGGCCGGGGGCACTGGCAGAGACCCCAGGAGGGGTGCACCTGGTACCACAGAGTCCAGCGAGCAATTAGGGTCCCTAATCACACGTCCTGAGCCAATTAGCTGCCCTCTCATCTTACACGGCCCCAACGCCACAGGGCATCTGTCAGGGCTGGACCGCGGGATGGGGGGGGAGTGAGCTCTCACCTTCCCCCCCCCCAGCTGGTACACACAGCCCCTCCCACAGGGGAAAGGGTCCACTCATCCCTGCTGCACATCGGCCTTCAGTCTGTATTGTTTGTTCTTTATTTTATCTTATTTACCTGCTCCTTCCCCCGTACCCCCCCACCAAGGACTAATGAGATTAGGGGAAGGCTGCATAGGGGATGTTGGCCTGAGAGGGCGGGAATCTGGGAAAGTGAAAGTGTGTTGGGGGGATGATTGGCTTATGTGAGCGGTCACGTGATGGCTCCTCCCACATTTGCGTGTCGGGAAGCCTCACTGTCCAATCGCTGAAGATCGTGCCGGTTAAGGCCGGGTAAGCTCTCACCCCTTGTTGTACTGTAATGGACCGTTCTTCCTCCTTCATCCCCTGTTTGTGGTTAGCCCTAAATCTGCTGAGAGCTGGTAAAATGGGGGGGGGGGGGGGTTTGAGGACTGGGCTTGGTCTCTTGCCGTGGTGTGTGTTAGGGTCATATTCCCCACAGTGTTTGTCTAATGGCAGAATGACCTACATACTCAGGGGGATATGACCTAGGATATGTGACATATTGTTCTCTTTGTTTTCTGTGCTAAAGATCAGCTGTGTAGATACCACTTTTGTGTGTGTGTGTGTGTGTGTGTGTGTGTGTGTGTGTGTGTGTGAGAGAGAGATATGAAGCTCTTTCTCCATGAATGCCTCCCCCTTGTTCAGTTTGTGCTCTGGAATGCACTTTTGCTCTCAAAACTATGACCTCATTAATTAAAGCTTTATTAAGTGTGTGTGAGAGAGAGAGCGAGAGATATGTTGCTTTATCAAGTGTGTAGTTTCAGTTGTTTGTTGTTGGTCTTTGCTGATGTGGAATCCCACCCCAGTTCCCTTGCTCCCCTCCCCATATTCTACAGTCGTGTTTTTTTGTTTAGTTTTGTTTTTAAACGAGAAAACCTCTTTTAAATAACGCAGACCTGTGTGCGTGTGAGCCTGAGGTTTTTAGTTTTTTTTCAAACGGAGAGGTCGCATTGTGAAGCAGCCGCTGTGGTATTTGCGAATGACCAGCGGGGCCCTATCTGGACCCATCTGAGCCTTATCGGGCCGGCCTCTCTGCGTCGGCAGCCTGGCAGCCCCGGCGTGTCGCAATGGCCGCTTGTGTGCATTCGAGATAAGTAAACAGTGTGGAAAGGCCCGTTTGCTCACCGCTCTGGCGCAGGAAGGAGAAAATAAACGCAGACCTACAGTCGGCCATCTTCAGAGGGTGGGCGGTGGAGGTGGGGGGGGGGGGTCAAGTTTTCCCCGAACAGACGTGATTATCTGCTCGAAAGATTGCCTACGCAAAAAAAGAAATTGATTAATTGGGTATACAGGGGCAACATACGGATACCCGCGTTACTACCCAACTGCCCCGCCCTCAGTGGCCCTTCTCCAGTGCTGAGGTTGACAGTAAAAAAAAAAATAAATAAATACATAAGCCTCATGCTGCTGTGGTTGCACCATATCCATCAGCTGTTTGAGGTGATCAACAGCAGATCTGACCAGTGCCTTTAGGGAATGATGCTAGCGGTTAATGCTCGTGCTCAGATATGACATGGCGCTGTCTGCCTTGCGTTGGGAAAGGCTGTGTAGGTCTTGCTTCTTTACTCTCGTCTGATTTGATACTTGCTTGGCACGACTCTAGTCTGGGGAGGGGTAGTTTGATGGTTTGCAGAGGGAAAGAATGAAATGTTGCATAACCCCCCACCCCCCCAAAAAAACGCACCGTCTCTCATTGGTCCAGAGTCCCCTGCTCCTGTAAATAATTGGCCAGTGATGTAAATTACAGCAGGACTGCTCGCTTCAGCCTGGGCCAAGCTCACCATCTCCTCTGAACAGAACAGAGTACAAACGGGACTCATCTTCTCCTGCTCTTCTCTCTCCCTCTCCCTCTTGTTCTCCCTCTGTTTATCTTTCTGTCTGGTCTGTCATTCTATTTATCTCTCTCTCACTCATGTACAAACTTACACACAACCCCTCTCCTACCGGTTGAATGTGAAATTCACTTTGAAATCTCTGGTTAATATGTAACTGTGAGGCCTGGGGTTTTCTCTCAGATCTGCAGGTAACAGGAGACGTGAGGGTTGGGGGGTGGGGTGGGTGTGTAGGCATGCGCACGTGGTCCCGGTCATGGTCTGGCCATCATTGGAGATGGTCTGCTGTGGAATGTGTGTGTCCTGACCTGCAGACGATCCTACACCTGCGTGCGTGTGATGCTCGAGGGAAACCTTGTGTGCGTTATGGTGGTGTCCCCTCGACCACTGCCTGAGGCACAGCCAAACTGAGGGGGGACGCGGTGACCCCCCGCACCCGAACCCCAGGCGGGTCAGTTACTGTTCTTACCCATTGCTCCTCAGCTGTGCAGCTGTGGGCCAGATGTGTGACGTGCTGCCCTGCAAGGCAGGAGATAAGAGATCGAGGGCCCGCTCAATCGCTCGGCCTCTCGGCGTCTGGTTTGGCCGCTCGGAGTCTGGATCGGTCACTCTGGTTCGGCCGCTCGCTGAGTGACTCGCCATCTGGTTCGCAGCGGTTCATGTTCACGTTGCGGTTGGCGGGGTCTGAACTTTTCGCAGCCCGTGTCACGCTTAATGCCTCACTTCCCAAATACAGTTACGCCAGCGTGATTTATCCTTAACAGGTGCCCTGCAATCTGGAGATGGAGGGAGGGACTGCCATGGGACGGATGGACGGAGGGAGGGAGGGAGAGAGGGGGAGAGAGGGGGAGGAAGGGAGGGAAAGAGGAGGCATGTAGCTGCTTTGTGAAAACAGGTTCTGGGCAGAACAAGGGGTGCAGTGTGCACAGATGAGGGCCCAGGGCAGAGTCTCGTCCCGCATTCCCACTGTCCAAAAAATATGGGTCCCGGAGTGGGTGGGGGGGGGGGGTGGGGGGGGGGGGGGGGGGGGGGGGGGGGGGGGGGGGGGGGGGGGTGGGGGGGGGGGGGGGGGGGGGGGGTTGGGGTAGAATAGCTGTGCCTTTCGAAATGTCAGTTCATCTCCACTCCCTTCTACAAACCCGGGCAAGCTTAATGTCTTAGTGTGCTTCTGCCCACAGCCTCTCCTGGGCTCTGTCTCTAAGCCCTGGCGCGTGTCACAGTGCCAGCATTGCCTGGAGCCTGACGTGCTAGCGAGCTTTGATCATTTAGCGTTTTCGCATTCGTCATCTTTTCTTCCACTGTCCATATTCGTCCCAGTATTGGGGGCCTATGTGGTGTTCTTGCACGCTCCCAGGTGTGTCCGTGGAGAAGCCTGATCCCTCTCACTTTGCCCACGTTGGGCCTCAGCGGGCATCTCTCCTGCTGAACACTCAAAATTTCACCCCTCACCCCCCCCCTGTCCCCTTCCCCTCGCTCTGCTCAGCTTGGGTCTCTGGTTCGGGGACTTTCGGGTTTTCAGCCAACCTTTAAACAAACACAACTTTCAAAAGAATTTAAAAACGATGAAAAAATGACATTCTACCGCACTTTATGAACACAATTTTACATTTACCCCCGCAATTTTTAGTTTCCTTCAGCTAATTAGTTCATTGTGTTTTTGTTGTTGTTGTTTTGTTGTTGTTTTTTTGCCGCTGTTCCCAGAAAGAACGCCATGTTCAGGATTGGAGCGCTCTTTGATGTTTCGTCCTCCAGAGCCGTTCCCCTTTCAGCTCTGCCCTCCCAGGCCGCCTCCTTACTTGCTCGGCAGTTTGTTTTCTCAGCTTTGTGCTTTTTCGTTCTCCGTAGACGGTGGCGCCTCATCGTTTCCCCGGCCTCAGAGAACGACCACCACGAGACCGCCTCGTCTTCAGAGGCCGTCTGAGTCGCCTGCCCTCTAAACCGTGTGGCACGTTTCTGAAGGCCTTACCACTGAGGGATTTAAGATTTGGAAGTGTATAAACCTTCCTACCATGTTCCAGGCTTTTGCTCCATCCCATTCTTTAACTGTATTAATTATCAGGCTTCATGAACACAGGTGACCATATGATGGAAGTACTCAGTGTTTCACCATTACAGGCTCAGGGATAACAATCCATCAAACTCTTGCGATCGAGCTCGGATGGAACAAAAACCTGTCACTGGCACTCCAGGACCAGGGTTGCCCTCCGTCCTCCTGTCTAAAAACGTAACGAACGGCATCGCGGTTCACCTTCATTGCGCTCATGTCATCATGTTCTTTTCACACAAATTTGGCTTTGGTCTCTTATGAATGTTTTCTGAAACCCCTAGTCAGATCTGCACGGATCATTAGCCGCAGACATGCTAATGGCGGGCGAGCTAGCGGCTGCCAGTGAGGTCTCTGCTTGAGGCCATTTCGGATTCCTCTTGGTCCTCAAGGGGACGGCCAGGTAAAGGGACACAGGGGCGCGGTCAAGGGCGGGGCCAGCACAGGTAATTTGTTAGCAAAATGCGTAAGTTGGGGGTCATCTTTCAATGGGAGTACGATGTTACCACCAAGGAGCGTTGTAGGGGAGATGACTTGGTCACGTTGCCACCTCCGAGGCCCGAAAGTGGACCAGTAAAACGGGCAGAGCCGTCTGAGTCTTTGGCACGAGGTTTCAGGCGCGAAATCGCTCAAGGTTTTTCAATCGACCTGGCTGGCCCACACAGTGGAAAATGTGGCCACTGACTTTAATTTTATCTCCTTCTGGTTTTCTCTTGGGGGAAAAAAAATAAAGAAATATTATGACTCTTCTGTTGAAGGAGTTATGAAATTTTGCTTGTGTGTGGAAGTTAGAAGTTTTTTTTTAAAAGCAGGATGTGGCCTTGGAGAACGGCCTTGTTCTTGCCAGCGCGTCGGGTTGTTCTCGCGACGCTGAGACCTTTGGCTAGTGAGCTGGTATTTTTCTTGGGGACTAACGGAAGGGCTTCTCCATGTAGTTATCTTCTCTTTGTTGTATTTGTTTCTGAATGACCGCAAGTAGATTTATTTATTTCATATTTATTTAACCTTGATAGCTCACCTAAGAACTGACTGTCTGTGGAATCATTGTTGGTGGGCAATGCAAGAGGTTGTGTGGCCAATCAGATGCAGCTGGCCAGATGTAGAGGTTGTTTTTGTGGGAATTCAGACGGGACACTGGGGGTGTCATCCCTACTCTTTTCAAAAGTATTCCGGAATCTTTGATAACCACAGTGAGTCCATCCCTCCATGTAACTTGTAATCCGGAGGACGGACGAACAAACTTTGCCTGGTCAGGTTTTTTCCATTTTTCCATTGCAGTTCAGTGGAGCACTTTCTCACTCCCTCATATAATACACCTTTGTGTTAAACTGTTATCCTGTTTAACACTTCGCCCGTCCGTAGATTTCGCCCATCTAAAAATGCCGAACGACGATGTTTGGTCACAAAATTTGGAGTTAAAGTGAGAGTCATGTTTTTGAAAAACACAGATTATAGGTCATGAGTCAGTGTTTGACTTGCCTGCGTCGGCGTAGAAAACTCGATACAGGCCACGTGATTAGAGCTGTCAGCTCTGCTATGTTTACCCCGCGGTTTGGCAAGGCGAGCACGGATAGATGCACAGCGTTCTCTCGAAACAGCCCGGCAGCAAGTGCGCAGATAGGGAGCTAATTAGGCGCATTCTGCGATGTTGTATCGGAATGTTCCGCAGCGCTGTAGCGGAATATTCCGGCATTAAGAGCCGGACACTTCGGCAAGAGTGATACTCCGTCTGATTGCCTTTAAATAACCTGCCACTCAAAATGGTCCCATCTAACTTCTCTTATTATATACACACAAACATCGCATGCACACAATCATATACTCATGCACACACATACATACTCACACACACTAAAGCATATACACGCGTGCACACATGCATACATACTCACATGCACACACATGAATACTCACGCGCACACCAAGCATATATACATGCTCACACACACGTGCACACAATCGTATACACACACGCACACAAGCATGTACACACACATGCAGACACACAAGCATATATACACATACGCAAACAAGCAAATACAAACATGCACGTGCATATTCATACACGCACACGCACACCGTTGGACATGCAGAGTTGGCCTGTGTAATATGCGGGACACATTGTGATTTTATTTTAGCGGTGCTCATCATTGTAAAGCCCTCCTGAGGCTGCTATCAGGGCGGGGCTCCAGGTGAAGCCAGGAGGAATGCATTGTAACTGCCCATGAAGGAAGTGTCTGTGTACCAGGAAGATTTCCTTAAATCTCATCATTAATGACTTTAGCAAATGTGTGCGGAGCGAATGTGAGGTCAGAGTGTGCGGAGCGAATGTGAGGTCAGAGTGTGCGGAGCGAATGTGAGGTCAGAGTGTGCGGAGCGAATGTGAGGTCAGAGTGTGCGGAGCGAATGTGAGGTCAGAGTGTGCGGAGCGAATGTGAGGTCAGACGCAGGCTCATCAAAACAGAGCTTCTGATTATTTATACAGGACAGCCTGCGTTTTCTGAAAAGAACCGACTTTTATGGAAAAGCCTCACGTGTATGTCTGTGTGTGTGTGTCATTACACTTGGTTATCTATGTGTGTGTGCTTTTGTGCACGTGTCTATATATGTGTGTGTGTGTGTGTGTGTGTGTGTGTGTGTGTGTCTAATTTGTGTGCTTGCATGCGTGTGTGTATGTCATATTATTTTTGTGTGTGAGTGTATGCGTGTGTATGATTTTTGTGTATGTAATATTTTTTTGTGTGTGTGCGTGCCAGGTTGGCTTCTGCTTGTGTGTAGTCGTGTGACGGGTGGTTCCTGAAGCCGGGGGACCCCCCCCATGCATTACATCACAGCGTTTCGCAGCTCACCGCTGCAGTATCACAGTCTGCAGCTGCCACACAGGCCACACTCAGGTTTCCCAGGCCTTCTGCTGGAGATCTTATCACCCACCTGCTCTAAGAGCCCAGCCAAACGCTGAGCCTCAACACCTCTCCGCCTCTCTACCGCCCACCCTTCAGCCCCGCGCTGCCCTCTCGCCCCGCCTCACCCTGGGACTCCAGAGCCACTTAAACACATTCTGCTCCCACCCGCGAGCCGTTGTGTCGCTGCCTGGGCATAGTGTGGGCGTGATGTCACCCTGTTAGCCTCTGCTGTCTCACCCCTGCTCCGCATGACACAGCGTCTGCATTCCTCACCCACTGCATGCCCCTGGAAATACCAGGGCTCCGGTCTCCTTGTGACGCCTTACTGTGTGTGTGTGTGTGTGTGTGTGTGTGTGTGTGTGCTTGCATATACAGGGCTGGTACAGGTGGCTCAGTTTTAAGAGGGCTATGGCTAATTCCAGGTGCCTAAAGGCCCTCAGTGGTGTTTAAACAGGTGCAGTCATTACTTTCATGTTTGTTTTTGCGGATTGCTTCAGGTTAAAAAGACCACGCCCCCTTCGTCCCTACCTGCCTCAAGTTGGACTGAGCTGGGCAGAGTTGGGGGTGGGGTCTGCCACTCAGAGGCCGGGACTTTGGATTGGCCGCTCAGCACCAGATCCTCCCCCTATCGAAGGTCAATTGGTTCATAAAAACCTTGAGTTGCAGGCAGAAATAGCTGCAGGCAGAGTGACTTGCAGAGCCAGCCGCATGGCAGAACGAGTTGCAGGCAGAACTAGCTGCGGACAGAGCAACTTGTGGAGGAGCCAGCTGCAGACAGAATGAGTTGCAGGCAGAGTCAGCCACCAGGAGAGCGAGTTGCAGGCAGAACTAGCTGCAGGCAGAGCAAGTTGTAAAGCCAGCCACAGGCAGAACGAGCCGAAGCCTGAACGAGTCGAAGCCAGAGCCCTCTTGCAGTGCAGCAGACGATACTCTTGATGCTACCGTTTGGGAAGCTGTAGCTCCATCTGTATTGTGCATCGTCACCATTAAACTCTGTCTCTTTTGGGTGGGGCGCACATGTGGTGCATTATGGTGGAGAAGGGGTAATGTGTGGGCTCTGCAGGGGAGGTGGGTAGGTCATTGGGCACCATCTATGAGACCAAGTCCTCCCAAGTAATTTCCACTGAGCCAGGCGATTATCGTCATAAACAGTTTTATCATTGGCCTCCTGATCAATAATGCGGCTTCTTAAGGTTTAATATTTCAATGATATTGATCACCTTAACAACTGTGTTTGTAGTGGTCTCTACAATAGGTCTGCTCTGCTGGCAGAAGGGAGATGTGGGCAAGTGTACATGCACATATGCGTTTGTGAGAGAAAGTGTGTGCGTGCGTGCGTGCGTGCGTGCAGTAGGATGCACTCCAGTGTACAGACTTTTTTACAAACTGCTCCCAGTGTTCCTGCTACTTGCTGATGGTGGTGGAGTGTAAAATGTCTGTGCCAAGAGATTTTTGTTATGAGAAGAGAGATCTGGCTTCAGACAACCTGAATGTCTTTTAAAAAATATTTTAATACTTGTTTACTTACTCCTGTTCCAATCTGATTCACAGCTTTTTCACAAGGGCTGGTCATTTACAAGCAGCTAAGTGCCCATAATGTCTATGCAAACATGAAACTGCTCATGAATCACTTCCCCTTCAACACACACACATGCGCTTGCACACACACACACACACACACACACACACACACACACACACACACACACACACACACACAGACGCACACGTGCACGCATACACAGACTCACACTGACACACTCGCACAGACACACTCACACACAAACAAACACACACACGTGCGCGCACACACAAGTGCTGTTGCTATGTAGAAACACAAACTAAACTGAACAAACAAAAACTCCTGTAGCTAGCAGATTTCACTTCCAGTTTTGCTACAGAAAAAAAAACATCTGCTTGCCTGAGATATAAATAGTGCAGTTTCAATAATTAGCCAAATGAACGCGTGGGGTCCATGTTACTTTCATCTTTGTGTCTCGCACTTTCTAATTGCCTCTTACTGGAAAGTCAGAATTTTGTAAGTCATATGCAGTGGGTGTGTGTGGATTTGGCATTCGCTTGGTGGTTTTTGGTGGGAGGGGGTTTGTGGGGGCAGGTCATAGCCTTGGGGGGTGGTATGGGGGGGGGGTCTTAAATGATAGAAGGCAATGTTGTGCACCCCCACAGTATGGCTGTCAGGGTGTCTGTATAAAGGGGAAAAACATCATGGCAAACGCTGGTATCAACCTGAACGCTGCTTTATTTTTGACCACAAGGTTTCTGGCGAAAACCACATGGGGGTAAAACCTTTATTCTGCCCTGATGAAAGGCCGAAGGAAACATTATTTCTTTGTTTGTTTGTTTTTGTTTCATGCAGCTTTGATTTAATTTTGCGGACCTGGAAGAGGGTAGCGCAGGAGTTTGCAATGCCCCCCCACTGCTCTGGAGGGATGGCGTGGGGCCACGCTGTTTTTCTCAGGGTTACCACTCTCCTTGAAAACCCTTGAAGGCTCTCAAATTTAGAAAAATAAAAGAGACTTAAGCACTTTTTCCAACAAGAGTCTGGCAGAGGTGCTTTTAAGTGCTCAAAGTTTAGATCTTTTGACCCTCGTCTTAAAAAAATAAAATAAAAAAATATATTAAAAAAAGCTTAAAAATCTGCATTATTGATTTGGAGGCCAATGATGTCCAAGTTGTATAGAAATAATTCCCTAAGAGTCTGATTCTGGATCAGAATCTACATGCTACTCGAGACGCTTTAGAATGGGGTCAAAAGCGCTGATCCTGGAACAGCATTCAATCACAGGCACGTTGGCCCCCTATTTTTACATTGCTGTTTTGAAGGTCTGCGACACTCACGGCACAACCTAATAATGTTGTTTTTATATTGGTTTTTGGAGTTTGAGGAAACGCGACCTTAATGTGATTTGAAAAGTCCAAGGCGGACTTGGCGGGTTCAGTCAGTGTCAGGGCCTCATCTTTTAACCCCTGTGTGGCAGTGCACTGTTGTTGGTGAGGAGGAAGGCCTGTGTTAGTGTAGTAACTGTGTTTGCAGGTGGAGCTTATTTAGCAGGCTGGCTTTCAAACACACACACAAACACACACACACACACACACACGTGCACTCGCTCACCCACATACGCGCACACAGTACACACCCCGTGTCTGACACCCTCTGATATACCGCCACCCCCTGCTGAGTCGCTGTGCGCCAGTTAGCCTGAGGGGGAATGTGGCGTTTGTGGTTGGAGAGCGATTGCCTGTCTCTGATTACACATCAATACATCTATCCCAGTGATAATTTATGCTTCGACAGAACACACACCTTTATCTAAACCAGCCAGCAGGTAACAGAGCTGCAAAATCATGCCTTCATAAGTGATTCTGTAACGGTTTATTCAAAGAAAAGGAGTTATTTTTAAAAGTATATCGTATGTATTTTTAAAACTGATAGTTTTGAAAAACTTCACGTTGTTAAAAACTCTCAAAACTTGGGTTAGTAAATTATCACCTTGAGATTTGTATAAATCTTAACATGGCTTCTGAGAGCAAGTGGAAAAACAACAACATACAAAACAAAAAAACACATATTGAAGTTGGGAAATGGTTCTGATGTAATTATGTGTGTTATTTTTTCATCTGGATGCATTATGTATTTGTGGTGCTGTAGCCTAGTTTAAGGGCGATGGTCTTGTGTAATTTCGCTGTTCCTGGGCCGCCCCCTTAGCCGGCTGCTAATTGGTGGGAGACTGGGAGCTTCCTGCTGCGTTCGCTACCTCCCCCCACATTGCCACCCCACCCAGCTCTTTCACCAGCTTTCCAAAGAAGTGTGTAATTAACCCAGCTCTAATTAACTATTTATAATTACACCACAGCGCTGTTTCCATCACACACTCCTAAAGTGTGGAGACCCAGCCACCCCCAGCGCTGTTTCCCCCGCTGACTTTGACCCTGCTTCTGAACAGCACTGTGATTGGCTAGGCCCTGCTTCTGAACAGCGCTGTGATTGGCTAGGCCCTGCTTCTGAACAGCGCTGTGATTGACTAGGCCCTGCTTCTGAACAGTGCTGTGATTGGCTAGGCCCTGCTTCTGAACAGCACCATGATTGGCTAGGCCCTGCTCACAAGTATAATACCAAATCAGTTTGATGTCTTCACTGTGGAATATATAAATAATCTGCTTGTTTCTGAAATATATTCATAGTGGTTTGTTTATGCTGAATGATTCACCTTGCACAATATGACACAAAAATTTTCTATTGAGCAAATGTGTTATATGTGGTAGCCTAATAAGGTCTGTGTAGGACTTCCATTAGTCTTCCATTAGACATTTCTGTAATGGAGGCTCTAGAACAGTTCACAGTAGGAAATTTAATCAGATCCAAGTGACGGTGCTTTTACTAAATGGTACAATGTGTCCAGATATCACTCTCCCTTCTCCCCCTGGCCCAAAGAGGATTGTGGGAATTGAAGTGACAGCATGTAGCTGGGTGTAGAGGATGGGTAAAGGGGAGTGCAAAGCTTCACTGAGTTCCAGATAAGCGCTGCGATCTCAATCTGGATGTGCTCTCAGCCACGCTACACTGACTCCACCAAGCCCAAACCCCCCTTCCTTCCCACCTACAGCCACAACGGCTATTTCTGTGCCACAGACTGATAGCTAGAACTGAAGATCATTGATTTTACGGGAAGCCGTGTTTGCAGGCTGAGTGCCATCGACCTGAGTTGACTTTTTGCCTCCTGAAGTCGGAGCGCGAGCGCAGTTCCAGGCGTCCATATCGAGCCGTCGTTAAGGGGAGATCGCAACGAGGCAAAGGTGGAACCTTGTTGTTGTTGTTAACTTATTACTGAGCGTTGCCTGAAGGGGGTGGGGCAGGTGTGGTTTTGGTGGGGGCGGGTGGGGGGGGTTGGGGAGGAGGGAGAAGCTGCAGGATGTACAATGGTGGTCACTGCGCCTCAAGCGCTGAATTGTGAATGAATAAATGTGAGCTCTTTTTGCGTCAAATCAGGGGGGTTATAAACGGCACATTGTGATATCCGGCATGCCTTGGACAGCGGTCACAGTGTCTATACAGTCACATCGCTTTCAGAATGATTTACAACAACACGGGCAGCTGGACGGTTTGACCTGTGGGTCGGGGGGCGTGGCAGACTGAGGGCAGAGAGAGGGGCAGCTGAGGGCAGGGAGAGGGGCAGCTGAGGGCAGGGAGAGGGGCAGCTGAGGGCAGGGAGAGGGGCAGGGAGAGGGGCAGCTGAGGGCAGGGAGAGGGGCAGCTGAGGGCAGGGAGAGGGGCAGCTGAGGGCAGGGAGAGGGGCAGCTGAGGGCAGGGAGTGGGGCAGCTGAGGGCAGGGAGTGGGGCAGCTGAGGGCAGGGAGAGGGGCAGCTGAGGGCAGGGAGAGGGGCAGTCTGGGACGGGCCCCTGGAGGTTGTACAGCTCTGGGGTCCTCCCATTCATTAGCAGTCTCACTCTACAGGCCCTGGTGTGTCACACGCTGTGATCTAAGACCCTGAGATTAGCGCAACTGGGAGGTCTCGTCAGGAATTAAAGCCGTCTTAAGCTAAAGGGGGGGTGTGGGGGATGGGGGGGGTGTGTCGGAGTGGCGTACTGTACGTAATGCGCCGCACGCAACCGATTAATTGGGATTGCCCGACGGACAAAACCCCCCTTTTGGCTTCGCCCGAGGAGTACAATGGTTTTCTTATCGATGAACACGTCCCCTGTGCAACATCAAAGGGCCTCTGCTTTATCAATAGGAACCCTTACTTCCTTCCTGCCTTTCTTCCTCTCCACGTTTTCCTGTAACTCGCTTACAATTCGCACCATTGATTTTTCAATAAGCGCGCCGGGGCCCCTCCGCTGGCCTGGCTGCTCCACGGCTCAATCCGCCGTGATCGCGGATAGGTGGGGTGACGACGTCTGCTCGCGGAGTGGTGTGGGGGGGTGACTCCTCCTACTCGACTACCCCTCTGTCCCGGCCCACTTTAAGGGCTCAGGGTGCCCCAGATGGGAGCGGCGCCTCGGGGCAGGTGACTGAGGCTCTTAGGCCTGCTTTAATTCCTCCCTCACTGACTCCATAAACAAATCCCTGTTAATGAAAGCGCCCATAAATAAGAACTTATCTCATTTTCCGTCCTCTCGGAGGGACGGCCAGACCCCGTTTCGCTGACAGTGTTCATTATCAACGCAGTTTGTTTTTTGTTTTGTTTTTTTTCCTTTTGTGTTTTCCTTTTATTACCCTTTATGATCCCATTAGCCATTCAGGATATTTATTTTTTATGTTTTTTTTTTTTTTAAATTTTTTACGTAGTGGGGATATGTTTTCTATCCCTTGTCAAGATTAAGGGTAGAAAAAAAAGAAAGGAACGGAAACAAGCTCGATCCCTTCAGTGGTGGATTCATCCCGGACGAGTGCCTGCTTTTGGTGTGCCCGTGCACCAGTACCTGTTTGTGTGTGTGTATGTGTGTGTGTGTGTGTGCGTGCATGCACGCGTGTGTGTGTGTGTGTGTGTGTGTGTGTGTGTGTGTGTGTGTGCGTGCGTGCGTGCGCCTGTGCACCTTAGAGAGGGAGTCTGCTCTGTGTACCGGTAACCTATGAGACAGTCACCTGTCTGATGCTATTAGGGACGAGGGGTGTGTGTGTGCAGACAGGAGAGCTGGAGAGGCCTAGCCTTCGCTCCCTAATGAGTGTGATGACAGCACAGAGGCTTAATCAGTACACGGAGCGCGGGCTAACTAATTGTTCTCCCCCCTCATCCGAAACGTCTTTCTCCTGCCCTACTTTCTCAGTCTGCGCTCATTCCCAGAGCGGTGGAATTCCTGTTTCCTTGTCGTCTCCCGAATCGTCATCTCCTGTTGGGAATATGAGTTCTTCTTTAGTGGCATGAAGCATTGAACCACCCCCACATAAAAAATAAAAAAAAAGATTATTTTTAAACATAATTAGCAAGACTGCTTAGTTATAATTTTTTCTTTAAAAAATATATATCGATTTTTTAAAATTGCTATCCCATTCTGGTGACCAAAACTCCAAGCAGTCGCAGTAAGTTTGATAGCCAATGAAGTATGGAGCCTTGATTACTGTCATTTTGCTGAACTTGCTATTTTGTTTCTAATTCAGTGCCAGGACTGAAAGAAGAGGTTATAACTCAAGGACTGTTACCTGTTGTGTCTACCAAGTCAGACATTTATTTCCAGTGCATTAACGGGGCTAAAATCATACCTTGTCTCTTTTACATGACATTATAATCATTTGGCAGACGCTCTTATCCAGAGCGATGAAGAGTAGTGGGAAACATCAGTGTTCCTCTCAGGAATACAAAAAATATAGTATCACCGATGAGGCACAGTGAGCTGGTTTATAATCACGAAGCATTATATTAACCTAGCAAACAACAATTTGAATCATAGCTAGAAGGTACGATGAGGCAGATAACCTTCTCGACCTCGTAGTCTCATTGAGTCTCAGAGCCGTAGGGTAAAGCAGTGGGGGCTGATGGGAGATTTACTGCTTGTTGGAAGGGAGTGTATCTCTGAAGAACTTGGGGTGCGTGCATGTGGAGAGTTTTTTTTAAGGTGAGATTTAAGACCCCGTTCAGTTGCACGGGGTCTAATAACCCTGGCAGTCGGGACACGACCTCCTGTCCGTGGGGCAGCGACTCAAGATTTATGCCTTTCAGTCGCAGTCGATAAACATAGTGAGCGCAGAGATGACGACGACGACGTCGGCGTCGGCCACATCCACCCCCCCTCTCCTCCCCCCTCCTCCTGAAGCTGGCGTCTGCGTGTCTTTGTCTATCGCTCTCCCTTCATTTGAGTATTAGAGAGATTAAAGGTTTTCCTGCATTTAACAGGTGTCGCTCGGCGAGCAGGCGTCCACCGGCCGTGCGCCACGTCTCCTTGGAGACTGCGAGACTCCCCGCAATCGCCCTCCACATCAGTAACTGATGCAGGTTATTGAGTTAGGCCTCTTTGATTCTGTGGGGTAATCTGGTTTTCTGCAAACGGTCGGCCTGGGACGCTTTAGTGGAGTTAGAGGCTCCGAAAAGCGGTTTCCGTCGGTTTGTTTCACCGGCTCAGTGCTTTTTGCCAAGAGATTTCAGCAGATATGCACTTAAAATATCTAAACAGGGGGTTTCACTGGTAAACATTTGTACCTAAGATTGTGCTTTGTTTTAACTCTGGCAGTGTGCATGATGTGTACATTATGTGTGCATTATGTTGAGGGTCATGTTGGCTGTTATGGTGAAGCAGTTATCAGGCTCTCTGAGTGCCATTATTATACTCCAGATCTGCTCTCTAAAATGGCATATTTGTTCCACCCGCTATAAAAGTATAGGCCTACATTTTACCAGTTCCATGCCTTTATGCATGTTTGGGCATCTGGTGAATGACATCCTTCCCATTTAAAACATTGGCATAATATCTTTTTTTTCACACTTTTAAATCGCGGCTAAACTTCCATTTAAAACATTGGCATAATATCTTTTTGGATCACACTTATAATCGGCTAACAAACCAGTTTGGCATCTCCAATCCCACCCGAATTTGGAATGTCCAATTCATGCATGCTCATATACGCCCCCTGCTGCCAGCTCGGGAGAGTGAAGGCAACTTGCAGTTTGCCTTTGAAACACTTGTTGCCAGCCAGCTGTTTCTTTTCACACTGCAACCACAAGTCGTGCATGTGCAGAGCACAAGCCATGGGCATACGATGGTGGTGGTCTGGTGGATTTCCTCGAGTAACGATCACCGATCCGACCGAATACCCTCCCATATCATTCCTTCCTTGATGATTGCGAAGCCAATGGGGCGGCCACGCCGGCACCGGCCCAGTCGGCACCAGCGCGGGGGCCATCCGAACCGAGACCGTGGTGCTCTCACTTTTGTTTGGTCACTTTGGGTGAGTGAGAGAGGTGCCGACCCCAGCAGCCAGACAAGTCTTTAGTGAGGGTCGGATTGCGAGGATGAGGACGAGAAATTGAAAGTTCTTATTTCAGGTGGGAGAAAAAAGTTTTCTAAATTGGATGAACCGTTTGAATATCGTTCTGCCAACAATGGCTATATCAGCGTATTGACCTACTGTATGTGTGTGGTGAAAAGAAACGCATGCATCAATTTGGTACAAAATGGCTGACACCTCCACTACAGTTACTGTAAAAACAGGCAACTGTGAGCTCTCCACTGACTTCTCCCTGTGAAAGCTTTCGGGCGGTAGCCAATGTTTTTGTTAGTGGTTTGTTCCAGGCCGCCTCACACAATACATTTTCAAAATCAGGCTCCCTATCAAACTATGAAAATTCTATCTGTGCCACTGATGCACCCCATTTACAAAATGATTTTCAGGAATTAATTGACTTGTTGTAATTAGCAAATAGAGAGCGAGAGAAAAAAACAATAAAGGCAGATAATATAAAAGATAAAAGGCTTTTGTGTGTGTGTGTGTGTGTGTGTGTGTGTGTGTGTGAGAGAGAGGGAGAATATGTGTGCGTGTGTGTGTGTGTGTGTGCGTGTGTGAGTGTGTGTGTGTGTGTGAGAGAGGGAGAATATGTGTGTGTGTGTGTGTGTGAGAGAGAGGGAGAAAATATATATGTGTGTGTGTGTGCGCGCGCGCCTCACACCTAATATTTGCATCCCTAAGTAAATAAGTAGGTAAATGAAGCCGAGGCAGGGTATGTGCTAATCAGACAGGACGCAGTGAGGAGCGGTTGCCGGGAAAGTTTTCTCATGTAATATTCAGCATCTCAAGGTGAAAGGCCGGCCCAGAGTTATTGGTTTCAGGTCCGGTCACCCAGCCTCCAATCAATGCTGCCTGCATCCCTTTAATGAAATGATTAGCTCAGCCAGATCTGTGTCCTTCTATCCCCCGGTCCTCCTGGACCGCGGCCTGGGCCTCTACTGCTGTGGGCAGCATTAACGGCTGAACGCCGCGCCACGCCATTCACCCTGTACCGCTTCACGGGCCGAGAGCGTTTCAAAAACGGCTGAGGCCGGAGAGATGTGGGTCTGCCTGGACACGTCTGCATTTTAGTCTCTTTCTGACATTACCCTGGATTATTTATTCATTTATATGGTATTCACTTTAATGTTTATGTTTATTTATATTAATTGTGACCAATTATTATGCCAAACGAGTGGGAATTGGAAAACAGATTTACCAATGCATTTTTACTCATTCCATATTTGTCCAGCATTGATTTGTCTTTAAAAAAAAAATAAAATAAATAAAAATAAATAAAAAAAGCGACTAAAATATGTTATGCAGGTCTTAGCAGTGCAAGCATTCACTGAGTTGTGGAATACAGAGTCACTAATCACTCAGTTGAATGTACAGTGTCTGATGTATAATAAACCAGGAGCATTTGTCATTTTATGATGGTTTAAAAATACAGCAGAGCCCATGTGCGTATTTAATATTCACTTTATAAGGACCTATTGTTTTAATTACGGCCGTGGTTTGGTAGAGATGACGGTCTCTGCTGTGCTCTCACCTCATCCCTCTTTCTCCCTTGCTCTCCTGTCTCCTCATTCCTCTATCTCTATCACTCTATCTCCGTATCCCTCTGTATTTTTTCCCCGAAGTTCATTGTTGTTTTGTTTTCATTTTAT
This sequence comes from Ilyophis sp. 1 JC-2022, assembly GCA_022702515.1. NCBI lineage: Eukaryota > Metazoa > Chordata > Actinopteri > Anguilliformes > Synaphobranchidae > Ilyophis > Ilyophis sp. 1 JC-2022. The sequence goes on along the minus strand of CM040400.1, from coordinate 50,288,052 downwards.
CTGTAGTTTTAGTAAAAGTAAAAGGGGGGGTCTCGGATAGAACAGAGGTGGGATGGTGGGGTTGTATTGCCATACATTTAATAAATTGCTCTATGTATAATTTGGTGTATGTAACCTGTGGAGTGTTTTGTTGTTTAACCCTTTTAAGGGGTAAGATCACAAATATGTGATTAGAATTACACTGATTGCTGATGTAACAATCAAAAACGTACTCTTCAAAGGGTTAATAAAAGGAAATTAAAAAGAATCACTATCTTCCCCTCCAGGCCTGGATGCGATGAACGCCTCATGCAGGCATCAGCATGGAACGCTGTGAGTCTCCCGCAGTTTCTGGGACTGACAATGGGCTCCCCGCCGCCGCCACCGCCTCCCAGCAGCAGCACCCTCCCCAGCCCTGGAACGATCAACCCAACACACAGGCCCCTCTCTCCAGCAGCCAGGCCTCTCCCCTGGAGCCCCTGTCACTGTCCGCGCCCTACCCCTCCCAGCTCCAGGCAGCCCGCACCGCGCCCCAATGCGAGGGCATGAGGGAGCAGCGGGCCCGAACCCCGCCCTCTGCCACCGCCGACGGCTCCAGGCGGCAGAAGACCGGAAGGGAAGGGTTGGAGCAGGAGGAGGAGGATGACGAGAAAGTGGTAGAGGAGGAAGGGGGCAGTTGCGGAGAGGAGGAGGAGGAGGAGGATGAAGACTTAGACGACTTGGACGGAATGGAGATTGACAGCTGTTTCCCAAGTCTGCAGCCCTTCACTGGGCTGCCCCTGGCCCCGGGGGGTGGGGCCATGCCCACTCTCCTGCGACAGGAGCAGGCACGACGGATGGGGCTCGCGGAGAGCGGAGGCGAGGACGGAGATGAGGAAGAGGAGGAGGATGAGGAAGAGGAAGAAGAAGAGGACGACGATGATAGCGCGGATGTGGAAAACCTGACTGGCGAGATCGTCTACCAGCCAGACGGCTCGGCCTACATCGTGGAGAGCCTCAGCCAGCTGATCCAAAGCGGAGGGGGGACGGTGCCCGGGCTGCTCCCCCAAAACTCCTTCCCCGGCTCGGGGAGGATGGGCGAACCCGCCGGGAACTCCTCTTCGGTGTACCCGCAGATCATCAACACGTTCCACATAGCCTCCTCCTTCAGGAAGTGGTTTGACCCCTCAGACCAAGGTTTCCCCAATACCTCAACCCTGGCAGGCCTGAGTCCTGTCCTGCACAGTTTCCGCGTCTTCGATGTGCGGCACAAAAGCAACAAGGATTACCTGAACAGCGACGGGTCTGCCAAGAGGTCCTGCGTATCCAAAGATGTTCCCAACAACGTGGATTTCTCTAAATTCGACGGGCTGGCCCTCTACGGCAAGGGCAAGCCCATCCTCATGTGTTTCCTGTGCAAGTTGTCCTTCGGCTACGCGCGCTCCTTTGCCACGCACGCCGTGCACGACCACCGCATGACCCTGTGCGAGGACGAGCGCCGTATCCTGGGCAACAAGCATGCCTCCGCCATCATCCAGGGCATCGGCAAGGACAAGGAGCCCCTCATAAGCTTCCTGGAACCAAAAAACAAGAGTTCCCCTGCCCCGCCCACCATCCTGCCCCTTGGCTCGGGGCAGAGCTTTTATGGGACGTTCAGCGGCTTGCACCTGGAAGCGGGGGCCGGGAACGGGGGCGTCAGTAGAGGAGTAGGGGGAGTTGGGGTGAGCGAGTCCCTCTTAAGTAAAGACTCCGATTCGGGCCTCCAGCAAGCCCCCTTGGGCTCCCTTCTGAATCTGGGAGGGCTGAACAGTCCCAGGTCACCCTCACGTACCTCAGCTTCAGGCCCTGCCAAAGACTCCAGCACCCTGCCCAAGCAGGGAGGGAGAGTAAAGGGGCCAGCTGGGACTGAGGGGGACAACCTGGAGCGCAACGGGGAGAGGGAATTGGACAAGGAGCTCATGCCCCAAGCAGAGGCGGGCTCGGAGGGAGAGGAAGAACTGTTACTAGAGGAGGAGGAGGAGGAAGAATACGAAGAAGGTGGCACCGCTGTGGTGGAGGCCTGCGGTGACAGAGATGGGGGGGAACCGGCTGTCTCAAACCAAAGCATTTCCAAATCTCCTTTATTATCGCCTAGCGCTCTCCAGCCTTCCGCCTGCCCCTCCGCAGCCAGCCCCACGCACAACAGCAAGCCCCCAACCTTCGTCCCCACCCAGCCGTCGGAAGGTGGGGCAGGCGCGGACGGTGGGGGGCGGAGCTCTGAGCTCCCTCTGAGCTTTAACTGCCAGGGGCCCGGTGTCCCCGTGGCAACCTTGGCGGCGGCGGGGTCGGCAGCCGCCGAAAGAGGGGGCGAGGAGGACGACGACGGGCCTCGTCCGCCCTCCGCCCCAAACAACTCCTCATCCCCTGTGACCTGCAGCACGGCCGCAGGCGAAAGTGCCAATCGAGATAGTGCCACAGCTCCTGAACCAAATGAAAGCCCGGCTGAGGGAGAGGATGACAGTGGGGCTCTCCTCCACCATCACCACCTCCACCACCACCACCTCCACGCCCACCACCACCACCACGCGCACCTCTCGCCCCACGCTCACGGACACTCGCACCCCCACCCGGGGACGCCCTGTGACCTAGCGGGGGCCGGGGAGTGCCCGCAGAGCCTCGGGGGGCTGGTGGCAGGAGTGGCCAGCGGGGTGGAGTGCCCCAAGTGCGACACCGTGCTGGGCTCCTCCCGCTCCCTGGGCGGTCACATGACCATGATGCACTCGCGCAACTCCTGCAAGACGCTCAAGTGTCCAAAGTGTAACTGGCACTACAAGTACCAGCAGACCCTGGAGGCCCACATGAAGGAGAAGCACCCGGATTCGGGGGGGTCCTGCTCTTTCTGCCAGGGCGGCCAGAGCCACCCCCGCCTGGCCCGGGGCGAGAGCTATACCTGCGGCTACAAGCCCTTCCGCTGCGAGGTCTGCAACTACTCCACCACCACCAAGGGCAACCTCAGCATCCACATGCAGTCGGACAAGCACCTCAACAACATGCAGACGCTGCAGAACGGCGGCACCATCCCCTCCACCGACCCGGTGTTTGGCCAAACCCTAGGGGGTGGGGCCAGCGTGGTGCCCGTCCCCCCAGCCACACAGGCCACCAGCCACCACCCCGGCCATACCCACACCCACGCCCACACCCACTCCGGTCACGCCCACCCCCACCCCCACCACCCCGCCGCCCAGTCCGCCCCGCACGTGGGCGGAGCCTGCGGGGCGCCCTCCCCCACCAAGCCAAAAAGCAAGCCCATGTGGCGGTGCGAGGTGTGCGACTACGAGACCAATGTGGCGCGCAACCTGCGCATCCACATGACGAGCGAGAAGCACATGCACAACATGATGCTGCTGCAGCAGAACGTGACGCAGATGCAGCACGGCAGGCTGGGCCTGAGCGGCCTGCCCTCGCCCTCCGAAGCCGAGCTCTACCAGTACTATCTCACCCAGAACATGAGCCTGCCGCCCGGCCTCAAGATGGACCCGACCTCGCCCGACGCCCAGTACCTGCTCGGAGGGTTCCACCTGGACCCCAGCATGGCCGCCATGGGCCCCGCACTTGGTGAGACCCCGCCCCCTGCCCCTCCCTCCCAACCCCATTAGTCTGTGACACCCGTTCCCACCCCTCCTAGTATTCAGTACTACTGTAGGCCCGCTGGGACGGTCCCTCGGGTTGGGGAAACTCCCTCTCTGACCTTAGTTCAGCTCAAGTTCAGCAGGGTGGGGACCGCTCGCTCTCGCCCCAATTGCCAGCTGTTTATTTCTAAAAGCCCAGCTGTGTTTGATTTGAGCAAAAATAAATAACGTAGTCTGAGGCAGGAAGGGGGAAAAAAATTAAACACAATAGCGCTTGTGTGAGCTCGCCCGCCGCACTCGATAAAGTTTTACTTCTGAATTCTGTTACGCCAGATCTGGCCTTTTTTTTTTCTTTTTCATTTTTATGGATTTGAAATGATTCCTTATTGTCATGATGAGGATTGAGCCTGCCCTTCATATGCAGTTTTTCATGACTCTAAATGCCAACAGATGGGTGCTCCATTTTTCTGGCACCATTGGGGAGGATCTTGCCTGTTCATGCCCCTTTTTTATGTGTTCAGACTGAACCAGCAGGACTCCGAGTGCATCGGGAGGTCAAAGGTTAATGAGTCGGGAGCACATGAGGCCTTGCTCTCCCTTTTTCTCTCTTTCTTTCTCTCCCACTGGCTGCCCCAGGGCATGCCTAGCCTACTGAACTCTCTCAGAGAGAGAGAGAGAGAGAGAGAGAGAGAAGAGAGAAGAGAGAGAGAAGAGAGAGAGAAGAGAGAGAGAAGAGAGAGAGAAGAGAGAGAGAAGAGAGAGAGAAGAGAGAGAGAGAGAGAAGAGAGAGAGAGAATTGGTCTCGTTTGTCCATGTGACTCTAATGACTTCTTTTCATTCGAGCAGAGCCCAGAGCTATGAGACCGAAGGCCTGCTCACAATCACGGCTGGGCCAGAGGCCCGCTCACACTCAGGGCAGGACCACAGGCACGCTCACAGTCAGGGCAGGACCACAGGCACGCTCACAGTCAGGGCAGGACCACAGGCACGCTCACAGTCAGGGCTAGACCAGAGGCCCGCACACAGTCAGGGCTCGGCCAGAGGCCCGCACACAGTCAGGGCTGGGCCAGAGGCCCGCACACAGTCAGGGCTCGGCCAGAGGCCCGCACACAGTCAGGGCTAGGCCAGAGGCTCGCACACAGTCAGGGCTAGGCCAGAGGCCCACACACAGTCAGGGCTGGGCCAGAGGCCCGCACACAGTCAGGGCTAGGCCAGAGGCTCGCACACAGTCAGGGCTAGGCCAGAGGCTCGCACACAGTCAGGGCTGGCCCAGAGGCCCGTACACAGTCAGGGCTGGCCCAGAGGCCCACACACAGTCAGGGCTGGGCCAGAGGCCCGCACACAGTCAGGGCTGGGCCAGAGGCCCGCACACAGTCAGGGCTGGGCCAGAGGCCCGCACACAGTCAGGGCTAGGCCAGAGGCCCGCACACAGTCAGGGCTAGGCCAGAGGCCCGCACACAGTCAGTACACTCAATACAATCAATACACTGTACTGTACGGGGGGGTCCTTACTTAATCCAGACAACTTGTCCTGAAAGCACAAGGTGAGGTTGTGGGAAGTTTGTGTGTTGGCTTGTGTGACGGTGAGGTGTTTGTCCGTGGTCGATACGAGCACGCTTGCACCCGTGAACACACACACACACACACAGCCTTTATTCCGGAGTGTGTGGCTGTGTATGTGGGTCACGGCAGCTGTCATCTTATTGTCCCTCAGAAGCTGGGGTGACAGAGGCGTCCGGGGCTGATGGAGTGCTGTGTGCATTTGTGTCCTCGGGGCTCCCGCTGAACATGGCCGCCGTTAATGTCGTGTTCCCAGACCGCCGCCGCAGTCCGGGAGTAACTTTTTCTCTTCTTTTTTTTACCCTCTCTCCTCCATCCATCCCAAACTTGGTTAATTGCAGCTATAAATTTTATCTGGGTCTAAAAAAAGGGGAGGATGAAATGAGCAAATGTTTATTTGCGGGCCGGCTACAACCCCAAAGTTTATGCAGGCGTGTGTCGAGCTGTCGCCAGTTGAGACACGTGAAGGGCAATTGATTGCTATGGCGAACACTTTTTATCCTCCTGCCGTCTGTTTAATTTTTACTGCAGAGGAACGTGAAGGAAGCATGTTGTACAGAGGAACTGACAAGCCTCCAGCCAGGTCTCTAAACCAGCTCACACGTACACAGACACACTCACACGTACACAGACACACACTCACACGTACACAGACACACGCTCACACGTACACAGACACACGCTCACACGTACACAGACACACGCTCACACGTACACAGACACACTCACACGTACACAGACACACGCTCACACGTACACAGACACACTCACACGTACACAGACACACGCTCACACGTACACAGACACACGCTCACACGTACACAGACACACGCTCACACGTACACAGACACACGCTCACACGTACACAGACACACGCTCACACGTACACACGTACACAGACACACGCTCACACTTACACAGACACACGTTCACACGTACACAGACACACACACACACACACACACTCTCACGCACACACACACGTACACAGACACACACACACACACACACACACTCTCACACGTACACAGACACACGCTCACACGTACACAGACACACGCTCACACGTACACAGACACACGCTCACACGTACACAGACACACGCTCACACGTACACAGACACACGCTCACACGTACACAGACACACGCTCACACGTACACAGACACACGCTCACACGTACACAGACACACGCTCACACGTACACAGACACACGCTCACACGTACACAGACACACTCTCTCACACGTACACAGACACACGCTCACACGTACACAGACACACGCTCACACGTACACAGACACACGCTCACACGTACACAGACACACGCTCACACGTACACAGACACACGCTCACACGTACACAGACACACGCTCACACGTACACAGACACACGCTCACACGTACACAGACACACGCTCACACGTACACAGACACACGCTCACACGTACACAGACACACGCTCACACACACGTACACAGACACACGTACACAGACACACGCTCACACGTACACAGACACACGCTCACACGTACACAGACACACGCTCACACGTACACAGACACACGCTCACACGTACACAGACACACGCTCACACGTACACAGACACACGCTCACACGTACACAGACACACGCTCACACGTACACAGACACACGCTCACACGTACACAGACACACGCTCACACGTACACAGACACACGCTCACACGTACACAGACACACGCTCACACGTACACAGACACACGCTCACACGTACACAGACACACGCTCACACGTACACAGACACACGCTCACACGTACACAGACACACGCTCACACGTACACAGACACACGCTCACACGTACACACACACACGCTCACACGTACACAGACACACGCACACGCTCACACGTACACACGCACACGCTCACACGTACACAGACACACGCTCACACGTACACAGACACACGCTCACACGTACACAGACACACGCTCACACGTACACAGACACACGCTCACACGTACACAGACACACGCTCACACGTACACAGACACACGTACACAGACACACGTACACAGACACACGTACACAGACACACGTACACAGACACACGTACACAGACACACGTACACAGACACACGTACACAGACACACGTACACAGACACACGCTCACACATTACATTTCATTACTGGCATTTAGCAGACGCTCTTATCCAACTTGCACAACTTTAGCATTTTTACATAGTATACATTTTTTACAGCTGGATATATGCTGAAGCAATTCAGGTTAAGTACTTTGCTCAAGGGTAAGACGGCAGTTTCATACGCACACGCACACACACACACGCACACGCAATTACATGTGCAGGTGCCCAGTCACACACTCATGCACGCACTGGTGAGAAGCTGTTTCTAGAGCCTTCCATCTTTAGAATGCTACACCTGTCAGCCCTACCAGTCTCCCTGTTGTTTCTATATTGCTACACTACGCTGCTACCGCATCAACACCACTTTGCCTTGTTAGACCGCTCAGTGGTGCTCAGTTCTGGTGACGAACCTTGAAGTGGCTGTTGCTTGCACAGTTTACCCACAATCCTAATCTCCTGCTCTGTAGCCTGACTGGGAGCCTTAAGGCTTTTCCCTTTGTCTGGTCTGGCTGGCTTTGTTGTCCGGTATGCCTCCTCAATACCTCAACACCTGGGATAGACTGTTCTGGAAATCCAGTAAAAGCCAGTGAACTTCACCCAGCTTCAAACAAGCCCTACGATGTATATGTGGGCACTTAAACCTCAAGATTATGTATAATCCTCACTTTTATTATTTTTTATTTTTTTTACATTAAGGAATATTTTAGCCCAGATTTTTGTAAAGCTCACAGCTGAAGTACGCCGGCCTTTAGTGCATTATAGATCTTGTACGAGAGGGGAGCGCATAGTTCCATATTTCTTCCTTTGTTCTATCTCGGCGCTGAAAAAGACTGACAGGAACTCAGTCATAATCTTGAAGGATTACCATATTACCTGGCCTGCATGAACCTGAGCCTGCAGTCAGCCAAGAGCCCAGCTGATTCACAGACATCTATTAAGGCTTTCAGACAAGAGAAGTTTAAACTTCTGCGTGGGGCTGCGAGTCCGCTGCCCAGCTCGAGATCCCGTGTGTGTGTGTGCATGTGTTTCTGCGTGCGTGCGCGTGTGTATGTGTGTGTGTGTGTGAGTGAGTGTGAGTGTGAGTGAGAGAGAGAGAGAGAGAGAGAAAGAGAAAGAAAGAGGAGGGAGGCGTTCGTTGGCGCTCTGAAGCCGCCTGTGATTTCTGAGGCTTTCACAGAGGCCTGTCTCTCTCGGCTGTAAAAGCTCAGGTAACTGAGAAGAGTCTGACCGCGGCTTGCATACCACGGCAATAAATAAAAGCTGGGCTGCTGGAATTAATTTAGTGTAAAGCCAGGCGGGGTCAGCCAGCGCTCAGAGTCGGGCCGGTGATAGATGAAAGATCAGCGAGCAGCAGCACTAACTCCCAGGCCTGCTCTTTTCCTGCGGCTTTTAAAAAAAACAAAACATTTTAATCATTATTTTCCTACTCTCCTCAAACTCCTGTTCTGCTGTGAAATGTGTTCATACTCTTTTTCCTGGAGTCAGAATCTGGCCGTGTACACAGCGCTGGAATAATCGGGTAGGTGTCTACTGATTTAGCTGTGATTTGGGCTGAGAAAAGTCCAAAACAGGGGGGGCGGCGTGAAGGGGGCTCGTTGTTCTTAAACAGAAAAAGCTGGCTTGGATTTGCGGCGAGACGGGCTTGGGAACTCTCTATTTCTCCCCCGTAATAAAATAACCGGCGTTCTTCTGCGGAGAGAGCGCGCGTCCGCTGGAGTTGATTTAGCGCGAGGCTGTGACACAGCAGTGGCCTGGACGGGACGGGGCGTAAATCCGTCCTCCCGCGGAGCGAGGGTTTGGTCCTGTGAGAAGCCAAAGCTTTCTCTTTCCCAGCTCAAAGGGGGGATAATCTTGATTTGATAAAATTAGGAGTGTAAATACAGGCGTGCACACCCGTCCTCGGGGGGATAGTGGGACCAGAGAGGTGAATGTTCCTCTGCTCAAAGTTTTAACCTAACACCTTTCTGTTTTTTGGGAGTTTTTGGGGGAATTCCCTTCCCTCAGGGAGGATCACACAAAGACATTTTTAGCTCTGCAATGACCCTCTTTGCCCTCCTTTGAAACTAACTCCTCAAGTCCAAATTCTGAACATTTGAAGAGATATATTACCAGAACAGAAGAAATCCCTTAAATATATAGTGCAAAGTAAAAGGCATATTGAAATGCAAAAATGTACTGAACACATAAGTAACTAATTATTGTGTGTGTGCGTGGTTTCTCTCTCTCTCGCTCTCTTTTTCTCTTTCTTTCTTTTTGTCTGTGTGTGTGTTTGTGGTTTCTCTCTCTCTGCGCGTGTATGTTTGTTTCTTTCTCTCTCTCTGCGTGTTTGTGCATGCACATGTGTGTTTCTCTCTCCCTAGTTGGCGGGGAGATTCCCGTGGACATGCGTCTGGGCGGCGGTCAGCTGGTGTCGGAGGAGCTGATGACCCTGGGCGAGTCCCTGTCCCAGAACAGCGACCCCTCCCTCAAGCTCTTCCAGTGCGCCGTGTGCAACCGCTTCACCACCGACAACCTGGACGTGTTGGGCATGCACATGGGGGCGGAGCGAAGCCTGCCCGAGGATGAGTGGCGGGCAGTGGTGGGCGACGCCCACCAGTGCAAGCTGTGCCGCTACACCACACAGCTGAAGGCCAACTTCCAGCTTCACTGCAAGACGGACAAGCACGTGCAGAAGTACCAGCTGGTGGCGCACATCAAGGAAGGGGGCAAGGGCAACGACTGGCGCCTCAAGTGCGTCGCCATCGGCAACCCAGTCCACCTGAAGTGCAACGCCTGCGACTACTACACCAACAGCTTGGAGAAACTACGGCTGCATACCATCAACTCCCGCCACGAGGCCAGCCTCAAGCTCTACAAGGTGAGTGGCCTACCTGTGGACCCCGCTCTGCGAGGCCTCCCCTCGTCCCAGACCCCAGGGGCTACGCCGCCATCTGCGCTTTTCAGCAAAAGGTTTCTGGGGCACCAGCGAGTCGATCGGTGGGATTCCGGTGAAAGGCGGGTGCGCCCTCGGGTATTTGTTAGCGTTAAGACCATTTTATTCGGCTCTGTTTTTTTCCCCGCACCACGGGTGCGGCAAGAACCCTTAAAACAAAGTCATGTGACGCGACTTGAGACCGAAATTACCTCCGTACTCGTCAGATAACAAACGTTCTGAGAGAACCGCCAACATCTGAGTGCTTTACCCTGGACGGGCGCAATGCCATCTCACCGGTGATTAACGGTCTTCAAAACCCGCTATCCACACACAACTTGCTCTGATAATCCCCCCCGTAGTCAGAAAGGCACTGCTAGAGGCCTGACCCTCACCAAGCTTAGTGAAAACCCCCTCATTACCTGTGATGTAGCCAGAGATGGAGTCTGCAGGTATAACAGGTAGGACGTGATTCTTGTGCTATCCGGGGTGGTGTGGTGTGGGGTGGGGGGGAGGCAGTCACCCGAGAGAGCGAGAGCGAGGGAAAGGTGTAGGAGAAGCACGAAAAGACAAGCCTTCTTGCTAACAGCCCTCGGAGCGGAGAGGCAGAATTGCTCTCGACAGCCTTATTGATTTTCGCTGGACTTGGGAGCTTCACCTTCTCCTCTAATCATTCCATAATGGCCAATGGATGAACACTCCCTCCCGAACAAATGGCCATAAATCTAACCGGCCGGATTCCACTTACCCACCTTATCCACGCGTCCGCCACCGCCGCCACTGGGTTTAACCCAAACTGGCAACCGAGTGTGCGGGGAGTTCTCCTGCCGCTACCTCCCACTGTCAACATGCTGCACTTCACCCAATCACACGCTGTGTCTTTACACACGCTGTGAACCTGGCAAGTAAATGGATTAAAAAAAACTAATCGTGCACATTACCATTATTTCCCTGAAATAATCGATTATCAATAAAACGGTGTAGTTTTGTGCTTCTCCTTCCCAGTATGGACCTGGACACATTGTAGTTAATGCTGAGGGGGAAATCAATGAGAAAGCTTTGGCTTTTAGAAGACTGTGATAGTGAAAGCCTGTTTTATTGCTAAGCGGCTGTATTTACACGGTCCTCGCTATGATGGCAGGTTCTGCTCCAGTTAGTGTGCTGGTGGTTTATATCTCCTAATTCCTGGAGAGGAGACGGAATGAGCGGTCTTTTTCTCGGCCTGGGCACGGCGTTTCCGTACGCCCCTCAAGATTTAGGGTCCTCAACAGACTGGCCATCGGACAGGGTGTGGTGTCATTGTGGGGACGCTGTTGAGGGTGGCCCGTCTAGACCAGCCAAACAAAGATATTGGGAACGTGTCCCAAATGATTATTATTATTTTACGGTGTAGATGTGACAAGCTGATAATAAGTTCTTGTTGCCGAGCCTTGGTACAGTACTGGCTCCCCCCTGGACAGCGTTATGGGTTTCCTTGTCACGCTGGATTTATGGGCCCAGTAGGATGATTGATAGAGGCTGGTAGCCGCCTCTGGATACGAACGCCACGCATCCTATGGCCGGAAGGAAAAGGAGAAGCGCACTTATTTATTCCTACCCCCCCTCCCCTCCTCCCAAAAAAAAACAGAAATTTTATATAATATTTTTTAAAAAGACCCGTGGGGATGAAATTCAATCACGGAGTGGGCATAAACAGCAGCGTAAGATGTGGGAGACCCTTGGACACTGTAGCCAGAATCAGACTGGTTTGCATTAAGCAGGCTCTTTGTGTGCACGGCTCCATATAAACCCCAGCCTGTAATTACTGGAATTAAAAAGAAAAGGTTTAAACTGCGGGCTGAGGTGGACGGGATAATTTGAGAGTCTGTGGTATGCAGCTCATATTCAGGCTTTCTAAATATATCCCCCCCTCCGACCCCCCCACATCACATATCGGAATGTTCCAAAAAGCCCTCGGAAAGGCAAGACCGCCGAGCGGCCGCAGTGTGTGGACCACCGCCCCCTCCCCGTGCCCTCGCTGTTGACAC